>OY987244.1:7994000-8200531 GCA_963920765.1 Ulota crispa | reverse complement strand
GATATGTTGGCAATTTGAGAGATCTGGAGGTTTTTTGGAGCAAACACTTATGGGATCTTTTTTGGATGGTGAATTTCAAAAGTGGATGAGGGTGAGTACATCTACTTTTCAATATTTGTGTACTCTTTTAGGGCTTGTTTTGAAGAAAGAGGATACACATTTTAGAAAAAGTATTAGTGTGGAGCAAAGGATTGCAATAACTCTTTCAAAATTGGCAAGTGGCAATTCTTTGCAAATGATTGGTGATTTATTTGGCATAGGTTTGAGCACAACTTATATCATTGTAAAGGAATGTTGTGAGTCCATTAAAACTCATTTGGAACCATTAGTTTTTTAAAAACCTACTCTTCTTTGGATGAAAGAGATAGCAAAGGGGTTTGAGGCATTGCATGGTATCCCATATATTTTAGGGGCTATAGATGGTAGCCATATCCTTATTTTAGCACCTTCCCATGATCCTGCAGCATACCATTGCCAAAAGGGATATTACTCTTGTTTACTACAAGGGGTTGTAGATGCAGAATGCAAGTTTTGGGACTATGATTTTGGTTGGGCTGGCCAGATTCATGATTGGGCCTTTTTTCAGAAATCTGAAATTGGAAAGAGGACCATGAAAGGTGCCTTTTTACCCTACAAATTCATTGGTGATGCTGCATATCCTATGAGGCCTTGGTTTTATTCTCTATTCAAAGGAGAAAGAGAGGGATTGCCTAGAAGTAAAGCACATGGGAACTTCATCCATCAAGCACACATATGGCTGTAGAAAGGGCTTTTGGGATTCTGAAAGGTAGATGGCATATTTTACTAAAGCAAGTTGATGTGCCACTTCGACATGTGCCTGACATTTTTGCAACCTCTCTATGTCTTCACAACCTATGCATTTTAGAGAAGGACGAATTCTCCATGGATTGGGCCAAAGAAGCAAAGGAAGAGCTACAAGATGAAGCAAACATATCACTAGGAAATCTGCATGAAGTACGTATATTTCACTCATTACAATCATCATTGAGGGAAATGAGAAACTTGCAAAACAAAAATCCAAGAAGTGAAGAAACCCCATTCATAGAACCAAGAGAAGAGGAAGAGGAGGAAGGCAATTCAGGAAGTGAAGAAACAAGGAAGGAACGGCAAGACGAAATGAAGAACATGTTGGCTGAAGCAACCCAAATTCATCTGTTGCTAGCAAAGAATTTTTATAAAAATCACTTGGCTGAAAATGCCAACATTCAGTTTGAGCATTGTAGCTCGGATGAGGAGTAGCGGGTAGTACTCTAGAGCTTATTGATCAAATGATTGAATTGGGAGTTTACCCTCTCTAGCAAGTCATTTGTTCTCTCAAATTTTTTCATCAAATCGTTGCTAGTTTCTGCCATTTTTTTGAATATGTCAATAGCCCTAAAGTGAAAGGCAGCCTTACCCTTTGATGATGATGGGCTAGATGTTGGTGTAGAAATGGCTGCTGATAGTGCACTTTCTACATCCGGAGAGGAGTTGGTCTGGTATAGATCCGTGGTTGTAGCAAAGACATGCTTCATGACTTGCCTGGCTTGAAGATACCATTCATTGAGTGCTTCATAGAATTTGCTCTCCTGCCGGTTGTTGCCTGAAATCCATTTGTAATTTTATCTTCTTTGTATGCATCAAAAATGGTCTTGAATTTCTTGCGGCATGCTATAGCAGTCCGGTTGAATTTGGGTAATATCACAATCATCCTAGCATGAAGGCGTACCCAAATATCGATTCCTACACACACAACATGAAGAAATTAGAAGGAAATTGTCAAAAAAGGGCTGGAAAAAAAAATGACAGCACATGCTCACATAGTTGAATAAGGAATAGGAAGTGTATAATTGGAAGAACAATGTCTTGTTGGTCACCCAAGGAGGGGGGTGGAAAGTACGTCCACCTTGTGGATAGTCTCCACCAGTGGTGGTGGTGGTGGAGACTAGGGTTCCATTCCTGGTGCCTCCACTTTGCAAGTGGTTTGGGGGGAAAGGGGGGCCCGGGACACGGGTGTGGCATTGGCATAAGGCAAAGGCCTTATGGCCCATAAAAGGCCCATTTATCTTTTGAAAAAAGTATAGGGAAATTCAAAAAGAAATTAGGGTTTTTCACCTTGTTTTTTGCCTTGCCGAACAAACTCTGGCTCCATCTCTCCCTTGAGTGCAATCAATTGAAGCACCTTTGAGTCCTCCCACTTTCGTGTTGAATTGTCTTCTTGTCCTTCTCCTTCATTTTTTACCACTGTTTTCTTGGGTGCATCCCTCTTCCTTGGAGCAGCCTTTGGCTTAGGAAGAGCTCTCTTCTTGGAGGGCTCCAAAATCTCACAATCTCCATCTCCTTCAACAATCCTCTCTTCTATCCTCTCCATGTTTGCCTCTACCACTCCTTTTTCTCTAGCTTTAGCCAAAAAGGGCTAAAATGCTCCATAAGAACTTGGGGTCAAAAAAATTTCTGACCCTACCATGGATGGCTGGCTACAATAGAAGGGGTTTTGAGAAAAATTCTCCATGTTCTCTACTTTTGGAAACAACAAGTATAGCTGCAAAACAAGGAGCAAACCCTATCAAACAACAAAAATTGAAAGAGAGAGAGAGATGAAGAGAGGGAAGAAGAAGAAGGGGAGGGCCCTTTCCCTCCTTCCAAGAAAAGGGTTTTTGACCTAACAGCCAAAATCTAGTCAGTTTTGGATTTTTTTATTCAAAAAAATTAAAATTTTTGACGGCCTTTGGGCAAGAGTTTGGATCCAGCATTTTGTTGGACCTAAACTCTTGCCCAAAGGCCGTCAATCTTGGATGATAAAGTGCTGCCATGTAGGCAAATGACGGAAGACGGCCTTTGGAGTTTGGCCTCTAGTGTGAAGGCGTGAGCGGCTAGACTCTTGATTTTGTGCAATCTGATTCGTGCAGACCGACGGCCTCTTGACCTTTGGCCATAGTGTGAAGCCGCCCTAAGTGCATTTTGTGATCCTAACATGTATAAATAAATAAATATCTAGTTAAGAATGGTAGCAATCATGCTATTTTTTTATCCCTTAACAAAACAAAATGGACAAGTTCCTTCAATCACCACTGATAGTCAAAACTTCTTTCTATGAGGCAAATCATATTTTGTTAGTGATTTTTTTAGTCACTCAAAACCTTTTTGAAAAGTTACCTTTTGAGGACAATGTTCTTCACTTCTAGATAGCAATAAAGTTGCAAAGGTTCAATTGTTGTTTTGGAGGTTCATAAACTCTAGACCTTGATATTTACATAATAAAGGATATGAGGATTAGATGTTGAACAAGATAATATTATAACTCAAACTCATGGTTGTATCATTATGCTAATTATTAATGTCTTTTTTTTTGTGTACGATTTAAATGGTTTGACATAGAGACCTTACCTTGAAATTTCAAGAAGTTGATATTGAATTGGATATGGTTTGTTAAGGAATTTTGACAAAATTCTTACAAATTTGAAAGGTGCATAAACTACATTCATCTCAAGAGTACAAGGGCTATTATTGATGTTGTTGTTGGGATGATGTATGAAAATTTTCAACTTATCTTGTATGTGCTACAATTTCAGTATTGTATTACATCCACCTTGTGTTCTTTATGACTATTAATTGCAGTGCAAAGCAATTGGTGTAGCATGTTCTTAGGCTTAATTAATTCTTATGTTGTCTCAAAATAAAACATAGAAGATCATATATACCTTTACAAACATATAAGAAAATCTTATAAGTAACCAAAAAAATCAAGTTGAAAACACCCTAACCTCCAATAGTCCAAATGTCATATCCTTTTGTAGTTTTCATATTCTCATCTAAAAACTTTACTTTGTTACCAAGTTCAAGAACTTTTATTGTTATCATTATTTTAAATGATTTGCCAATGCCTTGTGGTCCTTTGCATATAGAAAGAATTGGACTTATGTGGTGGCTTGAAGTTTCAAAAACTATAGGTTTATATCTAGGATGCTCAAATGTCATCGTTGAGCTTGTACAAAAAATCAAAATTTGGGAGTGATTATAATTGGAGTAGATTTGTGTATATTGAGTTGAAGTACAAATGAAGTTATTGTACACAAACTCAACAACTAGCAAGTCAATTATTTAATCACTTGTTTTAATTGATGATGCATCTTAAAAATATCTCTAGCACTTGATTGAATTGTTTCATTTTATCAAACAGTTTAAGGATGACGTGCAAGAGAAACTGTACTCTTTATTTATTTAGATTTTCAAAAACCTAGCTCTTGAACTTAACAAATTGTGGTCACTGATCCAATATGATGTATTTAAGTAATCAATAATACAAATATTCATCATCTACAAAGAACTACTATAGAAATATTCAAATAAAACATTGATTTTATCATATCCACTATTATTTCTTTTTAGTGTAGACAAAGTGAGCACAACCAATTTTTCTTTTTCACAATTAAATTTATTGCAAAGGATGATGAAGAAACCTTGTTGAGTTCAAATATTAAAGTGAGTAGTTGTTTTTGACTAGTAACCATTCTAGGTTTATGATCTACTATCATTTAATGATATGGTCTCTATAGAAATATGGAACTTGGTTCTAACAATTGCTTTCCAATCCTTCAATTTTTTTACAAATCAAGAAATAATTATCACAAATCTAACAAAACGTATGTAGACTATTCAATCCTAAATTGGTACAATTACATGTTTTGGTCATTTTCAAAGAAGTATGATATAAATCTATTTAAGAATTTTGGTGACCCTAAAATAGTATTGAACATTGACTCACAACTTAGCAAAAAAATCATTTCTCAACATCGCAAAGGATTCAAGGTACATAAAAATTTAGAATTAAATATATTGTTCTAAGCACAAAATACCACTATGTGTTTATGCTAGTATTTGATGTTAATATATATTTTTTCAACATTGGCCTTTGAGTCAATATTAGATTCCATTTAGAGGGTTATACAAATTTCGAGGAGGGTTTTTTCCCAAACAAAACTAGTTTGTAATGAGATCAAAGCATAAAAAGTGCATAAGCCTTTTGGAGTTCTAGGTACATCACGTGGTTGAGAACTTGAACGGTGAAGGATAGCAAACATGTTCAAATTGGTCATTAATGGGTTTTTCATTCATCGACAGTAGTTAGGCTCTTGTAGAAAATTCTAGAATTCTAGGTACATCACGTGGTTGAGAACTTGAACGGTGAAGGATAGCAAACATGTTCAAATTGGTCGTTAATGGGTTTTCCATTCATTGATAGTAGTTAGGCTCTTGTAGAAAATTCAATATTTTAGAGTATATACTTTCTCACTTCATGAGTGCAAATGCTCTTTAGTTCAAACTAGTGAAATGCTTCCCTTCAAAAAATAATTTTTTTAAATCAATAAAAAAACCACTTAAAAAGTAAGACATGTAAAATAATCTTCATGGATCATCATAATTATTGCATTGCAACATAAATATGAAGGATTTTTTTTATTGTGATATCTATTCTGTTTCAACACATAATTAATTTTAGAAGAATTAAAAATAAAAAATAAAAATAAGGGGGTGTAATGAAAGATCCAGCCATATGACTATGATACATGGATCATAGCCCAATTTTTTTTGTTGGATTGTCATCATCTAATTAATTCCCTAAATTTTAATCTTATAACACAACTTCCCTGTTTGGAAATTAAACTCAAGAATCAACAAGGAAAAGGTAGTCATTCCTGTAAGTAAAAAATTCAAATTTGAAATGACAAAGAAATATAAGAAAATCTCAAGAACACACAAACTTGATTTCTTCATCCATCCATATTTTATTGGGTTATTGTGCTACTTTCTAGTGTTTATATGGTATAGATTTTTTTTTTTTTTTTTTGGGTTACTATTCCATAGTTCAAAGAGTTCAAGCATGTGTTACTTCAAAAACCATATTCCTTTGTTCAAAAGGATGCTTCACTAGAACAACTTCAAAAAAGAAGGATGATAAAAGAAAACCTCAAACAATCGCCACCATGATTGAAACTTACACTTTAGATTTGCAGCAATCTTATGTTTTGTATCTTCATTGGCTTCAAACCAATAACTCATCTTAGACTAATTTTTGGTTTATTTCATTTATGTGTTGTTGATAAACACAGGTGAGTGCAATGAGAGATCCAATATTACAAATGTGATTTGAAGACCGTAGTCTAAATTTTTATTTGAAAGTCACCATTAAACAATTTTTTCCCACTGCGCTTTATAACAATTCTTTACACATTTGGAGATGTAGAGCCTGGTTGATCCTTCAAGATTTAAGAGGTTGAATAGTAAGGGGAGTAATTAAGGGTTAAACAGTAAGAGTTTAAGAGCAAACCTCCATGTTCTTCAATAACTGTAAACTTTAAGAACTACAAAATAGTGCAAACTTATTTGTTGGTCTTAAGTTTTACAACCCTGATAAGAGTATAGAATCTATCCCTAAGTGGTAAAGGGTGAAGTGGGAGGGGCTAAGGACATCTTTCCATGTGAGGGGGCCGGCCACTGAAGTTACTTTTGGCCCATCAAAAATTGGTAGAATGGGGGTTTGAGTTTTTCTAGAATTCCATCCAACCAATTATTAGTGGGCCAAAAAAAAACTTCACCGACCACCCCCTCACATGGAAGAATGCTTAAGTAGTAAGGGGATAAGTGCATCCTTCCAAGCAAGGAAGTGGTCAATGAAGCTAAATACAGCTAACCAATAGTTGATTAGATGGGGTTCTAGAAAAATCAACCAATTATTGGTCGGCTGTATTTAAGCTTCATTGACCACCTCCCTCACATGAAAAGTAGAAAGGGGGTTTAAGTATTGTACACTAAATATTGAATTTAGGTTGCCTTGACAATTAGGTCGCCTTACCCTGGTAAGTTACCTCATCTCTCATCACTTGGTCACTTGGAGATGCAAAAAAATCTTTAGATAATTGAATTTCTTACATACTTTACAATTTGAACACCCCTAATTTAATTTTGTGTAGTTTCATTGTTGTTGCGAAGCCCTTTAAAAATAGTTTGTTGCAATGAACTTTGATGAAAACTACTGTAGTAGCAGTAAATATTTAAATAGTTTAAAATGTCAGTGAATTAGTATGCGCCAACCTAAACGCAATATTCAGTGTAAGTTAGTGGGTGTTCGGAATACAAAATGTTTGGGAATGAAATAGTTTGGAGGTTACCCCAGACAGGTGTCCAGCCTGATGCGGTCCACCTGCCCACCCGGGCAGGTCAGGGCAGGGGCTCTGCTTGGCTGCGCACATTGTTGGGCCACATTGTTGAAATGACTTGTATGGAATCAAGTGCAGTCTGTCCTGATCAGTACTTTAAAAAATATCTTTTAGTGCCCATTTTGAAATTGAGCTGACAGACTTTGTTTTCACGGGAAACACCCAGGCTGGTAGCGTGGTACCCAGTTTTCGCCAAGCCTCATGCACCATCGTTAGCTACTTTGATTGTCATACGATTGAGACATTCGTTTGCCACTAAGGGGCCTTAAAGGGGTCCTTACACAAGTGGTGTAAGTGGCCAAGCGTCAAGGTTCGTATCCCTGCGCTAAAAGAAAATCATGGTCAAATCTATAAAAAGTTGACAAAAATTGTGTCCTAATTTACAATATATTGTAGATTAAGTCATAATTTTTGTTAATTTTTTGTAGATTTGACCATGATTTTCTTATAGTGCTGGTTCAAAATTGAATAATCTATTTATTCACTATATATTAGGGCTAGTTTTTATCAAGGATTCTTTTTTTGGCTTTCCAAGGTAATGTAATTTGCTATTATCTTGAAACAATGAAGCCATGCACATCCATAAATATCTACATCATGGAATAAAATCATCAATGACTTGTCCAAGTGTACTTACCTCCATCCAAATGTGACAATGTCATCTTAATTGAAATTATTTAGGATGGTCTTTAGAAGTTCCATTCATTCAAAATGGAAGAACATTTTGTCAAACATCTTAATTGTGTTTTCAAAAATGCGACTATGCAAAAAAAAATTGTCACACATATGACCCATAGTTTTTAGCAAAACTATGAGGGGTTGTTATAGAATCAGTAGTATTTTACTTTTGTTGGATGTAATTGTGGGAAGAGGAGGTTTAAAATAAAATACATAATATTGTGTTGCTTGGCATTGGTAAAAACAAAAGAGAGATTATAATCAGGTCCATATCAATACAGTGGATTATAACTGGATTAAACATATAGATAAAAACATGGATTTGAAGTTTAAGGTGCTATGTTCTTATCATTAAATTTAGCTTGAATTACTTCAAAGAAACCAAAACAAAACTATGTCATTTAAAACTTGGAAAAAATAGGACCTACTTTCATTGGGATATGTAGAATATTGTATAGAACTTTCATCCACATGAGATGGCATGGACCTTGGCCTAAGTAGAAATCCAACATGGAGGTGAGCCCATTTTTTGAAAAATCACCAACATAAAAATTTGAGTGGTTCTCAGTAGTAGCCTTAGCATAGATTCACCTTTAAATTTTCTGATAAAGTTTGAAAAGGCTAAAAACAAATGAAAGATGCCATGGCTTGTCATAAGTCTTGAAAACTTCTTTGTATTTTTAGATTACAAAAAATTAAAACATTAATCATTTGAATCATATCAATTCTTGCAACAAATTCTTTATAGAAAAGTAAATAGAATGAAAATAAATTTAAAAGGATTATTATAAAATTTGGGTTTCAAGTATCGATGATACTAGTAGTTATGGAATCTAACCTTCCAATAGTAATTTTACAAATGTAATTTTTTGGTTCAATATTCAGTACCAATTTTTATCTCCAAATTGCTAATGCAATTCATATTTATAAGACCTCAATCAAGATATAAGTCAAAAACATATAGGAGTTATGTTATTGACATGCTTGGTTCACTCAACTTAATATTCTTAAAAACACAATTTTATTGCATAAATAAAGTTCATATTGGTTTCAAACTTTCCATGTATTCATGTGAAAGATGGTTTTTGTGACACCACATTCTCTTACTATTGAATTGGAAAAAGACACATACACTTGAGAAGAATAGGTTTGGGAAAGCAAGAGTTATGCAAACAAGCTCACATAAAAGACTTTTAGCAAAATAATAGGAGATACTACGTAACAAGAACACGAGCTTGATGACAAATTATGTCCTAAACAAACAAGAAACCTTCTGTTTAGAGGAGGAAAATAGATTTGGAACCTAAGGATTAAAATGGGAGATGGACTACAAAGTAGGGCAAGTTTTGCCGTAGTCATTGAACCAAGTCTAGCCGCCAGGTAGTCAAATTAAAAGGAACAATAACCCCAGGAATAACACAAACTATGAAATTATAACATGTAATTTAGACCACCAAATTAAATTAGCACTGATAAATGTACACTCCCTAACAGATCGAATAACAGATAAATCGGCCTTGTAGCAAGCATTCTAAGAAGCCATTACAGAAGCAGACCTTCATATAAGGTAGCAACACCCATAACCATCACTGTACCCATAACCATTATCTCTATAATTTTGGAAAATTTGTGGAAGTGAATAGATGTAATTACAAGGATGTACAACATGTGAACATGAAACCTTAATGTTGGTATTAAGTGTAATTGCAGATTGCTCTTTGAAAATTCACAACTCATTCTCACATTATTCAAATAATACATTCAAAAGTGCAAACTCATCATTTTTCTCTTGCTAATAGGATCCTATAACTTGTTAGATGTTTATTAGTAATCATCATGTTCAAAACCTTAATTTGATGGTTATGGGTGTTGCTACCTTATGGCATAGAGGTAAAACTTTGAGGATAGCCTTCCGTATGAAGAGAATCTCAAATCAGAGTACAAAAATAACCTCTAAAGGCCCAAGTGGCCCCTCAGGCCAAGTGGAGTTTCAAGCATGTAAATTTTGGGCATGTACTTACAGCTAAACTAGTATGTGTGATTTTCTAAAACTTTTATGGAAGATGAGGAACTCAAAGATCTACATGGGTATCTAATTCTTTCTTCATTCCAACATTTATTGAAGAAGTTATGCATGAATTTTTGAAAAATGAGGAAAGGTGGGTTGCCCAAAAAATAATTAAAATTTGGATTTAAAAATAAATAAAAATCTGAAATTGGTTCTATAGACTCACATATACTTGGGAAGCTTTTAATCATTCAAATTTGATTGATGAGTGAGAACTTTTAGTTTGATGGTAGGTATGGGACTCCCAAATCTCTATTCCTTTTGCCCCTTGTAAAATTTGGTGCTTTATTTTTTTTGAGCTCTTTGTGTGTTTGTTTTTTGACTTTTTTTGTTTTTTCCAATTTATAAATGACTAAGATTCCTTGGTCATCACCATTTGGATCAAAGTAATTCAGATTTCTCAATTTTACATAAATCCTCCAATTTTTCCTACTGTGTATGCAAATTTCAGGGCCTTACAGCATTGCAAGATTCTACAAAGTATGATTCACACCTCTAGTTCATTTGAAAATTTTCCACAATTACTTAGTTTGGTCTTCAACATGGAAAAAATAAACCTCAACTTTGCGTAGAGCAATTTTTTTGATATAAGAGAGGTCAAAGGCTTTTGAAACTTTTGGGCACAAGGGAATTTTGTTTTTTCACTTTAGATGTCAATATCTCAATGCTCTATATCTAGAATGAGCTGATTTTTTTCTCCCACAAGTACCTCCCATAGTCTAGGGCAAGATCTTATGGTTGGGTCTCCAAAAAAACTTTTTTTCCTATATTTCTACTCATTCCCCAAAAAGTGGCAATTTTCAGTGATTTTCAAAGAAAAAAGGTCTTGGTCCTTTCGGGGATAAGGTAGACATAGCCATATCTGACCAATTAAGGGTTTGGGGAGTCGTAAGTTCTTGAAAAATTTAGGAAAAAAATCCGTAGGATAGGCCTTTCAACAAACTATCATGGAAAGTCATTTTTATGGATAAAGTGTTGTAGAATATTTTATACTAAAGGGCAAAGTTATAGCTCATAGGGCCCTAAATGTAATTTTATACTAACCTTGTAACTGCTTGGATGTGTTCTTATACGTGTACTTGACGGTCCCAATCCCAACCCTCCCAAACTAACTCTTACACTGACATGTGGCAAGATTCGCTTGTACAAATGGCATTCTCTGCTCCAATTTGAGTTCAAGAGTTTGCATAGAACACTTCAAATAGAGAATGCGGCTTTGAAAGGTGGCAGGCGACGGATATGTCTATCTTAGTCGCATACACAACACTGCCCCAGCAACATGCCCAACCCCTTGGGCCTCTCTTCAATATGAGCATCGTCAAAAACAAAGTAAGACTTGCACTGCTAAAAAGTGCATGGCACAAATAATCCCTCCCCATATAGGGCAAGTTATGGCTAAGAGCGCCTTCAATGGCCGCTCCATATAAGGCTTGTATTAGTAAGATGAAGGTGACAAAGAAAAAAAAAAAAAAAAATCTCATTGGAAATGGTAATCAATGCATTTAGTTAGAGTGCATATTAAAAGAGAGCTTTGAAGCAATATTTTACAATCAATTAGTGCGCATGTCATTTGCAACAAAAAGGTGTGTTTAACCCTTAAAGGTCTTTGACTATGTTTCTCCAAAAAACACTCAAAATGAGTCATTTTGATAGCAAACTAGTCATTTTGATAGCAAACTAAGGAGTGTTCTGTTTTTTGGCGATTTGAAGCAAAAAAGCACCAATTCTTTTTTACCGGCACCAAGCCTATAGAAAAAAAAAACATGATTATTTGGATGAAATTGCCAAAAAGTTTCAAATTAAAAAAAAAAACTTGGATGAAATCGCCAAATTGTGGATGAAAACCTAATTATAGACATGTATTATATGCTAATGTGATATTTTCTATCCTATATGTGGATGATTGTTGAAATTTGGAGCACCACTATAACATTTAAAATTGCCACTTTGGCATTTCTTAAAAAATGAAAAAAAAACCCTGAAACTAAGGCAAAAACAAAATTGAAAAATAATTCTTGGTGCAATTTAACTTAGGATCAAATAGAAAATTATTTTATTATGCTACAGTAAAAAGATGAAAGATATTTACTATGTAGATTGTGAGCATAAGGTTTGAAGTGAGAAATAGTTTTTTGGAGGCATTTAGATTTTGGGCAGCTCTAATTTGGGGAGGTTCTTGCACCAATTAGTGTCACTATTTTTATTGTAATTTTTCAAATTTAATTTTATAATAGAGCTGGTCATGTGCCAAAAAATATTCATAACATTTTGAATTGAGGAACACATATTAAAAACATGAATTCAAAACTAGCTTCAAAAAAATTCTCATACAAAGTTGTTTTTTCAACAATTTTTAGCTTCCTCATAAAATAATCTCTTCAAAGTGTGAACAATAGAGGTTTAGATTTCAACTAGCTCTAGTGAAGGGGAAAAAATGGAGATTGGCCAAAAATTGCAACTATGACAAACTTGATCAACATAGAGTCACTTCAAACAAAGGTGAAGTAAAGGGCAGCAAGCAAAAACAATTGCCTTTATGGAATGAGGTTGGGTCAAATTTGACAAAGAAATATCTTTGTCCCTCTACCTTTGGGCAAGATCCCAAAATTTCAAATACAATGAAAAAAAAATTAGCTCATGTTGCCCATTGAGCAAACAAAACTTCATATTGCATCATAACTTTTTTTTCAACAAATCAAAATGGTTTGAAAATTGTTGAATTGGAAAGCTACTCCTTGGGCACACATCTTCTAAATTTTTACAAGAATTTATTTATTATTTTACAAGTACTAGCATGCCCATGGTTGTTATGTTGCCAAAAAAAGTTGTTTTGGCCTTTAGGGGTTAGTAGCATCACAATGAAAATTAAACCTATTTAAGCAAAATGAGAGAAGAACTATGAGTCTCTCTTGGAATTCCATGACGTGGCCTCTCCCTTGTATTAAAGATCTTGTTGTTCTTTGGTGCTAATTTGCTATGTCAGCCCCTTGTGTCAAGGATAAAGTCACACTCAATGCTACCTTGCGACAATTTATTGTGCAAGGCTGCCAGCCCCTTGTGTCAAGGATCAAGCCACACTTAATGCCAACTTGTTGTGTCAACCTCCCTTTGTACTAGCATGTTACTCATAAGCATTTGAGTTGTTGGGTCCTTCCACCTCAAATACAACATCCTATTTATAGGAGCCCATCAAACCAATTCCTAAACCCTTTTAACCCTTAAATGCCCAAGGGTGTTTTTCTCGTTTTTGGAAGGTAGTTTTGAAGTTTTTGAATTGTCCTTGTAAGATCATTATTAAACATCAAAACAAAATTGTAATTGTCGAATCTTGAACTTCAAGGTTTCTAGATGGCACTACCCAAAAAGAATCCATAATGGCCGCGCGGATTTTAAGATATTTGTGATTGAATGATGATGAGTATGGAATTTTTTGCTTTTTCTGGAGCTGCTTAAAACTTCTAATGCAAATTGGCAACTTTTGGATACAAAATTGGGAAGTAGCCACTTAGGATGCTTTAGTGTTTATTGTTGTTACTTCAAAACCAATGGCCCCTCTTCCAAATTTATGACCACATATTCACAAATGAACCTGCAATGCAATTGTCAAAACACAACCATCTAATACAAAAAAAAATTCAACCTCTATTATTGACTAAAAAACATTAAAAATGAAAAAAATTCAACGGTGTAAGGATTCTAATTTCTACAACAAAGACATTCCAAGTGAAATTAGTCCAAAAGCACTTTTAGATTTTGTTAAATGTCAAAATTTCAATAAAAAGGCCCTCATTGCCCAAGGGAGTGCCCAAGGGAAATTCTCACCCTTTGCTCAACTTGATGCCCATCTTTTCAATGTGGCAATTTCTCATAGGCTCTGGGACACTATTCACAACACTACTCATGACACTATTCACAACCTTATTCATGACAAAAAATGTATGCTTGTAGTTAACCTTCCACCAAAAACAAATAAAATAAGATATAGAAGAGATTGAATTTGAACAATGAATCTAACTTCAGCGCGCAATTTTCTCAAAAAAAAAAACCTCAGAACAATAAAATCTGTGCCTTTGACTGGGTTTCAAAATATTCTAAAATTTTTTGGACCCCAGAATCTAGTACCTTGGGCATTTAGGGGTTAATGCTCTCATGTGCAATCTTACCATTAAAATTACTCTAATGGTGGTTTAATGATGTACTAGCAAGGATCAAGAAAAAAAACCCCTCGGTTTTAGAGAAATAAGAAAACATCAATTCATCGTAGAACAAGAAACCCCAGAACATAACTTATATAAAGACGGAACTCTGTTTACAGAGATACACACATGAATAATTGATTGAATGCAGCCTCATACAGTAGAATACCAAGAAGAACAGAATAATATGCTGGTCGTACCAATTGACCTCATGGAATTGAGAGAAGCAGTAGAGGGTCTAGCTAATGGAATAGCCCTTGGACTAGTTAGAATTCCAAACAAATTTCTAATAGGGTATCTAAGGTAACAACACTCATAACCATCACTATACCCATAATCATCATCTCTAAAATTTTGAAAAATCTATGTAAGTAAATAGATGTAATTACAATGATGTACAATATGTGAACATGAAACCATATTGTTGGTATTAGGTGCAATTGCAGTCAGCTCTTTAAAAATTCATAACTTATTCTCATAATATTCAAATTAAGCTAAGATGAAATATAGAACCAAATAATAACTACAATCTAGGAAATTTTTGACTCAAGTAAGTTAACCCAAACCCATAATAAAGGACCAATAGCCCATATATCTAACGGAGGAGACATTCCTTGATAAAAAAAACTATCAATCTATTAAGTTATTGAGATTGTTTTACAAACTAACATCTAAAATTCTAGCTAGCTAGTAGATTAAAGCTTCTTCTACAGAATTGGTACATCCCAACTAGGCAAGATTTGTTCATGAACAATGTATTTGGAGTGATGTATTTTTTGGTCAAGAATCCATACAATATTACATAATAGGGAACAACTAAGATCTAGTACTCTTATTACTAGATTTCAAAAAAGCTTACACCCATATAGAATGGTACTAAATGGAAGAAAATATAAATAGAAGAGGCTTCTCAAACCAATTGACAACTTGGATGATGACAATCTATGAGAATGCCACATTAGCTATTCACATAAATAAAGGGATAGGAGAATCTTTCCAACTCTTTTCTTTAGGTAAGTGAGACAAGGATGTCCACTGATCCAATATGTTTTCATCGTAGTGCAAGATGCCCTAGGGTGTATGCTAGAATATGAGACATATAATGTACAACTTAGGGATTCAAATTACTAAACAACATAACATTTATTTATTTATCCTTTGCAAATAACACAACCATCTACTTTCAAGGGAATGAAGGGAATCTAGATAGAACAAAAAATACTACTCCCTCTGTTTCAATATAAAGCTCCAAATTAGGCATAGTTCTTGTTCCATTAAAAAGTTCATTTTTGTTAATTTCAATTGTTGAGAAAGCGTTTGTCATGTCCAATGATCTCATGGGGGCAAGTTAAGCAATTAGAGAGCATTCTTCTCCTAACAAGCTTGGCCTTGCCCATATGAGGTACCATTGTTGCTACTAATCTTTAAATTATCAATAATGAGGAGCTAGCAACATGTACAAATATGGTACTTTTTGCATGAAACTTGGGTGCTTAAACAGCAACATCAAAGTTGGAGATTTTGCACACATTTGGTAGATTGTATATTGATTCTAGAATGCATGTGTCACAAGTACAAAGACTAAAATAAAGAGGAGCCGGCAACCTTCACAAACTATGCACAAATATGGTACTTTTTGCATGGAATTTGGGTGTCTAATTGGCAACATAAAAACTTTAGATTTTGCAAACAATTGGTAGGTGGTGTATTGATTCTAGAATGCATTTATCACTAGTGTAATGACTAAAAATAGAGCTAATCCCTCATGGAGAAGTTTTTTGGAGCTTTATAATGGGGCAGAGGGAGTACAAACCTATTGCTTAGAATCTAGTTCCAAATAAACTAAAACAAAATTATTGCCATTTGGGCTTCAAAAAGTCTTAGATTTCTTAAATGAGAAACAAAATTTGAAAAAAATTAGGCAAATCAAAGATAAAGAGTTAAGTACTTAGGACCCAAGGTAAGACACAACCTCCTCCTACTCTCAAACTCTAAACCCCTTATTAACACCTAAAGGATCAAGCAAAGTTTTCACCAAAAACTCTTCAAAACTGCCATTTTCAGAGCATCAACCAAATTTGAAAACAAAAACATTTTTATGCATATGTGACCATAGGATCTTGTAGAAGAATAGTTTTAAAAAATGTGGAAAAAATTTCAGAGTTTTCTACCTTATGGATTGGAAGTTAGAATGGTTTGAATATTCATAAACGTGTTGTGAAAAATCAAGCAGCTACCCTTCAGAAGGTGGAATTCCTAAGGAAAAAAGGTCATGTGGGTGGTGCTTCTCTAAATTCCTTATTCCACCTTAGTGAAGTACGTGTCAAAAAAAATTCAAATCATTTGGAGTTGTATAACACATGGAAAAAAATTAGTAAGTAAAAAGAAGTAGAGAATGATTCAAAACACTAAATTGTTAAGGATTTAATTATGGAAATGAAAAATGCCAATCCCAATGGTCATAATGTTGTCATTAACAATCTACATCCTTGGGTTTTGTTTTTTTTCCAAAATGTTGAAAATTGAGTAAAATAAAGGACTTCAAAGTTTATTTTGGAGTAGAGATTCCATAACTGCCCGCAAACAAAAAAATCCTCATGACTTTCATCTTGTTGATCCAAACAAAATGATTCAAAGCTTCCTACATTCACATAAATCTCCCAAACCAATTCAAAATTTTTGTTTTTGAAAAAAGTGATTTTTGAAAATCTGCCCAGGTTGCTTGACAAATGTAAAAAACAACATATTAGGCCATAACTTTTTACTCATAATTCCAAATGTCATGAAATTGAGTGCATATGAAAGATAAACCTCATCCCCACATTCCATTAAAATTTCAACCTAAAATATGAAAAAGCTCCAATCACAAATACTTGCCCAAAATTGCTATGTTTCTAAATAAGGGGTCTGGTCGTTTAGGGGCTAACAGTCTAAAGTAAAAACTTAGATCTTGGGCCTCCAAGAATCTTGATTTGGCAAGAAGAATTCCAATAATCACTTAAGTAACTTTGACCCCATGCTAATACTCAACATCTAGTTGTGGCCTCAACGAAACAAGTGCAATGAAAGCAAGAGGCGTAATATAGAACTATGTATGATCAAACAAAGACAAAAGTCGTAATTGCGTAGAATTCTACAGAACTCTTGCATCTTATCCATATTCAAAGGGGAGTTAAACTACTAAACCCCTTTGCAAACACAAACACTATTGACAAAGTAAATAATAAGCGGCCTAAGTCTAAGCACAAAACCATGGAACGCCTTATTTAAGGCATAACCTAGAAATTTTAAAAATTAGAGGAACCAATACATGGCCAAAATCCATCAGTTGGTCATTTACAAAAAAAAACAAGGTGTCAATTTTGGACAAAAAATATTTTTAAAATGAAGATAAGTATCCAAGATTTTCTAGCAATCAGAAAAAAACTAATAACGCAAACCCCTTTCAGTACAACACCAAATGAGACAACAACTCCTATATGGGATTCCTCTCATCTTGAATAACGGCAACAAAGCTTTGAGCTTTGGAGATGTGCCTGGGTTGCACCGCTAGGCTCATTCAAGAATTTGGAAAGCCTTGGACATATGGCATAGCACCTCCTATACCTGGAAAACAAAGCAAGAGATTTCCAACCCTCTTCACCCAAATTTTTTGCCAAAACCCAATGCAAAGACCTTCAAATCAAGGTCTTGTCTCACATTCCGTGGGATAATCATGAGACCAACAAAATGCAAGAAGACGTGTGGTTTGGACGTCCAAAAGCAGAAGAAAGGTGCATTGTGTCACATGCAGAACGTCTAGAAAACTAGCCAAGCAGCCAAAACCACCAAATACGAGTGGGTTTCAGGGCATCTCCACCAGTGACTCCAACAGGCTCAAAGTGGATGAAAAGTGTTGAGGTCTCTCTCAAAATTTTCTCAAAACTCTCTCCTACCATGTCTAGCAAGGACTTTTCAAGTCACTATTCACCCTAAATTTAACCCTTAAAGGACCAACTGTCCCCTTAGGGGACAAATGGATCTTGGGCATGTACTTATGACTAAACTAGTTTTTATAAACTTTTGAAACTTTTGAGGTTGGTGGGGAATTCAAAGATGTACGTGCACATCTAATTTTTTCTTCACTTTGACATTTGTTGAAGAAGTTGTGCATGAATTTCTGAAAAACAAGAGAGGGCAGGCAATCCGGGTAGCCCAAAAAACTTCTTTAAAAATTGCATTTAAAAAAAATAAAAATCTAAAATTGATTCTTTAAATTTTTATATATGTGGAAAGCTTTGAATCATTCAATTTTGATTGATGAGTGAGAAGTTTTAGTTTGCGGGCAAGTACGGAACTCCCAAATCTCCATTCCTTTTGCCCCTTGTTAAATTTGGTGCTTTAATTTGTTTTTTGACCGTTTTTTCTTTCAAGTTGTAGTAGACTAAGATTCCTTGGTTTTCATCATTTGGATCAAAGTAACTCATATTTCTCAATTTTACATAAATCCTCCAATCTTGCCTAGTGTATATGCAAATTTCATAGCCTTACAACATTGCAATATTTTACAAAGTATGATTCACACCTCCAATTCATTTGAAAAATCTCCCATACATACCTAACTTGGTCTTCAACATGGAAAAAATAAACCTCAATTTTGCTTAGAGCGACTTTTTTGATATTGGAGCGATCAAATGTTTCTAAAATTTTTGGGCAATAGGGAAAAAAACTTTTTTTTGCACTTTGGATGTCAATATCTCACTCCTCTACTTCTAGAATGAGCTGATTTTTTTCCACAAGTACCTCCCATAGTTTAGGGCAAGATCCTACGGATGAATTTTCAATTTTTTTTTTTTTTCCTACTTTTGTACTCATTCTCCCAAAAGTGATAGTTTTCAGTGATTTTCACAGTAAAATGAGCTTGGTTCTTTAAGGGTTAATGAGCTATATCTTCTACTTTCCTTGATAAGTGGTCAACTGCTTACTTGTGGGGCATGTTGGAGTGTAAAGCCACCTTTTTGAAGAGCATGGGTGGAAATGAAGAGACTTGAGAGCCGACCAAAACAGATGGAAAACTTTGAAAGAGCTCGAACCGGTGGAGATGCTCTCAGCTTCAGGCGGTCAGGCCTCGTACTAGAGCTAGAAAAATACCACATAAGCTTACTTAAATGAAGTAGCCAATCCGGTCCAAGTCATTCTCTGGTCAGCAACTAGCAGATGCTTCTCAAGTTCTCAGAGACCAGCCCCTAAATTTCATTCCTTCTTGGCAACAGGGTATACTTGTTTGACAAAGGACTGATCTCAGACCTTCCATGGAACCCAGGCTATTGGAGAATGGAGATGGGGCAAAATGGTGTCACTCAAGGAATAGGCCTTTTTTAAACGTCACGCAAAGGGTATCAGATAAGCCTAGCTGCAACAAGTGAAGCAACTATGGCAGAACACGTAATTGTGTTTAGAGGCTACTCTAGACGCCAAAGGAGGATTTTTTCCCCAAATCTTATGGCACCAGACTCGGCCTACGAACTTGCAAATTTCCTTTGATTAGTCTGCAACAAAGCAATTGTGACCCCCCCATCATTTTTTGGAGTAGGGATCCCCTAACGTTGGCAACAACCTCTTTTTACTGAAATTGGATTTGCAATTCAAAAGTTATGGTGGATTATGAAATTTTTGGGTTCATGAGGCAGCTTGGGCATGCTATATTTTTGTTGACTTCTCTTAACCCTTAATCATCCAAGAGAACAAAAATCGTCCTTTCAATGTTGAAAACACACCCCAAGGGTGGAAAAAGATTTTTTTTTCAAATTTTTTTTCTTGAAAATGGTCAGAGAGATGTGCCACATCACTAAATTCCAAAAATAGCTGCTTTCAATGCCTCCATGTTTTTTAAAACACCAATTTGTAAAGAGATGTACAAGGTCGTGCTGCCCTTTTTGTGAGGGCATGATACACTATTGACTTTTCCTTCTTTTGAGGAGAATATTATCTCTCTCGGACATATGCCACATGCTGTTCATTGCCCATGAACAGTGCACTCTCCTCGGTCTGAGCCACGGGTTCAGGGTCAATCCTTTAAGGATAAAGAGCAACCAATGAAGGTTTGACTCTTCATTGGAGTATATAAAAAGTGATTGAATATTATTTTTATTTATTATTATATTAGATAATTACAATAGCTTTTGAAATGTAATGACTACGGAAGATTTGATTAATTTTTAAAATTTTTATGCAAATTTCAACAAAGATAAAACTTCTAATCCACCTTTGGGACTTCTGTATTTCAAGATCAGCCCTCAAAAACTTGGGAGATTTACCGAACATGATTTAGAGCTTGTTGAATAGATCTCTCTAGCATCCAAGGTGTAAAAAATGTCCAGCACATGTGGTCAAAGGGGCTTGAAAATTTTGGACAAATGTCAAAAAAAGTTTTTATATGAACTTCAAATGATCATATCTCTCAATTTGTAAGACCAAACCTTATGAATCTTTCACCATGACTTTTGCATATGTCTAATGCAAGATTCTATAATTAAATCTATAGAAGAAAAGAAAAAGGTTGTTCTTGGAATCAAATGTTTGAAAATGGTGGTTGTGAGCGTTTTTTGAGAAAAAAAATGAGCTCGGATTTTTAGGGGTTAAGAGGTGTGAAATAGCACAATGTTTGGAGAGAATCGGCATTCAATGTATCATTGACTGGTTGAAAATTTGAAATTGCAAAAAAGCCAATTGAAACTTGAAACTACTGGATAAAAAACTAACTAGTTTTTCAAAAATAACCTAGTTATAATACATGCCAGTAGAAGTAAAGAGATTACATGGGAAAAAACCAGTGCATGCTAGCAAAATGAATTAGCTGAAGCTGAAAAATGTTAGATTTTAGCGGGTGAAGCTAAAATACCTCCCCAAACATTGGGGTAATGTACCAAAGTGAAATACCAAGCGTAGAGCCCTTTGCAAAAAGTGTGATTAGTGATAATACATACAGGTATGGCAATCCAGAGAACAACAGATGAACATAGCATAGATTCAAACATATATATAAACTAGGATAATCATTTGCAAAGAAATAGAAACTTCATCTCTATCTATTCTATACCTCAGACGGAACATAAACCCAATGACAATTTAACTCCTAAGCGCCCAAAACTTTTTCATAAAAGTAAGGACTTAGGGAGACATACACCTTTGATGCAACGTATGTTAGCTGTTTGGATGATTTACAAATAGTGATCATTGAAAATTACGGGACATCCGCTTAGAAAGTGGCTTGCAAAATTTGGAAACAATTAGCATTGGGAGATAGGAGATAATAAAGTTTGATCAAACATGTAATGACAAAATTTCATTTTTTGGTGTTTGTTGGTCTGTACAAAATTTTAAAAGCCCGTACTTCACCTCAAGTTTAGTCAGTGGCTAGTTTAGACGAGAATGCTCAAGCTTGCAAATCATTGAAGGCCATGTTTCTTTGGATTCTAAGTTTTGAGGCGTCAAACAAATATTGCGGCAAGAAATGATGATCAACACAATTGGTGAGAGCTACCACAATAAAGAATTGGAACATGTTTAAACCCTCATTTGCCAATGTCTTGTCACCATAAAGTACATGCAAGCAAGCCTGCAACAGGTACTGATCACTTATAAGACGCTATCCGCCACCTTGCCATGTATGGGTATTCCACCCAATTGAAGCTGTCCAGGCACTTGTACGCTATCAAGCTACCCTTGCCATTACTCCATTGGCATGAGGCACTTGAATACTTTGATAATAGTAATTTATAGCAAGTTCAAACAATCAAATCAAGTACCTCAAAATGGCTTGTCAAATTATGTGAAGACACTTTTGGTCCCTTGGGGAGTTGGGGCATGTAGGGGTTCAACCGCCAACATATTTAATTCATTGCTAGTTCATATCACAATGCTGATCCAAAACAAATCTTCATTTTAGCGCCCATAAGGACTAGCTTAGGGCATCCCCAATGCAACCGTAAGAGAGGCAGGCAAAAGCTTGTGCAGTGCTTTAAACAAGACTTGAGCAAATACATGGGCTCCAATGTAGTAGTTAAACCATACTGCATTTTTCAAGGCTCCCCACATAAGAGCCCCTCCAGTGCAAATTTTCACTATTTGGAGAGTCTTGCATACCATTCCAGCTCTGACTCTGACGCAATTTTAGGGAATTTCAAATACTTCTAACATGAATTAGTCACACATAAGCACTTAAAAAAACATAAATTATTAAAATATTGTGTTTAGTGAGTGTCATAATGTATGTGCATTGGGAGGTGGTGGATTGGAAAATGGCCCTACTCTATAAGAGAGCCGGCGTTAGATCCTATCTGACACAATTGGCGGGGCTAATTTAGCTGCTCAATTGGGGATGCTCTTACAAAAAAAAGAATGCACACATATATCACTACTTTTTACGTAAGATGTTTTCTACTTTTATACTAAGGATGTTGATCAAAGCTTCTAATGAATTATTTGATGGCTATGATGCCATTTACTTTGTTTACTCTGTAACACGTTTCATAACGTTAATGCTGATCGACATGCCACATATAAGTGAGCTACTAATGATAAAGATTGTAATACCAATTAATGAGGTTTGTTTGGACTTGTCATAGCCACTTCTGTATTGACTGGCTATTCACTCAAAAGCGCCAGTCCAATTTACACTAATTGATTTTTGCAAATCATTTACTCCATGACATACTAATTTGGTATAACACTAAATGGTGAATTGCATAAACAGAATGAATGGAGTGTCATGAGCAATGTTCATAAATGTGGCTAGCAATTTTTCTACCTAAAATTTACCTAAATATATTTATAGCAACCAGATTGTAAATATCACTGAGTTAAAATATGGAATTTTAGCTCTTTTACAAGTGTTTGTTTTGGCTACTCGAGCTAATTGTGAAGATCGCAGTTGGGATTGCTGGTCATGAAGGACAAGCCATGTCTCGGGAACCTTTTTTTTCTTTAGTCAAGTGATATGCACTCTATAACGCATGCAGGACCATCCATGTATGCACATTCATCCGCAAATCTGATAATATCAATAATTTAATCCAAAACTTGAGGCCTTTAGGGTTCTTCCATCTTTTCATCCAACTTTTTGGTGTTGAGGTTTCCAGAGACAAACTCAGATAAGATTCTGGGAAAAAATTGCCTAACAAAAAGTTCCCTGGCCATGTCCATAGAATGATTCACCTGGCTCTTGGTCCCGACTGTTAAGATCCTCTGTCACAGTATGTATCTTATAAATAATGTATTTTACCCCTCTGATGTGGTTATGTCACCAGCATTCTCTCCTTTCAACACTTCTGCAATAAGGCCTAGTGTTTGGGTTCGATAAACATTAGAGCAGACGTTCGGCTTGGTTTTGCCCTCACTGGCTTATATTTAATCTTTGTGTCCTGCCTACGTCGCAAACTTCCCAAGCTGGCTAAACGTGGTCTCCAGCCCCAGTATGCCCCTTCAGATCAAATTTCGAGCGATATATAACCAAGGGAAAGAGACTCATTCCAAGTCCATAACTCTGTATGCAAAGCTGACAATCAACGTCCAAACTCTATGACTAATACACTCCAATAATTCTAGCAGCCAGTTACAAGCAGACACCTCTTATCTGAAGTTGATACTGGAGGATTGTAAATCTCAATGGCAGGGTCCATGGCCAGTTTGTAACCCCTAAAATTCTTTCGTGTTAAGAGGCCCAAAATTGCTTCAAAATACTATTCCCCAAACTAGGGTCAAAATATTCATTGAAACTTACTTTTTCACAAATCCAACCGTAAGATTATTTAGTTGACTTGCACAACTACATTGTCCCAAAATTTTAGAATGAATATTCCCACCAATTGCAAGATTGATGTGCCCAAACTTCAAAATGTAGGCTTTTCTAATCCTTCTAGAAGGTGAAGTTTTGTTTTTCAAACTTTGTAGAGAAAAACACGTATGTTGTATTTCTTGTCCAATTTTTGCAATATGTTGGAAAATGGGTTGAAAGCATATATAAAAAAATTTAACCAAAAAAAACTTTGGATTCATTTTTACAAAATTGTAAAGTGAAAGGTATTGATGAATGAAAATTGTAACTTATATGCTAATAAGTTTTGGAAGAATTTGAAAATTGTTAATCCTAGTGGTGAGAATGCTCTAACAGACAATTAGTAACTTTAGTTTTCATTTTCATTTGAAAATTTTCAAAATTGAGAGTAAAAGATAACTTTATATGTTTTTTCTACCCTCTTCCTACCTTCATTGCCCGCAAAATAAAACTCCTTTTAACTCTTACCTCATTATTTGGAATTGAGTGATTTAATTTTTTTTGAGTAGGTATCATTCTATAGAATTATATAAAAATAAGAATAAAAATTTTAGAATATATATTTTGCTACCCGATTTGACATTGAAATTGAAAAAACCTTATAACTTTTACATTACTTATCAGAATGACATGAAATAAAACTCCACATGTAGATTATGATGAGTAGCATCCCTCCTAAAAATTTCATGAAATTTTTTCAAATTATGAAGTCAATAGAGCCTGCCCGAGTTCTCATAAAGCCCAAAGTGGGCTGCTTGGGCCTTTAGGGGTTAGTCTGAACCAGCGCTCATAAGCCATGGCAAAAAACAATCCCTTCCTCAACATGGAGGCATGTGAAGACTGATGAGATAGCTTTTGTTGACTAGTTCCAGCAGTAAGTTACCGGGAGGTCTTATTCGTTCTTCCACTGACCCCGAATCGTAGTGAATTGTCAGGCCTAAAAAGAGCCACAGCTATGGTAGAAGATACTGTTAAACTATGGTTTAGGTATATCATAGTTTATTGGGAGATTTCTGCACAACGGTAGGGAGAATCGCATGAAAAGGTGAGATGAGTACGTTTTGAGAATCCCCAATTGCAGAGGACAGTTTTCCTTTAAGCTTCTGGAAGAATTTAGGATTCCTTTAATTTGGTCTAAATTAATCACCGCAAACACACAGTCACACACACACACTATATTCCTTAGAAATGGGTAGCGGCACAATCGTCCACAGATCAAGCCGGCTGCTCCCACCAAAGCACTAACCACCGGCAGGTTTCAGTAAGTTAGTGGCGTCAGAGTTTTCTCGGGCGATCGGATTATGTGCCTGACTTTCCCATTTTGTTGCCAAATCAAGGGGAAAAACAAACACACTAATTTTGCTAATCGCCGTTTGTACTGCTAGCCGTGACGTCACGATCTTATAGGCCGAAACGCGCAAGCCTTATATAAATATCCATGCCCTTTCCAAGTATTCCACATCTTTCAGCCGGGCACCTCTGAACTTGCTCTTTGTGTTCCCAGCTAAGCTCGCTGCTCGGTCCCATGTGTTCGCCCGGTGCTCATGTTCTCCTCGTTGTCCCTTCCATGGCACCTGTGGGGACTGGTTTTTCCTTCTTTCTGCCATTGCCCGTTACGATGTATTATCTTGTATGCGCACCGCCTTTCTATTGCTCCGTAGATACTGCACCATTGCAGACAGCAGGATTGGTTTGTTCTCGCACTCTCTCTCTCTCTCTCTCTCTCTCGTAGCTGTGGCGCTACTTGCTTAGATAGCATTCCTGAGGAGCAGCAAGCTGCAAGTCAGTTTGGTACCTGCTCGTGACGGAAACCTATCAAGAGATGAATACCAGCTCATGGCAGCTTGGAGAATGTATTGGAACATTCAATGCTAGCTTCACAGTTGGAGACCAGTGTCTGGTGAGCCTTTTTGTAGTGACGGATCAGTAGTTGCATTCAGCATGGAGGGTCGACACGGGTGCGTGGCCCTACAACCCGGTTCTTACACAATCGCGGTTGTAGAGTCATGCACCTCTGCCGAGTCTCCTGCTCCTTTTCTGAACGAAGCGCCTGCAGCCGAACTCGCTTCCAAAGGTTTGACAGCAGCGGAAGAGATTACCACAACGTGTGTCACAGCAAGGGTGCATGACTCTACATCCCGACGCACGTGGTTTCATGTCAAGCCCGGTTGTAGAGTCATACACCTCTGTTGTGCCTCCTGTTGCAGCCAGCAAGCCACACACCTGCCGATGCATCCGCCATGCATTTCTTCATATGCACCAGTAGCCCTCAACTGCAATCTCCACAGGGGAGTGTACATGTCTTAAACCCTCTGGCTAGTTTCCTTCAAGAGTCTGCATTGCGATGTTTATTGCTGCTTCGGACGCTTAGACGCTCAATCTCACCCCACATGATTAATCGATTTCGGTGCATTGTCTTGTACAGGGGTGGTGGGGGACCTGCCATGGTTTTCAAGCCCGAGAATTTCTGACTGGAGCTTCAGCAAGGGTGTGTGACTCTATAATCATACGTGCAAATTCGCTTCGGCGCACACGAATCCGATTGTAGAGTCATACACCTCTATTGGCTCTCCAGTTCTGCTCACAGGCTCTTCACTTGGGATCACAAATATGCACATTGTGAAGCGGAGGCTCTCTCGACTCTAGCGGAGAGTGCAATGTCCTGTTCTCGGATTTGAATTAATCCAGGACTATCTCTAATCACCCCTGCATAATCTTTATACTAAATGGTAACTGGGTTTGGGCTTTTCATTTCCTGCATTTGGCTGTTTGAACGAAAGTGCCGGTATTTTAGAATAGAAGCAGCCATTCTCCTTCTGCAATTAATCGCCCTCATTGTCAATGACAGGTTCAACGAGGCCAAAGGCGGCTAGCTATGGGACCTGGTCCCCCCTTCCAAGATTACATGCATCCTTCGCTCCAATAGGGCAACCCCCGGACTGGCAGGCTTCCTTTTTGTCTGGTCGGCCAGTGACGGAAGAGATTCCTGCCAAATTATTTCACTGAAATTGTTATTTTTGGGTGGATTTCTAAAATTGCCCTTGAAGTAATCACATTGGCTGCGTTCCTCTCGTCTCGCATATTTTGAGTCTACCGTAGCCGCTCAATGATCTCTGAACAAAGTACACGGGTACCATCTCGAAGCTGCTATTCCTGATTTGTAAATGATGACTCTGTTTTACTAAAGTTTCAAGTTTCAAGCATATTCTACCTGGTTACTGTGTACTTTACACTTCGAAGTGAATGGCGCGTGCATGCGGTATCAAGAAATCATTCATGCCTTGTTTTCGAAAGATTGTTTGATATAAATGACCGGAATTTCAGAGCAAACTCCCTCCCTCACGAAAGATCCCAAAACGAACATGGCTGGCCTTCGATTCATACCTGAGATCCACTTGGGAAGGTTTTGAAATGCGCATTTCAAAATGTAGTTTCCAAAAGCGGCTAGACTACAAGAGTTCTTCAAATCTCGAAGATCTTTGTGAGCTTTGAATTTTTGGACCACTGGTGCACGCTCACTTTTCCAGAGAGCATGGCCAACAGTGGCACCGGGAGCAGTCCGACGTGGAAACGACCAAATGCCCCCAAAGAATGAGGGCTTTGGCAGTATTTTAAAAGGGATCATGACTTCACGAGCATTCACTGCGTTTGTCTCCTTGTGAACCTGCAATGACAGAATAGCAACAGTGTTGCTGCTCTGGGTTGTGATTGGCCATTTCTACATTGGGCTTCTCGCTAACTTCGCTTATTTGGCTTGTGAATTCCGTGATTCGTTACGCTTCCGAAACACTCCCTTAGCCCTACTACACTAAATAGTGCATTTAGTTTCCCCACACTAATCTCTAAACATTCTGCACTATATAAATACTTATTGGTACTACAATAATTTTCATCAATAACTACTGCAATAAACAATCTTTAGAGGGCTTGGAAACTGTTACAAAGTTGTAGAAAATAAACTTGTAATGTTGCGGTTGTAAACCAGGTGAAATCCTAATAATTAAAGTGTCACATGCACCTCCATGTGAAGCAAGTGGTGAGCCATGAGGTAACTTTCCAAGGTAAGGCAACCTAAATGCACTTGCACTATTTAGTGTATTCATTTCTAATTTTTAGCCACCTTCAATGAATATACGAAACATGGTAGACTCCAGTCTTAAGAGCATCTCCACCATTCCAAGCTCTTTCAAAGTTTTTCATTTGTTTTGGCCAGCCCTCAAGCCCCTTGATCTCCACCCATGCTCTTCAGAAAATGTGGCCTTGCACTCCAACATGCCCCATATATAATCAATTGACCACTTATTAAGGAAAGTAGAGGATAGAGCTCACTAAATTTAAAGTGAATTGTGCGGTGAAAAGCCCTTGGCGTCTTGCTAGACACAGTAGGACAAAGTGTCTTGAGGGGGTTTTGATAGGAGCCTCAACACCTTTCATCCACTTTGAGCATGTTCAAGCCTCCGGTGGTGGTGCCCTAAATGGTAGAAACTAACCCTAGGTCACAAGTTGAACATGGTAGTGATGATACTTCTTGAAATAACAAGCTATTTTGAGTTCTAGGATAGGCTGGGCCGCTAGGCCGCTGGGCCGCTGTGGCATTGACTCTGACATCAACCAAGTTTGGAATCCCCAAAGACTTGAGCGGGGTTTTCGTTTTTGTTCTTCTGCTTTTTCAAACTACACGCATTGTAAAATGCAAGGAGTAAGGAAACAAACGAATGGACCATTCATGAATGCAGTGTGCATGTTCATCCAATACTTCAGTAGTGGTTAGTAAATTTCATGCACACATTGAAAAACCTAATGGTTTTTTCTGAGGGATTTCATGATTGCATCTCTTGCGCATCTAGTTTTTTAAAGTGTTGACCCATCAAGGATCATTGTCTCTACGAGGTACAAATGGGATTTTGGGCATGTACCTATAGCTAAACTACTTTGTGTGATCTTTTGAAATTTTTATGAAAGATGGGAAATTCAAAAATATGCTTAGGCAATTATTTATTTCTTCATTTTGACATTTATTGAAGAAATTTTGCATGAATTTCTGAAAAAATGGGGAGGGCAAGTGTAAGCTCCAAGATTAGTACCTTGGTTGAAATGCTCACTGTTTAATTTTTATTTTGTATTTTAGTAGGAAAAAACGTAAAAAACACCTAAAAAGTAGTTTAAGCTAAAATTAGAAATAATTAGATGTACATAGATGTCTCCTATATTTTTTACTACCTATTTCTTACTTTTTGTAAATTAAAAATAGTTAGAAGGTTAAATCTATAGATAGCATGATAGGGGCAAAGATAACTTTAAATTGGCCACGATTTAAAGAAGTTGAACTAAAAATAAAAGTTTGCCTAAACGTTGTAGAACCCCATAGTAAGTTCCACAAAAATTTCCAAAAAGTTTTGATTATCAAATTTTTCTCACCAGACGGTCAACCTTTTGAATTAATGACGGAATATTTTTAGGATATTTTCAATTAGCGGTAAAATCCTACAAAAAATTAGAATAAGTTATTTTATGTTAATAAGACTCTCCAACAAATTTGGAGGCGTTTCAAATGTGGGAACTACCTCAACGGACAATTACGGATGATTTAAGCGGCTCTAGGGCGGAAATTGCGTTGATTGCAATTCCGGGAGACTCCGCAGTTCAAATTTGGCAAAATAAGAGTATTTTCCTACTTTCTCAAACCTTTTGAAAAAGTTGGTGAAGTTAAAATTTTGAAAAAAAATAGATTTCAAAATTTGGAATTTTGCCTTCCATATTTTGACCAGTTTTAGACTTTTTAAGTTCTACCTATCAGAATTAAGAGTTTTTGGTGTCCAAAGCAACTAATTTTGGCATTCTAAAGCCAATAACACCATTTGTTTTGATTTAGAATTTTTTTCCAAAAGTTAGCTTGTAACTCCAGATTATTATTTTTAGTAAATTTGAGAATTGGAAGAAAATGGAGTAGGAGGTCAAGGTCCACTCCATGAATGGATGAAAATTCTTGGAGAGATTAGTTTATAATACTTCCCTTCTCTTTCTTTTTCACCCTATTGTTTTCATTTTTTAGTTTGTAATTACAAAGTTTTGAGTTATCTTTGTATTTTTGTGTCCATGTAGTGTTTTTATAAGTTCTTTTGGTAAGTCTTGTTCTTAGCAAAATTTAGGAGTCCCTTTTAGACTATTAACATTGTATTATGAGATCAGTTGCTTGATTTCTTATTGTGTTTATGCTTTGTGGGTGTAATTAAGACCCATAAGTGTTAGTTAATGTCTTGAGGTGTTAATACTAATTCTAAGAAACTCTTGGCCAAGACTTGACAATGCCGCGACTTAAAAGTTTTTAGAGTTTTTGCATATGTCTTGCTTACTTTTTACTAATGTTGAAGTTTTCTACTAACATTGAGTGCAAGATTACTACTAATAATTAATTTGAGTGTGTCTTGTTTTTGATTTCTACTAACCTAGAGGAATCTCTAGCAAATTTTTGCCAAAATTAGAGTTAGATTTTGAAAGTTATAAAATTTAGAAGGAACCTCTGGCAAATTTTTGCTAGAATTAACAAAATTAGTTTACAAATTTTTTGTCAAGGTATTAATAGTCACTAATAAAAAGAAATTAAGCTAGTTGAAAGTAAGTATAGAAAGCATTCTCTTGTAGGTTTATAACAGGTACTCTCTCTTTGAAAATACTCTCTCTTTAAAAGCATTTTTACTTTAGAAGCATTCTCACTTTAAAAGAAGTTTTCTTCTTTAGTCCGTCAATAGTAGCAGTTGACGCAATAATTCGCACAGCAGAGAAAAAATCAAGAACTCGCTAGTAACTTCAATTTACTGTGGATAAAAGGAAATTCGAACTCCAAAAACCGGTGGCCGTGAGACTCGAACCCACGACCGACCAATCCTCAGTCAAAGGGTTTTCTATACACGGCGGGCTGCTAGCCTGCTCCGCAGCACCTATTGCTGAGGAATGGATAGGAGCCAGTGTATATATACGTTTACTTCTGACCACAATAGATGAACGACAGCGGACGCAACTGACAAACCAGCGAGGATGAACGATCGACAGAGAATGACGGCCAGGGAAGGCAACAGCTAGCACAAGCGATTGCAAAAGAAAGTGCTGGGCCAAGGGTTCAAACCCTGGTCTCTAGAAACACAACAGTAAACCTTTCTCCAACCACCGAGCTAGTGGTCAGCCGGCCATTCACTACTGAAGAAGAAACAACTGTAAGTTTTTTTCTATATTTACTATCTGACTATTTCCCCCCCCCAAACAACTCCAGCCGCAATGTAGCAGCACGGAACGACATGGCGACAGATAGTCACCCAGTTTGAGAGGCTAGAGTGTTTATGGGCTAGAGTTTTCTTTGAAAACACCAAAGTCTTGGGTTTCAAGAGCAGAGGTTTGTAAATGGTCACTAGTCGCATAAGTCTAAGGTTGATTAGGAAGTCCCTAATCAAGGGTACTTAGAAATATATATATATATATATATATATATATATAAAATAATAAAATAAAAATAAAATAAAAAAATAAAAAATAAAAAAAATAAAAAGTAAAACAAAGTGAGTTTCTTTTAGTGTAAATTTGATTTAGTTTTCTATGGAGCCCGGTGATGAAGCGTGATTTGTGGAGGAAATAAAAATAGATGTATGATCCTCCAACTTTGAATTTATTTGATAATTTCTTGTGTTTTGATCTCTTTCTTTTGAAATTTGAGTTGCTAATTGTTTAAAACATCTTTAACTTATTATATAAACTTTAGACATAGAAAATTTAAGTTTTGTTCATTGCTTGGAAGGCATTAATTGAACCAAATGTAATTTCACCTAACTTTTAAGTTTTTTTCTTTTATTTTATTTTGCAACCTAGTTGTGTTTACTTTTTCCTCATGGATGGAGGAAAAAGTGCTCATAGTAGGCAGCCCAAAAACTTCTATAAAAATTCAAAATTTCTTACATTAAAAATTTGAAATTGGTTATTTAGGCTTATATATATGTGGGAAGCTTTGAATCACTCAATTTTGATTGATGACATGAAAGTTATGAGAGGTTTTAGTTTGCTAGTAGGTCTAGGACTCCCAAACCTCCATTTTTTTTGCCCCTTGAAAAATTAGGTGCTTTGCTTTTTTTGAGCTCTTTGCGTATTTGTTTTTTGACTTTTTTTTTCCAATTTGTAGTAGACTGAGATTCCTTGGTCTTCACCATTTAGATCAAAGTAATTCAAATTTCTGAATTTTAACACAAATCCTCCAATTTTGCCTAGTATATATGCAAATTTCATGACCTTATGGCATTGCAAGATTTTACAAAGTATGATTCACACCTCTAGTTCATTTGAAAATTCTCCCACATTTACCTAACTTGGTCTCTTACATGAAAAAAGTAAACCTCAACTTTGCGTAAAGCAATTTTTTTTATATAAGAGAGGTTGAAGGCTTTTGAAATTTCTGGGCACTTCAGATGTCAATATCTCAATGCTCTACATCTAGAATGAGATTTTTTTTGCCCTACAAGTACTTCCCATAATCTAAGGCAAAATATATGGTTGGATTTCAAAATAAATTTTTTTTTCCTATCTTTCTATTCACTTTCCTAAAAGTGGCAATTTTCAAGGACTTTTACATAAAAAAAGGACTTGGTCCTTTAGGGGATAACCCCTTAAAGGCCCTTGGGCTTTAGAAATATGTTACAAAATACAATCACAACCAATATTCAAAAGTTCGAATCAGTTGGAAATTAAGTGTTACAACCATACATAGTGCAAGGCTATATGATGGTGGGTGCATAATTTTTTTTGAAAAGCCCTCAAAGCAACTCAAATACATCTATATATACAACCATACATACTGCAGCAAAGGGCTTTCGGGCCGTTCAGGGGTTAATATGTTTCAGGTACATTATGTTATTGAGGAGCGACCTTGGCTTGGCTCCTTGGTGCTCGATTAGACTCCTCTGTTGCTCAATTTCATTGTGACCATCGGTCTCTGTCCTAGTTGTGTATTGACTTGGCTCTTTGTCTTGTCCCCAGTCCTTTCTTGGCTAAGGCTCTTATACAGTACACTAGCTTATTAATGAATTATCTTCCACCTGTGTAAGAAAAAAATAAAATACTAGTTGTTATTTCTGTGTGATCGAGCCTTTGTCAAGGGGGTAGACAATTTTAGAATTTCATTTCAGGGCCTTATTGGGGTGACATTCTATGAGTGATTTTATCAGGTGGTACAAAATGCTATGAAAAAACTGAGCAGTTATCACTTTACTTCATTAGTACACTTTGTGCAGCATTTTTCCAAAACCCACAAAAGACTCGATAAAAAGAAAACTACACTGAATACTAGTTCAAGGTGCTCCACACTAATTTTTCAACATTCCACATTACATAAATACCTAATGATACTACAATCATTTTCAGTAATAAATATTACAACAAACCAATTTTAAAGGACCTCACAACAACAATGAAGTTACACAAAGATAAAGAAGGAACATCCAAGTTGTAAATCATGTAAAATTTAATTATCTAAAGAGTTGCATACGTCTCCAAGTAATTGGAGCAATGAGTCACAACCAAACAATGAGTCACAAGATGACTTTCCAAGGTAGGGTAACCTAATTGTCAAGCCAACCTAAATGCAACATGTAGTGTAATTATCAAACGACTTGCACATAGGGCACTTGGAGTCTTGGACATTTGGTGTATGTACCCAAAAAAATGCTTGTCAAAATCAAGTGTGACAATCATAGAGCACAATGCTAGTCAGCATGCCTTGAAGGTTGACGAATCACACCATGTGCTGAATTTGATGATAGTTCTGTAAAATTACGCGCATGAATTTAGCAGGGCCTACACTTCCCCCAGTATTTCTGAGTTGACTCTGAGTGCTTGTATAGGGTGCTTGTATAGGAAACTCACCGCCATAGACCGGGTTATCAATTCAACAATCGAAGTGATAATAGGGGCTTCAAACATCAACTTTTTTAGGTGACTCAGGTTACGGTTCACCTCTGGGAATTCACTCGTGAACCGCAAGGTGACTCACCCTTGGACTTCACTCCTAACGTGATTTACGTGAGGAGTGAACTTCAGAAACTCACCTTTGTGACTTCTCGCAGCTCATTCATCTACGTTTTCAAATCTTGAAACTTCTCTCGTAGAAACTTCCGCAAAATTACGGGTGTCTTAGACTTTGCACGTGCGGGGGAACAAAAACAATTCACTAGTGAGCGGAGATCCTGTGAGATGAGAAGATCAAAGACCAGATTTTATGTTTGAAGCCCCCTAATGTGGTGAGTAAGCCACTAGACTTTCCCCACAATTCTCAACAGCAATATCATATTTAAATGATGACTCAATAGAACACTAGTGTTGTAAATTAACCCCTAAATGCCCAAGGCACCACATTTTGGTACGGACAATACTTTGAAGTTCAAGAAAACCTAACTAAGCTGCTATTTTTAGTACTTAATATTTTAGAATTATTATTTTTGAAGTCTAGTTTTAGCATCAAAAACCTGAATTTGAAAATTATTGATTGTGAATTTTCTATTTAGGATTTTGTGCAAGGGTGCCCATTGCAATCTTGACTTTTTTAGTGTTGAGAGCTCATGAAAATGAGCCTCAAATACCTAAATCTTGCAAAAAAATTCACTTTAGGAATTCATTTTAAGAAATTGTAAAAGAGATTTTGAAAAACCGTAATTAATTGGAGTTATGTATGTTATGTCCTTTAACCTCATACTTTTTTGGTGACCAACATTTTAGATTTGACATGTGAAAAGAGGATTGAAAGTGAAATCATTTTTGCACTTTTAACACCCTCTTGATCAAATGTTATTATTTTTCAATCTATAAGCAATATTATTGTGTTTTCTTTTCCTATGTGATGTGTAACATATTTAGTTTGAATTTGTACGATTACAATTTTAAAAAAAAATTGATACAACTTATCAAAATGTTAGTTTTTGTTCAGGTTAGAGCAAATTTCTAGAAGCTCAAAAAAGGCCTTGGGCATTTAGGGGTCAAACTTCTGTTTCTGACCTGGATCCAGCACCTTCCACTCTTCTAACAAATACATTTTTGTCTGCACTTCATACCATTACTTTTTAGAACGCTTTCTTGTTGAACGGATCAGTGCGAGCACGAGTTGTCGACAAACGTGAGTCATTCCAAGACTTCTCAACCCTCTCGAAACTTCTCTACTCCATAGTGTGAAATTGTGCTCTTCAAAATCAAAGGGTTACACAAATCAATTTAGCCATATGTGGTGTAGCTGGAAAATGGTAATGCAAAGACACATACACCAAATCATAACCAGATCTTAATAAGATGATAGGTAGTTACTCATTAAAGAATGTGAAACATTAATATCAACTGTTCAATAATATGATTTCTAAACTAAGGCTTGGATAATGAAAATCGATCACTTACCTCTGACTTCTAACTTATAACTCTTGAACCCACAATGCTCAACATTCATGTGTCATTCTTGGACTTCACCCAGGCTGATTATTGACGACCAAAAATTGTGCTCCATCAACGCACAATCATGGTGTATAGGAGAACTTGTACAGTTACATGTGATCCAACCTTAGCATATCTATATATATCCCAAAACACTCTCTATTCAGTATTCATTGTAGTATTTGTTAAATTGGAAAGTTGAAATCGTCATATTTGTTAGTTTGGGAAAAAGTGTACAAAGTGGGACTTCTAACTTTTTTTTTTTCCAAAGAATGCTATATTCATTGAATTGGGAATCTGTTGACTATTTTCTAATGAAATGAGATATGTATCTTCCAAAAACATGCTCTTTTTGGATAGAAAGTTCATTGACTTCTGAAATTTTAGACAGAAGTTTATTAACTAGGTTTAAGCCTTAAGGTGACCTCCTTAATTGAATTAATGTGACTATTTTAGATTAAGATGATGTACAAAATGGTACCCATCGTTTTCCCAAATTAACGAATGTGGCATTTGAAGGGCATGCTTTTTGGTTCATCAAAGGTTTTAGATTGAAAGCAAAGCTCTGAAGCTTGTAGTTCATAGTGTTTTCAAAAAATCCATTTGAGTGCATTTGCACTCACATAGCCACAAACATAGGAGTTTCCTTCACAAGCGATTACTTGTTAGAAATTCAGTGATACATTTGACTTCTTAGAGTAGTTCAATCTTGTCAACAACGATCGACTTTTATATGTGGCCAAACTTGGTAATTAAGGTAGGACACACAAAAAGTTGACCAATGCGTATGCATGGAAGTGTAACAGTTTAGCCAAGGAAATACTGGCAAACTTTGTTGATATAATTCTAGCACAAAGTTTGTGATTTGAGGAGTTTTGTTGACTAAGAATTTGACCAAATGAGGTGGGCCAGGTTGAATCTAACTTGCCATAAGAACCTGTAACACCATATTCATTAAATTGGGAAAAGCAATACATTTTGGGACTTTTGAAGGTTTCAGGTGACCACCTGAAATTGAGCTCAGAGCGTTTTTTTTAGTACACGTGCCCTCACCTGAGAGGAGGAATTTGCGAGAGAAAAAATCTTAGTGCCTCAAATTAAATTTGATACCTTTGAATCTGGTTTAAGATGACTTTTTGGGTGTAAGGTGGAGTACAAAATGGTATCTCTGTTTTTTCCAATTTAACGAATATGGGGTTCTGTTGTAAATTTGTGACTAGCTACAACTAGCACCAAAAATTGCACTTTGGTTTCAAGTGAAGAAAGTAGCATTATACCATTGGATAAAGGTTTGTTGACTGCTTTCTAATGGTGTATCATGCTTCTAGTTTGGATGAAAATTGGATGAAAATTCCATCACTAAGATTTCTCCCATGATTTTGATGAAAATTAGTTTCATCCCTAAACCACAAAAGTTTGTTCAACAATTGGTTGAAAGTTTGGGTAGGTTCCTATGAAGACAATTTTTGGCAGATGTATCTGAAATTTGGAGACAAGGTGCACACAATGAATATTACCTTTGTATGAAAGAAAACAGAAACTTTGATCGGGTGCTTAAGTAAAAGGTTATGTTGCCCATAAGATTTTGGGCACCTTGGGGTAGTTTGGGCACCTTTGGAGAATCTCATGCTAAAACTCTCATCAACTTTTGAAACTTGGCAAGCATGTAAATGATAAAATACAAAATACAATTTTCAAAAAAAAGAAAAAGCTCACAAATCACAATCTAAGAGTAGTAACCTCATATTCAACAAAATGGGAGATTAGGCACCTCCCGAAATAACCAAAGGAGACATAAAAAATTTTGATTTTCGGTTAGTTTTGAAAGGTTTTATTGCAATTTAGGTCACGTCAACAAAATTGCAATAAAACCTTCTAATTTTAGGTAAAATCTAAAAGGTTTTATGTCAATTCAGCTCAAATGAAGTTGAATTGACATAAAACCTTTAGTCAACTTTCCTTTACATTTCCTCTCATTTCAATGGAAAACTCCCATTTTACTAAATATGAGGTTGTAGTCAAGCTTTGTTAATTACAATGTCCAAGTAGTTTCAAGAAAAAATGTTTTCTTTTATTTTGAGGCCCTATTATCTTGCATTTCATAAATTTAAAGTTCTTGAAACGTTTTTTACATATTCCAAATGTTTGCCTCTAACTTATCACTGTTCAGATTTCAAAAAAAAAACTTCTTCATTGCTCAAGAAATTGTGAAAAAATGACTAGTGTATTGCCAATTCATGAAACCTCCTTGTATTGCAAGGCGATTTAGAATAAGTTAGATTTTATATTTGCTTTTGAAAATTTTCATGGGTGAACCTAACACATATACTTGTGAATGATCAAAAACCTTGTTTTGGTATAGAGCAAAAAATTTACTTTAGGAGGGCTCAAAATGTGTTGACCTTGTTTTGGTATAGAGCAAAAAATTTACTTTAGGAGGGCTCAAAATGTGTTGACCTTATTTTGCAAGAATGGAGAAAAGTTATTTTTCTCACTTCAAACATTATAACCTTACAATCTATGTGGTCAAATGGATTGTTTATTTTTTCACACGTTGCCTTACTTATATATTACACTTGGTTGAAACTCAAAAAAGAAGTTTTTATTTTGAATTTTAAATAATTTCTGGTCTTATTTTTCTCTGCAACACCCTTCGGGCTTTAGGGGTTAAAGTTTCTTTTATAACCGGGCCATCATACTTCTTCACTTGTTTTCTCCCTACTCGGACGCAAGGGACAGGGGCAAAACTATAGTCAAACAACATGTTTACTAACATGAGAATCGGGAATGTACTTTAGCAACCGGATCGTCGTCAACGTTACATGAACGCGCAGGTCTGCTAACATATTCTGCTTTGGTGAAAAAGTAAGTCACGAACTCACGATGTCTTTTGTGAAGCGATGAACCTGCCGAGCCCGGGACTTAGCCTTACGACCCACGCGCTGTCCAAATGACGTCCATCGGCCTTACCGTGGAAACCCAGGTCCACTTCCAGCAATCTGCAGACACAAGACGCATATGAATGGCTCTGGACAGACTGCACAAATTACACACATCACTCACTGATCGACGAGAGTTCGGAAATTGTTAATTAATCATCTCTTCGGTTGCAAACCTCATTTCCGCCGCAAATCTCATTCCTTCGTCATCTGACAGCTTGAGAGCACAGTTTCGATCAGAGCAGGCTCGGCCATGGCGGAAACAAGCAGATTGCCGAGATCGTCGATCTGCGTCGTCCTCGTCCTGGTCCTCGCTACTCTGCTACATCCATCAGCTGCGCTTCAGTACAGTGTAACATACTATCCCACAACGCCAGGAGGCATGCGATACATCAATGAGTTCGGCGATTCGCTCGCTATTATGGAAAACGCCACCACCTTCATCCAAGGCGCGTTCTCCCCGAGCACGTTCAGAGTCTACGATGACGTATCGCTCACCATCGACAGCTTCGATGGGGTGGCACAGACCGTAGGCTCCGCTATTGAGCTCTCGGAGGAGTACCTGGCCTCGCAGCCGCCGCCGGCCCTGCACTACGAGATCGAGGGCGTGCTGTTCCACGAGATGACCCACGTGTGGCAGAACAACAACGGTAGCTATAGTACCGACCAGTTCTTCACGGGAGCCATTGAAGGCGTGGCGGACTGGATCCAACTCAAGGCCGGGTTCCCTTCCACTGGCTGGTCTCCTAGAGCCCCCGGCGGCAACTGGTACGACGGGTACACGACCACCGGGTACTTCCTGGACTGGATCGAGACCACGCAGAAGCCCAACTTCGTGAAGGAGCTGAATCTGAAGATGGCGCAGCCCTGGGGCAACGACTTCTTTCTGCAGCTCGTCGGCAGAGGCGTCGATGAGCTGTGGATCGACTACCAGAACAGCATTTGAGATCTGCTAAAGGGCTGCGAAATCCGAAATTGATGGGCATGCATGTAATATCCGATTCGATTCACCAGTTGCGAATGAGGGCGTTCCAATGCTGCGATCCTTTGATGAAGTGCTCTCTTGCATGCACTATAACTCAGTACTGGAGTGGACATGAATGAAGGATGGCTGATATTGTTGAAATTGCTTTGACACAGCTGGCAGCTGTTACAGAAAAAAACGACATACAAAATACCCCTTTAGTATCTAGGTCTCAATTTGTTAAGGTGAAGACCACATGATTATATCGTCAGTTACAACTAAACTGCCGAACCGACCTGGTCTGCTCATCGTCTACAAGAGAAAATACTGCATACCATTTTATCTCTCCGAAAAGTGTAGTGAACCTTGTTAACTCATGCATTAAATAGTAACGTACTCTTGTGGTGACATTCTGCGTACATAATAGATTCTCATGTGTAATTCCAACACATATTATTAGATTGAAGAAATGCCATAGTCATTTAGCTAGGAAGACTCTTCAGGTAGTCCATTCTTGTACACCGGCGTGCTTTAGGAGACAATCGCTTGAGAACTTTGGATGTTGACATGTGTAGAACGAGAATAAAAGTTTCTGGGGTAAGGATTTGACCCTTGACCCCCTAAATGCCAGAGGCACCGAATTTGGGTGAGAAATAATACCTTATCAAATCACAATTTAATTTAAGTATTTTTCAATACAAGCTTGTTTCAAAGTTTATTCTTAAACATCAAAAGTCTGATTTTTAAAAAGTAAAGGTTGATGATTTTCCTTACTTAAGATTGTGGTGAATGCCCTTGTACAAAATCTTGATTTTTCTAGTGTAAGTTGGAGAATCTTGAAAATGAGCTTCAAATACACTAGAGGTTGAAGAAAAATCCACATTGAGAATCCATTTAAAAATAAATATAGAAGTACGTATACTACAAGAAAAATCATGGTCAAATCTACAAAAAGTTAACAAAATTTGTGACCTAATCTACAATATATTGTAGATTAGGTCACAATCTTTGTTAACTTTTTGCAGATTCAACCATAATTTTGTTGTAATATACATTTTGAAAACCACAAATTGATTAAATTTAGATGTTTGTAAATGACCTTGAATCTCATATTTTTTTGGTGACCAACTTTTTCAGACTTGACATGTGAAATGAGGATAGAAAGATTTCAAGTCACTTTTGCAATTTTAACAACCTCATGTTCAAACATTATAATCTTTCAATCTACAAGTGAAGTTATTAAGTTCTCTTTTTCGGTGTAATCTCTAACATGTTTAGTTTGAATTTGTAGTGTATGGTTATAATTTTAAAAAAATTGATAAAAATTTATGAAGAGATTGGTTGATTGTTCAGTTTCATGAAAATTCTAAGAAGCTCAAAAAGCCTTTGGGCATTTAGGGGTTAGTGACATTTTTGATACTCGAGATTGGAAACATTTACTTGGGAAAGTGTTCATATGAAATAGATGGACAAGAAAAGCCCCGTGTCCTCTACGTGCGGTTTAGGCAATAGGAAGGAAATGGGAGAGAAAGGGAGAAGAGAGGGTTGTGATTTCGGACCTTCCAAAGTGTCACAATTGTATGCTCAAATGAGTAAAACGAGTCCTAAATCCTTTTTTTGCCACTATGGATAACTCTTCAAACAAATTATCAGTTAAAACTCCAATAATAAATACATGGAATCAAGAGTTGTATAGGTTTAATCATGAGATTTCTTGAGTGACTGTTTAACTAATGTCAACAATTGCAAAACTCATGAAAACAGTCGCGAGCAAGGCTTCTGCTTGGGGGCAGGACAGCTATCACCTCGAGTACTCATTGTTCCAGACTCCTTTACAATGGAGACACCGAGGGAGTGCATGTGGGGGATAATGAGCGTTATCTAGTGATGTGTACTGGATGACCTCACACAATGAGACCAATTGCGTAAGACAACTTTACTGATGCTGAGGAATCATCAGAACAAGACGCTGATGTCACAGAAAAGAGCATGAATCCACCTTTAGGCACCAGTGTGTTTTCCTCTGACCCTTCTTTGCGTGTGGATTAGTCTTGATTTCAAGTCTTCGAACGTGCACAAATACCAAAATCATCAATAAGGACAGAAGTCGTGGAAACATGACGCTGCAGTGCTCCCAGTGTAATACAGATTGAAACTCTCTTAGTACTGGAACTGGAGCATGGCGATTATTTAGATACCTCTTCCATTATTTTTCTTCTCTTAGCCTGCCACACTAGCGAAGGGTGAGAAGAAGTCGCAAACAGAGCTGTGGATCGTATCCGAAGAACAAAGCTCGGACCCTGGCACCACTCGTACATACAAAACATGTCTATCTAAGAAAGAACGGCTACACTACAGTGATGTGCAGCCCCTCTCCCCCACTGAAACCGCTGTTAGATAATCCCGCATTCACAGCACAACGTCTCTCAGAACCACTCATTCTCTATTTGCAAACGAACAGGGCGTGCAATCACGAAGGGCCAGCAAGTTTCAGTCGATCTCCACCACGTTGGTAGAGCTGCAAGCAGACTCACGTTGTTCATGCCTTGAGCGAGTTCTCAATGTCGACAACAAAACGATAACGCACGTCGTTCTTCTGAAGGCGAACCAGAGCTTTGTTCACGTCTTGGATGGGGATCTTCTCGATCATTGCTTGCACATTCTTCTCAGCTGCAAAGTCCAGCATCTCCTGAATCTCCACGGTGCCTCCCGTGATGCTGCCCTCCAAGCTTAGCCTCCCTGCATATCCATGGTTACTGTCAGAACATTCACACTGGCGCTGGAGCTATTCTTTTGTGAACCAGTAATGTAAACGATTCGAACACCGTTGGGACCTGATCCCTGTTTCCTATCTTTTGATCCCTACTACCACCGGTAACTCATTTTTAGACACGTTTTATTTGGCCTTCAATCATTAAGTGGGGTAAGCAAGACCTGTGAATGAGTCTATGGCAAGTGGTATTTAAATGGAAGTGGAAAGCCTAGTACTGTCCGAGTTTTTTCTACAAAATCCCACTTTGCCTTGAAAGTTGCACATGGTGATGTTGACTTGATCTCTCGAGTGATCTCTTAGAAACAGATTTAGCAGGTGCAGCCAAAGTGATCCTCAGGAGCTGTATATTACTCTCCCAATTATCACTCTCTCCCTACAGATGTTGAAATGCTCATTATGAAGCACACCTAATGTGATTCACCTTCTCATTACGGGACCAGAGTGGCCAAACTGAAAAATCAACACGTACCGTGGACAAGATAGAATGGGTTTAATTTCAGCTCTGGGGGTACGCCCACTAGAGCCAGTGTGCCCCCGTGTTTCAACATCGACAGGAAAGGATCGATGGGGTGAGCTCCAGCTGCGCAGTCAATCACAAGGTCCAAGCTCATTGCTGCTGCCTGGCACTCACATGAACACCGAGCATTCCGGAGTTAAAACCTTAACAACCCGACTTTCGAAAAAGGGAGGGTTCACATGCCAGTGATCAATGAACTCAAAATGTGACTAAAGGAAACATATGAACTGACCACGAATGAAAGGAGAGCTAGTTAAATGCAACATTGTGCACCTTAATTGCAGCTTCATCTTTACTGATTAAGAATTCATCTGCACCGAGCTCCTTGAGTGCTTCTTCCTTCTTGGACAGCGATGTGCTGAAAACTGTCACGTGGTTGCCCATGGCCTTGGCAAACTTGACCGCTAAGTGACCAAGACCTCCCAACCCACTGACGCCCACCTTCTTCCCACCCTGCAAGCATCCATTCTTCTTCAAGGGGCTGAACACCGTGATTCCCGCACACAGCAGCGGCGCTGCGTTCTCCATTGACAACGCATCCGGAACGTGCACCACGTACCTGAGTGGGAGGAGGGTTTAGGTTTCCTTAAACTGACAGATGTCAAACGCCAGTAACAACTTAACCCTCAGAGAATCAAGGATTCAATGACCAATTTGGCTGATCATGTTGCGAAAATTATACTCCCTCTGTCATTCTAAAAAGCTCCAAATCAGACACATTTCTTGTACCACTAAAAAGCCCCCTTTTGCTGATTTCAAACGCTGAGAAAGCGTTTGCCATGTTCAAAGATCTCATGGGGGCAAATTATGCAATTAGAGAGAATTCATCTACTAGCAAGCTTGGTCTTGCCCATATGAGTTACCATTGTTGCTACTAATATTTAAATCATTAATAATGAGGAGCTGGCAGCATGCACAAATATGGTACTTTTGGCACAGAATTTGGGTGCCCAAATGGCGACATCGAAGCTGGAGATTTTGCATACATTTAATAGATGGTATATTGAATCTAAAATGCATGTGTCACTGGCACAAAGACCAAAACCAAAGTTAATCCTTTGCAAGGAACCTTTTTGGACGTTTTTAGAGGGACAGAGGGAGTAATTGAGAGAGGCTCGGTTAGTAGAACAATTCACCAGACTCAGAGAAGAACATTGCCTGTGTAGTTCTGACTGGAAATAAATACAAGTTGGACAAAAGAAGGTCCTCATACAACCTATAGATGAAACAACCAGAGTGGTTCGTTCGATCGATGGGGAGGCGTTTATGCGACTGTACCTCTCGTTGGTAACTTGGAGGTTGGAGAAGCCACCACGAGTGATGGTTTTGTCAAAATCTAATTGATTGAACTGGCGGACAGATTCGTGACAGTAATTCTCCTGCTTCTCTTCACACAGCTCACAGGATTTGCATGACATCACATAATACCCAACGCCCACCCGGTCGCCAGGTTTGAATCGGGTGACATTCTTTCCCACCTCCTTCACCACTCCAACTACTTCATGCCTGCAGCAAATGTCAGTCAAAGAATACCAAACACTGACCATTTATGGTGGAATAATAGGTTTACCACTCCAAGATGAAATTATTCTGAATTCTTAGTACCTACTGAAATAAACTCTACGCTGATATCTCCGTTAGTCATTTATTTTAATCAGTGTAGGTTGAGATAAGACTAAGCTACGGAGCTACGATAGTTATATAAATAAAATAAAACTTTGCAGTGACGCTAATTTAGCGCCCTTACTAATTGGGAATTCAGTGTAATGTACTTTTGAAAGAAAGAACTCCAGTCTTGCTATACATTCCAAAGATTGTTCATCTAGGATCCCACAAGAAGTCTCTTAATAATTTACCCGGGAACGACGGGATACTGCACATCGCCAAGGAAGTTCTTGGTCCACACGATCTCTGCGTAGCAGACGCCACAATGAGTCACCTCCAGGACAACATCCTCCGGCCCTGCAAATCTGTGATAAAGCAAAAGAGCCAACACCAAAGGAAACGTTAATAATTGTAAGGAAGACAGTGTGATTTGCCTATCATGTGTCTTAAAACCTAGCAGGAGAGCTATGAAGGCAAAATGTCGGCATCCAGACACAAATCAATCCCCTGAAGGATCAAGGATTCGTGGATAAAAAACGACCAATTTAATCCGTTATATTGTGATAAACAGACATCAATTGTCATGAAATTTTAAACCACCAGAACTGCATTTGCCAGTAAAAAAAAGAACAAATAATAAGCGACATGAAGATCCCCGTATGAAACTGCTAAAACTAAACCTCGAACCCCCAATCTGGGCTACTTTTTATTTTTTAGGAATTGAGCGGTTGTCAGAAATGCACACTACCTGCGCTTGAATTTGAAGGGCTTGAGCTCGCCTTCTGGGTCGTGCGCTGCATAGCCAATAACATCATAACCCTCCTTGGGATCCATAGCTGAATCTGCTCTTCACTGCACCACCGAATCTCAAAATTCAGCAATTCAAAACATACCAAGCTCATATACGTGCAAGATGATTCTCTCCTCACCATCCACTGAAAGTGACCTAGAACTGAAGGTTACCCCGTTCAGTCACAAGCACAGCACAAAAGACGCAGGCAGAGAGGAGCAATCCACAATTGAAACAAACAACGTCTCATCAAACAAGCTCATACACAACAATGCAGAGAACAAAGGCCCCAGTACAGCACGAGATCACTGCCGCAATTGTCAATCCTGCTCCACGAATGGAATGCCCTTCTCCACTGCAGATTAGCGAAAAGCTCGACAAAAAGACGACACTGCACCTCCCGAACTTCTCAGATTGACACAAGCGTGCACAAATTGCACAAGATGACGACAGGGATTGTAATATACCCAAAGATTTAGCACGTCTGTGAGGAAGGCAATGCGGGATATGTCGAGCTCCCACTCACTCGGATCATACCAAGGGCAAGTACTGAAATGGCGAGGTTGTGAGGGAGTGATAATTATGATTTCTGGGTGCTTCGCCGGAAATGAAACCATGGCTAGTTGGCTACGTGCCTTTGACTGGCTGCATAAAGATGGAACCTTGCCCCCCGGAGTTCCCTCTTTTGTGGACTTATTCATGACTTGGTCCAGTGAAATTAGGTGACCACCGGTCACGTGCCACGCATGGAGTCCCATTCCGGTTGATTGTTATTTTTAGATCCTCCAAAGTTTGTTTGTTTCTGCTTCTGGAAACCCGAAGAATTTCGCCAGAAATTTCGCTTACTGTCTCCCCATACTCTGCGACATCTTGGCAACCAATAAGGTAGGTATACCAATCTGGATCATGAACCTAATGCTGCTCATATGTAAACAAGGTTTACATTTTAGATTTCAAATCTAGGAAAATCATAGATAGTTCATTTTTGTGTCACAAAAGATGAGCTATCTAAAACTTTCGTAGATTTGAGATCTAAAATGTACATCTTATCTATAGTTTACTAGATTTTAGATTTAAAATGTACACCTTGTGTACATATGAGTGGCATTACGTACATGATCCAAATTGGGTATACCTACCTTATAGGTAGTTTGCTTTATTATCTTTGCCCCTATTATCACTTCTCTATCTTCAAAAATCCATATTTTTTAGGATTTAGTTTTAAATTTGGGTTTACAAGTTTTGCAAGAAAGGTCTCGCAGTTCTTTACTTAATAGTGCAATTTTCTTTTCCACTTAACCAAAATTTGTTAAAGATAGAGTGTATTAGCTATGAAGACCTTAGTTGGACATACATTTTATTGCCCCAATGCCTTAACTATAGCAATTTCAATTGAAAAATATCAAAAACAATTGAAGTTTGTATAACTTAGCTAGCACTTATGGATGATCAAGGAAAGGAAGAAGAAGGCCAAAGATGAAAATGACAAAACATAATCATGTGTAGCAACCAAAATCTCTACAAAAGTGATAGTAGGGCAATTTCAGGTTTGAGCTTAACTTTGACCTGACATCATTGAAACCCTGATAATTAACACACACTTCACTCACTTAGGAATTCAGAACTTGATACAAAACTTTTCACTCAATTATTTTTTAGATGATACCATAACCATCATATTTGATATATTCTAGCTTTTGTAATTAGTTCTTGAATTAAGACCCAATAATAATAAAAATAAATTGCCTATAAGGTAGTCACCAAAGTCTTTTTTTGTATTTGTAAGGGTAGAAAGACGGGCATCCTAGACTGTATGCAAGTAAGGAAAAAACAGCTAGAATTGGAAAGGATGTCGAACAATGTGTGCATGTTCATCAGGGAATGCTATTTCATGAGCATGGATTAGTGAGACGTGAGCCGTGAGCCAAGATTTTTTGTCACAATAATAAATTTCACCTATAATTGTGTACATAGGGCCCTAAAATTGTGCACTTTAAACTATCATCTCTTGAAAAACTTGCTATTTTTTTGAATTATTTCATGAATTTTGAGTTGAGAATCCACTCCCGCTCACAAAACCTTGAATCCCCGCTCACAGCTCACCATTTTATGCTCACAAAATAGCATCGTCCCACGTTCATCTGGTAAGTATACTAATATAATTTTTGGCAAATTGAGTGTTTGTGGAAGGAGAATTTTGACGATCTCATCCACTTTTTCCTTTAAAGTTATTAGTGTATTGATAGATCAATGGTATAGTTACAAGTAAGATTTATGCAAAAACTTGCCAAGAAAAAAAAACCTTAGTTGTTTTCTCCAAGATTAGAATTTTGTGAAGAATGAGAAGTTTAGAAGTGGAAGTAGGAGTCAAATGGGATTATTTCTTCATGAGGAAGGTGTAACTCTCCTTTTGTGGGTGGTGGAGAGTGGAGTACAAACAATGAAGAACAGTTAACCCCTAAAGGACCAAGCCCTTTTTTTTGGAAAAAAACATTAAAAATTGCTATTTTTGGGTGAATGAGTAGAAAGGGATATATATATATATATATATATATATATATATATACATATGAAAATCCAACCGTAGGGTCTTACCCTAGACTACTAGAGGTACTTGTGGGAAAAGACTAGGTCATTTTAGATGTAGAGGAGTAAGTTGTTGACATCTAAAGTGATAATAAAAGTTTTTTTCCTTAGTGCCCAAAATTTTCAGAAGCCTTTGACCATTGATATATATAAAAAATTGTTTTACACAAAGTTGAATTTTATTTTTTTCATGTAGGAAACCAAGTTAGGTATGCGTGAGAGGATTTTCAAATGAATTGGAGGTGTGTATCATACTTTGTAAAATCTTGCTATGCCATAGGGTTATGAAATTTGCATATACACTAGGCAAAACTAAAAAGTATTGTGTAAAGTTCAAAAATTTAAATCACACTAATTGCATTGGGTAAAAACATAGTGATTTTATTATATTACCACTTACAAAAAAAACAAAAAAAAAATCATGCATAATCCACTAAAAACAATGAAGAACTAGTTTTTATCATGGGGCAAGTGGAATGGAGGGTTTTGGATCCCATGGGATGGGTCCATTCCACCTCTCCATGATTTTGATTAAGGTAAGAGGCTCTAATTGCGTTATGGCTCTAATTTGATTCCAGTATAGGAATGTGTGACAATTGAGTTAAAATATCTATGACTGTCATTGATGAGCTAGGTAGGCTGAGCAATATGCTAAACCTATCAAACTCATCAATGACAATCATAGATATTTTTAACTCAATTATCACACATTCCTAGACTGGAACACAATTGAATCCATATCGCAATTAGAGCCTCTTACCTTATGGCCAGACCCCACCGGCCCTTGCTTTTCCCACGTGTCACTCATGAGGTAGAGCTGGCAGTCTCCCCCTCCCACTTGGATTAGATTGTCAGGCCGGGTGAATAAAAATAGCCCCTCTACAAAATCTGCCCACTTGAACTAATATTCCTGCCCAGTGTGTGGGGAGATTTTGAACTTCTTCGGCAACTATCCTACATTTCTCATTTTCAACTGGTTTTTTTATTACATACACGCTATTATCTCTAAAGTTTGTTTATTTTCTATTGATTTTTGGCTCTCCCCATTCATTGTTCCTGCCCATGCAAGTTGTCCACACTTCTGGTCAACTCTCTAGTACACTAAGGAGGTGCTGCCCGGGCTGGCCAATCCCACCCGTTTCTCAAAATTCATGCATAATTTCTTCGTCTTTTGTCGGAATGAAGAAAAAATTAGATGCCCACGTATATTTTTGAATTCCCCACCTTCAATAAAAGTTTCAGAAAATCACACAAAGCGGTCTAGCGATAGGTACATGCCCAAAATCCCATTTGTCCCCCGTAAGGACAATGGTCCTTTAGGGGTTAAAGCAAGATAATCAATTGTGAAAGCAAGAAGAGCAACAACTAAAAAGGAAAAATCAACATTCAAATAAAGATTAGCATGGATGAAAATGAGAAGTAAGGGTGAAAAGTTTGTGTGCAAAGATTTCTTCACCGTTTGTCTCCTCCAAAGGTGATGAGAAAATTTCTCAATTTTCAAAGAATAGAATTTTGAAAATTGGGAATAGACAGCCCGCCCTTGGGGAGATCACTTAGAGGCTCCGTTTAAAACTACGTGCGTTACGATTTTGGACCCCTATCTCATGTTGTAAAACTTAAATATAAGGAAAAGAAAAAACATGAGTATATTCTCCTACTTTGAAGGTTTATGTTTTGAATTATTAATAATTTTATTTGTTAATTATAATTAGTTACTAACTTTTGAAGTAAAATGATACACTGCACAACTAAAAATAACTTTCACACCCTATCTTATATAAGAAAAAAACGTTCTAAAAAATACTCAAAAAATTCTCAAAAATGAGGCTTTATTGAAAGTTTATATTTCTTGAATATTGATGTAATGGTCATCTAAATGTGTTCTCTATAAATATTTGAGTTGAAATATATGCCATTTTAGTTCATTTTTCAACATTCTTTAGAAATCATTTAATATATCATTTGGATTGAATATTTTGGCAATAGAATCCTATTGTCCTCATTAAACAATGCTCAAAGTTATAAGTTGAAATCATAATTCATTTCAAAATAAATAGGGGGACAAAAAATTACTTGACTCACATGGTTAATTATATATATACTAAGTGATTTCCTTGAGAGACAACCACATCCCCATTTTTTGAAAATTGAGAGGTGTGACTACACCTAATGTTCATTACAGCTAAGGGCCGCTAGACACTATGAGTGAAGCCATGGAAACTTGGGGCTATTTTAACCAAAGTTTCAACCCAAATTTTAGATTTCTAAAATTGGGGCCATGCCAAATCTTGTCTTTTGAATATTAATCCCTAAAGTTCTTTGACTATGTTTCACAAAAAACACTCAAAATGGATTGTTTTGATTGCGAAGACAAAAAAAAATTTAAAATAAGATCTAGATACACTTTACAATAGGATCTTATAGAAAACTACTTTGCTATGATGTGATAAAAAGTTGAAAGGTTTTTACTGCACCAATTGTGAGATTATAGAGTTTGAAGCGACAAATAGTTTTTTTATGGGGCATTCAAATTCTAGGCAACTCTAGTTTGGGGAGGGTTTTCTACTAGCTAATTTTATTTTTTTGCTTGAATTGCTTTCAATTGATGCTTGTGGTAGAGCTGGCCATGTCTCCAAAAAAATTCATAACATTTTGAATTGGGGAATACATATTAAAGAATAAAAATAAAAACTAGCTTAAAAAGCATTCTCATACAAAGCTAGTTTTTCAACAATTTTTAGCATTCCATGCAACAGTCTTTTCAAAATGTGAATGGTAGAGTTTTAAATTTTAGCTAGCTTTAGAAGAGGGAAAAAAAGGGGGATTGGCCAAGAACTATGGCTTTGACAAGCTTGATATTAACATGGGGCCACTTTTAACAAAGGGGAAGTAAAAGGCAATAAGCAAAAACAATTGCCTTCATGGAATGAGGTTGGGTCAAATCAGACAAGGAAGATTCTTTGTCCCTCAACCTTTGGGCAAGATCTCAAAATTTCATCTAATGTGTAAAGAAATTTGCTTGTGTTGCCCAACAAATAAGCAAAATTACCATATTTCATCATAATTTTTTGTTGCAAATTGAAATGGTCTAAAAATTATTGCATTAGAAAACAGTATAAACACACATCCTCTAAATTTTTTGTGGGAATGAATTTCTTATTCTATATGTTGTAAATTAAATGCATGGTCCTTTAGGGATGAAGATATGCCGTTTGGAAATTTGACCTCGACTCTTGGGACCATTTTCATAAAATCAACCAAAGAGAAGTCAAGATTGGAGGTTGGGAAGTTTTGAAACTAATTCTATTCCTTGTTTAAAGCCGCCCTAGAGAGTTGAGGAGCATTGAGAAACGCCAAGACAGACAATCACAAAGAAAAACTATTTAATAACTATGTACAAAGAAGCACATAATATGTACGACCTAGTTTCATATGGTCTTTGTAAGAAAATTGTCCCAATGATGAGCTTTGAGATATGTGCCTAAACTAAGTCAAAGAAGCTTCTCTTTTTATTTTGTGGATATGAGAAGACAAAGCACTGTGACTCTACTTGAGACTACATTGGTTTACTTGATTAATAGTGCAACACTAATTCACAGAAGACACTCTATTTACAATGTTTAAAAAAATTAATGAATGTTGAAACTCTACAATACTGTGTTGATTCTACAAAACAAAACTTGAAATTCATTCATCTCAAACTTTTGATATTTTCCAAGGAAGAACTTGAGAAACGAATTGAACGATTCTCTTGTACTGTGTTATTGTTCTACAACTCTGTTTACTTAACCCCTAAAGGCCCAAGCTTTTCTTTTTTGTGAAAGTCACTGAAAACTGCCACTTTTGGGGGAATAAGTAGAATGGTAGCAAAGAAAGTTTTTTTTGGAAATCTAACTGTAAGATCTTTATCCTAAACTATGGGAGGTACTTGTGGGAAAAAAATAAGCTCATTCTAGATATAGAGGAGTGAAATACTGAAGTGGAAAAAAAAGAATCTTTGCTGCCCAAAAATTTCAAAAGCCTTTGACCACTCCTAAATCAAAAAATTTGCTCTATGCAAAACTGAGGTTTTTTTTCCCATGTAGAAGACCAAGTTAGGTATGTGTGAGAGAATTTTCAAATGGATTGGAGGTGTGAATCATACTTTGTAAATTTTGGCAATGCCATAAGGCATTGAAATTTGCATATACACTAGGCAAATTTGGAGGATTTATGTAAAATTCAAAAATTTGAATTACTTTGCCAAATGGTGAAAACCAAGGAATCTTAGTCTACTCCAATTTGGGAAAAAGAAGTCAAAAAATAGATACACAAATTGCTCAAAAAAGTAAAGCACCAAATTTTACAAGGGGCAAAAGAAATGGAGGTTTGGGAGTCCCATACCTACTCCCAAACTAAAACTTCTTATAACTTTCATCCCATCAATTGGAATTGAATGATTCAAAACTTCTCACATATATATAAATCTAAAGAATCAATTTCGAATTTTTATTTTAAAAAAACACATTCTTTTTTGGGTTGTCCAATTCTCCCCTTATTTTTTCAGTTATTCTTGCATAACTTTTTCAATACATATTGGAATGTACAAAAAAAATTGATGTCCCGTAGATCTTTAAATTTCCCATCTTCCATAAAAATTTCAGAAAATCACATAAAGTAGTTTAGCTTTAGATACATGCCCGAAACCCCACTTGGCCCTCGAAGGGCCACTTGGGCCTTTAGGGGTTAAAATGACAAATCAGTATACCTCTTTTTATTGGCTTCCGTACTGATCCTATTTATTTACCACCAATGCAATCCTTTAAGTTATTTACATCCTCCTTACAAGTCGCTACACTAAAAATGAGATTTCATATTTGCAACACTAATAACAAATGCACATACTGAATATGTTAATGTTGCTATGTTAACATGAATGCTAATTATCAACTAAATTTTCACCCAAAAAACTCAAATTAGTACAAAACAATCCTTCTTGCTTTAAAATATTATCCAACATGAACATCAACAATCAACCAAAAATTAAATTAAATTGTCAGCTAAATTATTAGAGTGAGTTATATGATAGGGCAAACAACACTATAGTAGTGCCTGGTTAACATGAAGGCATCCGGACAAAATTTCTTTTCATCTTACGGAAGCATTCACTATAGCAGAACTCACCATGCGGAAAAGGAAAGCCACGCTTCTAAACTTCCTCCCTGCATGTGGGGCACCATAAAGGCAAATTTCTCTTACGTAAACACTTTTTGTTCATAAAGCAACCTCTGGACATTAATGCAAAAGGTGTTTTTTTCTAATGGAAACATTTTTTCTTACTCACGCAAAGAACACGAGTTCCTGGCTTGACTGGGACAGGGACAATCATGTTAGGGAAACATTTTTTTGTTACATAGATTAATCCTGTGGAGGCACCACTGTATAAGTGCCATAACACTAAATTTCATAAGTCGTGTACAGTTGTGATCTACACGTCTCTCCCCTTCCTCAAATCCATCCATTATCGCACGTCCATCCACCCTATATTCATCCGTAATATATCCAGGATTCATCCATCGGAAGAAAGCCGATGCACCGCAAGCTTTTCGCGAACACCAGCCTCGTCAGGGGCTCAAGTGTCTGGAAATCGTGCCTCGTGATCGATCTCGGCCTCGATTCTTGCGGTCGAGGCATCGCACTTCGTGTTTCGTCACAGGAAATCGCAGCAGCTAAGATTGCGCCCAGATATTCTGTGTCGAACCCCGTGCCGATCGTCGTAAGAGATGGAGGAATTGGCAGTGAATGCTGCTGCTACGGGGGCTGCCGAGGGTGGCCACTCCAACGCGGGAGGCGCTCCGCCTCGCCCGCCATCGCTGCGCAAGCAATTGTCACCCCTGCACTCGCGAGGGGGGGAGGAGGGCGGGTCGTCGTCGCCCGTCATGCTCACGCCCGTTGTGGAAGCCCCGTTCGACGACCCCATTCCGCCATTGCCTGCGCTGGCGCCGAGTTTGCAGCCGTTGCCGGAGGATCGCGAGATTTCGGATGTCCCGGAGGAGGAGGACGCCGAGGAGTCCGAGGCGGAGATCGCCGCGTCTTCGGTGTTCTCCAATGTGCCGCCTCGTCCATCGCGCGAGTGCGTCCTCTCACAAACCCAAACCCTATCTAAGTGATCTACTGTCGGTAAACAACATGGCTTTCGTACCTACTCTTTAATCGGTGATCATTGGTAAGCTGATCCATTGTTTCGAGAATCCCTAAAATGTCTAATAGTTTTGGACCGATTACGAGCTAATCTTTGGGTTCTAGTTACTGATCCATCAGCTCGTGATTGTGTTTCGAAGCGAGGTCCTCGATTGCGTCAAACCCTAGTGGCATTGTTTAGGGTTTAACGTAAGATATGTTCACTTAAGACGAAAAATTTAAATGCTCAGCTATTACCAAACCGATATGATCTTCGTGCGTTCTTGTTGGCAAACGCAAGAGGGTTCTATTGAACCAAAGTTTGCATTATATGGATAGTGTATGCAAAGGTAAGAGGGTTTAAATTTTATGTGGATATGATCTTAAACCGACACGTGATCAGATGTCTAGGTGGGGTGCATCCTCATAATCAGCATTTAGGGTGTCAGTTTTTAGCTAAGGCGTTGTTTCAGGTATGCCTGTTTCTATTTTGGTGTGCACCAGATCAATGCAGCTTGGATCCAAATGATGCTACAGAAATTATTCGTTGCTTTTACAAATATTGAAATTAGGTTTGCAATTAGGTTAAACCATTTGATCTGTCGACTTTGAGAATTTTCTTAAGTAGATTGCTACTAGTTGGGTTGATTTAGAGAATGAGAAAGGTTTGAGAACGAATCCCTTTGTGATGCGCTTTCTTGGATGCAGACTGTCTAGCAGCAGGTATTCTCCATTACCTTGGCAAGGCCACTTCGACGAAGATAAGATGATTACCATACCAGATTTGGATGATGTGAGAAACCCTAAACCTCAACCTTGCTAGATTAGATTGTTTTAAGATCGATCATTCCCTGCAATCCACCATTTTATATGTTTGTATTTTGATCCGTATCAAGATTGACATGGATACAAGTTACTAAAATCTTGGCCGATGGTTGCCTACCTTATAATTTAAGACTTTTTCTGATCTTTCACTGTTCATCTACTTTGGGTGGCAGACTTTCCATGTTTACTTGGCTGGAACGGAAGGACCGGTGGTTTTCTGCCTGCATGGTGGTGGATATACAGGGTAAGCACGTCATGCATCAATCTTGCTTTGTTTTTTTCCACTACATGATACTAATGAGCTGGATAGAACGACAATTTTGCGAGTTAATTGTGGAAAATACGTGTTATGCCTGAGACTGATTTGGCTGTGGATGTTTTGGTAGGCTCTCGTTTGCATTAATTGCAGGAAAGATGAAGGAGAAGGTGCGAGTGGTGGCCATGGACATGCGGGGCCATGGTCTTTCTAAAACAAGCGATGACACGGACTTGTCAGCTGAGGCATGGTGCATCACTCCTTTCAATCCCATTTCAGCAATTCTACTCTCTGTCCTAGTTTTGGTTGATTTTTGTCCAGGTATTTTTGGCTTCTTTTATTGTTTCTGTTTCAGAATAATAACACCTTATTTATAGTCAGTGCTTGTTGAGATCGCAGCCAGTCGTAGTGAGAATTGAAAAACTAATTTTCAGCTTGTAGTGTGGTCCTTAGACTCTCTGCCAAGACGTTTTGAACGTCATATCTGCGATGTACGGGAGGGAACCACCAGCTATCATCCTGATCGGACATAGGTTGGCAGCCCTTTCTGTATTATCACTTGTCTGGTTTAGTTTTCTTCGTTTTCATAATCAGGAATTAAAAAAACTGTTAGTTCTGAAGACAGTTTTGCTTAAATGCTGGAAGTGTATCATATACTCTCATTGTAGCATGATTTTTGGATGGTATCAAGTTCCTCATCTGTGCTACTGTGTTTGATTATCAGTATGGGAGGTGCGATAGCAGTGAGAGTCGCTGCAAAGCGTGCTTTGCCAGCGTTAGCAGGCCTAGTTGTGATTGATGTGGTTGAGGTGAGCTTGAATGTTTTTGTGTTCTATCACATGTATGCTTAGCTCTTGTTTGGTTTCTTCGTAATAGTACTGTACGTGTTGGCTATCGCTGGTAAGTGATTACCATATGTACTCTTCTTTTACCCTTAAGCCATCATGCTCTTGCACTGAGAACTTCGAATTTGGTTTCTGCTTGCAGGGAACAGCAATGGCTTCTCTTGTTCACATGCAGAGTATTCTGGCAAATAGACAACTGCACTTTCCTTCTGTCGAGAAAGCTGTAAGATGCTCATGACGAAGTCGTTTATTGAGTATTGAAAATTTCGCTTAATTGATTTTTTAATATGATATAGTTTTGGGGATACTTAATTTTGAAGCAGTCTTTGGTTTGGGCTTTGTAGCACATAGCTTACACATGCTCAGTAGTATCGTTTATAGGGTGCTCATCACTTGTTTTTTGATTAATCTTACCTGGTTTTAATTCGTGGATTACAGATCGAGTGGAGCGTTAGAGGCGGTGGCTCCCTTCAAAATCCGGAGTCTGCTCGTATTTCGGTTCCATCAACGTTGAAATTTGACGCTGAAAAGAAATGGTTACATCTCTTGTACCTGCTATTTGACGCTATTGACATTCTCGGCGGCTCTCTCATGTTTCGACCCGTCCGTTGCAAAGATCTGTATTTGTGTTGTGCGTTCTCATATTTTTATGCTTGCTGTGCAGTTATGTGTGGTTAACATCTCTCGAGAATTCTGAAACTCACTGGAGAGGCTGGTAACTTCTTTGACCCTATTAGTACCAATAGCGCAGGATTTAAGAAGCATGCTTCTATGGACAGTGCTACTCATGTCCTGCATAGTACCTCATTTTAGTCTGGAGTCGAAGAAATGTACGAGTTTTTTAGGGGAGAAAATCGCCATGAACGCATCTCCATCTGACTGTTGCTTTACTTGGCTGTCCTTTCAAGGTATGAAGGTTTATCAGAGGTGTTTCTTTCTTGCCCAGTACCAAAGCTTCTTCTGTTGGCAGGCACTGACAGATTAGACAGGTATGTCATTTTCACATCTGGCATTAGAGTTGATTGTTGGTCTCGAGAGTTTCAACCTTCCGTCAATCACGCTTTTGGAAAGTTTAGAAAATTATGGAGCTTTTCATTCCAGCGTGCATACAATTCTGAGTTATCAAACATAGTTATGATAGTTTATTTGGCAATTTGTGATTTGTACAGATCATTGACTATTGGACAAATGCAAGGAAAGTTTCAGATGATAGTTGTTCGCCACACTGGACATGCGATTCAGGTTCAAGAATTCTTCCATTATCAGTGCCATTGCGAGGATCTGTTCGCTGATTCAAGATGAATATTGAACTCATGCAATTGTTTTTGGTTTTGGTTTTAATGAGTACTCTTGTTACAGGAGGATGAGCCTGACGAGTTTGCAGGCGCAGTGCTCAATTTTGTCTCAAGAAATCGGATTGGTACATATGGTGTTGAGGTATATTTTTTATCTGCATATAATTTGAAATACGGGGTTTGTGGTACATGTTTAGTCCCAGTATCTTCTCTCTGCATGGATTATAGGGAGCTCATTCCCGTGGGTTGAAAAGCCACCTATTTAACAATGCGAGCGTTATCTTAACAGGTTTTTTTTGAGAATTTGGTGCAAGCATTGGTGGAATCTACTGATTGTGCAAATCTGCTTTCTGTTTCTCTTTCAGATAACTGGACTTCGCCGACCTATCAGTTTGAGGTCTTCGAACTAGTCGAGCCCTTTTTAAACGTTTCGGCTGGTGGTTAACCTTTGGTGCTCCTGTCGATCATCTTACAATGCTGGTTTAGGGTGTTGGCGTTCCAAGCTGCCGAACCGACATTATTCTGATGCAAATACAAGCCTCGTCTCCCACCTACTTTGAATGACTTGTACATACATTACGTTGGTTTCATGACATTTAACAAAAAATTGGTACCGTTTAGAATCTTCAACTTTTTTGATCTTTAGTTTATAATTGTCAATCGTAAAGCATCTCAAAGCTATATTTCTAAGCATCAGTTTGCTCCCTGTACTTTCCTATCTTCAGAATGGTGATCAGTATCCTTATGTTTTGAGGCAGGTTTTATTACAAAATAACAGGTCTGCCTTTGACCTTTTAGACTTGTAGTTTCATCCACATTTCTTTTATCGAAACTATATTTTCATGTAGTTTTGACGAAGCACAAGTTTGTTTATTACTTTTTATTGGGCTTGTTGTTATGTGATTTATTCCAAAGGAGGCCATGGTAACAACCGAAGCCATCAAAAACTAAACCGTGTTCTACAAATCTGATAACTCCCTTCATGTGCTGACAACTCTGTTTGGAAACACGGCTACTGGTACTTAAGAAATATACAAATATTGTTGCCGTTTGATATCTATGGAGTTCAACCCTACTCCAGTAAGTCCAGAAGCACGAAATATCACGAATTGATCAGGTTTCACTTTCATATTCAATGGGCTTCTTTATAATTGGAGCGCACTTGTAGAGTATTTGTTTTAAGTTTTGAGAATATCTGTGTTTACAGATCACATTTCATGCGTCGTTATGGTTACTTTATTTTGGTTTTGATTTCAATTCTTGTTATTTATAAATTTTGAGTGCAGATACAAGATCGTCATGAATTACTCTTTTCTCATTGATTTTCAAGAAAATAAGTATGAAAACAAAACCTTAATAGAAAATCACACACAATAAAACTTCATTAATATTCAATAACTAACAAAATATGTTTGAAACTTTAGACAAAAGCAAATACATTAGTGAAGCCTACTTAGTATATGAGAATGTAGGCACTACTAATTATAATGATCAAATTCAATTCATGTCCAATTAAACTACTTTGCAATGCTCCATGCCATTCCAAATATAAAAAATGCTACTCTAGTTTGTAACATCAATTTCTTCTTCACATGAAGATACCCTCATAAGTGCATACATTGTTCTAAGCTAGTAGTTAACACAGAATTATAGCAACAAGTTGCTTTGGGGCTTTGGTAGTATGGCCTCCTTGCCTTTGGTTGCACACTTGTGATGGATCAACTCGAAAGTGTTTGCCCATCAATCAAGTACTCTACAACTATATTGAAGTAAATTTGTTTGATCCATCCTTGTCTCAATTGTCCACATATAGCATATTCTCAACAATCCGAAGAACAAGATTTTAAGATCAATATCTTACAAAAACCTACATTTGACTTTCAATATTTACACTAACTTATAAGCACAAGGTTACATTTTTTTTCCATTTTTTCCACCCTTTGTTGTTGTGGTGGGATCAATTTAATTTTTGCTCTTCATTTCAAGGGCGCTCCCTTTTGTCACCACCTTTTGCCACCACCTTTTGTTACCATTAATTTAGAAGCTTCTTGGAATGTTGAGGGCATTACAACCTTCAAAATACAACAAGCCTTTCAACTATGGTTTTAGAAACGTCAGCACTAATTTTTTTGAGAGAATCAATAATTGTTCTACCCAGAGCGTGAATCTCCGAGTTTAACAAGTTGGGATTGAAGCACGCAATTCAAAAAAACAGTATTTTTCTTGTTTAGGTAACTACACATTAAACCGATCCCTATAGAGTGTTTGACTCGTATTTAGATGCACACTGCACATTCAGCATATCGGTACCCACAATTGTAAGCATTAGAAGGGCAGCAACAAGGTGGACCTTATTAAGTTGAAAGCAGGACGGTTTAAGCACCCGCCTTAAGATTAAGAAGTGGTCATCAACGCCCACTGGATAGTGAGAGGTACACAAAAACCAGACCATGTTAGAAGGTGGGCTCTATATCCTTGGTGAACATGAGAACCCTTCATTGACAGCTACAAAAGAATTGAAGCAAGCATAACAATCTTGAGCTTAAGGTGCTTAATGGTATCCTAATTCTACCGATATCATATATTTGTTGCAGTAGATGTACAGTACAGCACAATTGTAAACTTAAACATTTAGAAGAACTGTCACGCCAAGATACCATACTCATTTCCATTGAACCCTGTAATGTAAACCTCCTGCATATTTCAAAGAACTACAACAAACTCTAATGCCTGTAAAAATACTTCAGAATTTTGTTCCACAATTGTACTGTCAAGGAATGGCTGCTTTAGCAAGGAATTGGCATCAAACCGAGAAATACATAAATGATTTGTAAAGCAAGTCAAAGATTTGCAACTTCTACAAAAAGGAAGAAATCTCTATGATACACAAATCTTCCTCCCATTAGATTCAACAATTTTGTGGCATAGCACAACTACGGTTTCCAGTAGGTGGAATTCGGGTCACCAGCCATGGCCTCGGGATACTGTTTTGCCCAGTTCGAAAATTCTCCTCTTCTGAGCATCTGTTGTTCAGGAGACAAGCCACGCACCCACTCAGGAATTGCAGTCGGCAAGGCCGTTTGTTCTGCTGCCCAAGATTGGAACTTGGTTGTGCGTGGAATGCGCACCTCCTCATACCTGAACAAAAATATTACATAATGTAAGCATACTCGCTCAATAGCCCATTCCAAGACGGTCAACGGCTATCGGCGTATATGTGAACTGTAAAATCCTTATCTAGATATAACGACAAACTTCGTTGCTACTGAATGAAGAACTAGACTGATGTGAGACTAGGTTAGTTACATTTGAAATTCTCAGGTTTAAAAGAGAGAAAAAAAGGCATGGTGACTACTTTTTCACAGCATCAGGAATGACTGCTGCAGGAGCTGGACTCGCAAAAGCCTCATGGAGAAGCATCGAGAGCTGGTGGGCATCTTCAAAAGCTGTCCGAGCACCCTGGCCAGGGCCTGGATACATCCCATGGGCAGCTGCACATGCACTCCACAAATGGTCAAAAAAATGACCACATACCCTGCCTGCTTGATAAGGATGCATGCCGGAGGCCCTACAACAAAACACTGGAGGAAGAATGAGCTTGGTGTGGCCCTTGTACCAAGGCGTTCCCATTCTTTTAAGCGTCATTCTATTATGCAAACATTATCCCATTCAAAAGTGTTATTAATATTGTCAGAAGTGACCCGCTTCGATAAACAGCGCTATTATGCATACCATGGCACAGGTTTATGGAAGTTTGTCTTATGAAGAACTTCACAGCACTATTCGTATGAACACACTGACTGTAGGGATGTGAAGTGCAAGGGTCATATATCTCTCTGATTTTGCTGTCAAGGAGAGTGCAACACAAAGGATAACCAAAACGCATGAGAGAGAAGTTCACTAGAAGCCAATGAATGGGATTTTTGTGCAGGTGTGGGTTGGTGGAATAGTAGTATTACCATCGCCAAGGAGAACGACGCGCTTGCTGGAGTCGCTCCAACTTGTGAGAGGAAGGCGGTCACACGCTCTGGCTTCCCGAACTGAATCAGGATCGGTGCCCTCAATGGCTGGGCCGAGCTTCCCTAACCACTCCAGACCCTCCACCTGCCTCAATGCCCGGGCTTTTCTCACAGCGCTGCCATGTGCCTCCAGGTCTCGAGGATACGCATCCTTGATCTCCCCACTTGCATCCAGCGCCCGCACCTGCCACAGTGTTAACCCGGGACCTGACATTACCATCAAGCCACCGAGTACAAATCTAATAAGGTACACGACAAAGTCTCGTCATCTTAACCCTATCTAGGAGCGTGTATTTGAGAAACTGGTATAAATTTGTGGAGAGGTATCTGGATACAAGAGCTAAATCTATTGAGATCAATATGTTGTCACCACCATGTATGAATTATTAACGCAGTCATTCAAAATGAGCGGTTGTTATAGACCACTACTGAAGGAACAGTCGGCAACCCCCGTTTCCATTCAAAAATCATGCTTACACCACTTGCTAATTGAAGTCAACCAAGTGTAGAGATCGACACATGTTCCCCTGCCTAAGGTTGCCATTGACATGAAAAACATGAACCAACAGTAAAGGCAGAATCAATTAATGATGTTCAAGGGCAAGCCTACCAGCATCAAGGATGTACCCAGATAAAGTGGTGTTTGAATTTCTGTAGGTGAAGAACCTCAATTCGCCTTTTCCGTGCAGATTTAGGGAGCTGCCACACATGCCCATCATCACAGAAAAGCCCCGGTCAGATTGACGAAGTTCTTCACGTTAGGTTATTAGGCATTGAATTCGTCTATTTGTCAAAGTGAGCTAATGTTAACGTTGGAGTGACGTAAATGGTCTCAACTCAGTGTTAGTGGAATTCTAGTATCATTGGGGTTAATTTGATGTTACATTGCCAACCATTGAATTAATATTAAATCCAAATTCATGTGAATTGATGTTGATACTGGTCTAATATCCAATTAGATCGATTTACTACAAAAAAAAATTGCCAACCTAATGAGGGAATCATTTGAGTTTATACCTGATATCCTCTGTAGGAACCACAGCGTTCCAGGTAATGTGAGAAAGATCTCGAGGCTCATCACCGACCATGATCTTCCGCACCTGAGATTGCATGCCGTCCACACCCACAAGCATCTTTGCTCGCACTACTTTTGTATGAACAGGCGATGAGCCAACGACTTCCTCCTCTGCAGGCACGTCAAAGCGTGCCTCCACCCCTCCCTTACCAAACAGAACAAATAAAACCAATCAGAAACCAGTTGAACCCTTCGCATTTCCTTTCAACAAGCGGCTAACCAAGCGTGTCTCTACTTCAAGCCGTAATTTTCATATGTCTCTTTGCATACAATCCTCCGTATATGACCCTCGGTAGTACCCTGGGGATAATCTCCAACCTAATTCTCACTGGCTGAAAACTGAAGAACATTACAGTTTGACAACCTTAGAATTAGAACGAAAATATTCCTCTAACCACATGCGGCAGGTATACTAGACACAAGGAATTCAATTCTTAAACTCATTCCATTAATCTCCATAACTTTCTACATTTTGAACCATTGCTTCAAGGTCAAGAGAGGGAGGGAAATTTAAAAAATAAATCCAGAGGTTTAGGATATGATTAGAGGAAAGCCAAGGCAGAACAGGTGAGTGCTACCTCAACAATGGTGTAGTCAAGGAACGAGTGCTGCCAGTGGAGCAGGCCTGGGTCCTCAATCTCGTCCGCCAGCGTTTCTTGAGCGCTCTTCCAGGGGATGGTATAAAACTCCCCAGGGGGGGCTGGAAAACTCATCTCCGTCGGCGGCTCCTCGTCCACCCGATTGCCCCTCCGAAAGGATGTTATTTCGGTGCCTTTCATCATCATCCTGCTGCTTAACCCTGGCTTGATTCCGTCCAACGCTCTCAGCCCTACACATCATCACAATTGCAGCGCCCAAAATTTCAATGTTTAAACGAGTGGGTGAGACTGGGAACGCAAGGTCATTCGAGATGAGTTATACCATAAAGTTCAAACCTCAGAGTTCAGTTAAGGAACCAGTACCGTTTGGAGCAAGGCTGATGGTGGTACCGTGGTGTGGGCGCGCCTTAGGCGCTTTCTCAAAAACATAGGCTCGCAGGCCGCGTTCCTGCAATCCCAGTGCTAGTGCTAGTCCCCCTAAACCTCCTCCCACTATAGCAATGTCCACTTCCACGGCCATGGCTCTCTCTCTCTCTCTCTCTCCCTCTCACACAGTTTCCTATTCCTCTCTGTGCTTCCAGCAACAAATTCTGACGTCCTTATAAGAACTAGAATCTGGTGAAGCTGATTCCCACAAAAGGCCAAACATTGCAACATGCAGAGAGTTCCCAGAATTCGGACAACCGAACCAGACAAATTGTCTCTTCTGTTGTTGAGCTGGGAGACTCCCAGTGGAAGTTGGAATTGCCATTGGATTGATATTGGAATTAAGCTTACATGTGTGCAATGCGGCAAGCTTGCAGCAGTGAGCCTTCTAGCTCCACTCGTTTCATTGCGGACGTAGCGACTGTGTCATGGGATGACCGGACTGCGCAATGGAAGCCATCCAAAGGTAATTTTTTTAGAAAAGGCAGAGCCCACTCCATCTTTCTTAGAATTCCCACTCTTCCTTTACGTGGACCTCACCTTCTACGTGTACCCACGGTGGAGAAGCTTCACTTTTTTTATTAATAAGAAAAGGGAACTGATATGTGACCTACCATGATAAAACTATAAAAAGCAGTGTTTTCCCAAGTGATTTTTTTTGTGATTTTCCACCCAAGGTTCATCTGATGAAAAAGAGGAAATTTGAAAAGATGGAGTGGAGCCTTGTGTTTAATATTAAAAAAAACATCTCCCAATTGCTTCAAGTACGCTACGGATGACCAAATGGAAAAGTGAGTATGTACTTCCTATGCTCCTGCTTTTTGGTTTTTACCTCTTTCGGTTATTAACACTTTAAAGCAAAAAGTTGTTTTTTGAATTTAGTAATTTGTCAGAGCGTTTCCAAAAAAAAGTTTTTTTACAAAGAAACACTACGGAGATCTAGGAAGATTTAAGACGCTATGCCACACATTCTATATGGGTGTAGAATTGATAATATCAAGGGAAGGTATGTACAAGTATAAATACTACTATTCCCAGTTTCATTTCTCAAAAAGGCTTAATTATTTAAGATTCTAGTGTTGATTTTTTAAAATATAACTCTCTTGGATGAAGCACTACCTTAACCCTCAAAGGACCAAGCTACTATAATACATAGTATGTATGCCGCTATATAACTAACATTTGCTATCAACAAAAAGTTTTAATTTGGAATCTTGATTACTTCACTAGAACAATATTGATTTATATTCTAACTTCTTTGTTGATCTCAAATGTAATAAAGGTGTGGATGCACTCCAAACACAAGAAAAATACCTTGTTTTGTACTAGTTGCAAAGGGTTGCTCGGTTGTTCAAGGGTTAAAGACCCTTAATTCATAATGTAGTTTAAAGATTTCAGACAATTTGGAACAATTTTGGTTGTTTAAAGTTCTAAAGAGAGAAAAAAGTTATTAACTCGAATTTCAAGATTGGCTTGAATTATGAGTAAATCCATCCCAAGTCCAATGTTTACTAGCATATTTGAGTCCTTTTTGCTCAATTTTCAAAGTGGGATGTTACTGCCAAATAAACTAAATTAAAAAATTATTTTGGTTATTTGTAACAAGTATAAAAGTAATCATCGTTAGTCCAAATCTAAAATAGACTCCTTCTCTAAGGAGATATTTTTAGTATATTTAGTACTGTAGTGATATATTCCCTCGTATATTCCATGTCATAGTTCAAAAGAAAGCAAGATAGAGAAGGCATTCAAAAGTATGGTTTGATATGCTCAAAATATCATATCATAAAAATAACATAATATCATTTTTAGAAAGGCAAAATTAAATGGAATGGATGTACTTGATTTTTTGTCCCAAGTTACAAAATGTGTGCTCATTTTACTATATTTTATTGTCAGCTACTTAATAACATAAAGATAATCTACTTCGGATATATGCTATGTACATACCTTCAATAAACCCATTTTCAATGGCACCCCACCCAATATGCAAAGAGAGGTTTGTGGTTTTATAATAATTATTGAGTTTCTTTAAAGTAGTGGACTAGTGGTGTCACTCTGCCCCTACCTTTGATCCTACCTTTGATTGAACACAAGGTTCAACTGTTAGCGTTATGCCAGTTGACATGAAAGCCTAGCCTCTTCATGAAAAATAACACCCCTTGCTACTTGCTACTCCTATAGAAATTTGGCATATATAGCAAATTTTCAAAGTCAAATGACTCAGTGAACCTGCAGTACGTTCGCTTCCCATGGACAGCCATATTCAGAACCAGCTCTTGGCTATGGTGCTCTGAGATCTACAAGAAATAACCACCACAATGTGCAAGAGAGAAATTTCGACATACGTACAGAGGGTTGTTAAATTAACTGCGCATGCCACTGCTCACTATCAAATGCCTGATACAAACTATTCAAGCAGAGCAAGTAGAGCACGCATGTAATAGGGGTGTTAGAACTGAGGACTTAGGCTCTGAAAAATGAGGAAATTCGGGAAACACAGTTTGCTGGCTCTGCAATTAAGGGGGCCTCATACTTTGAGACAAGCCTCTGGGACTCAAAAGCGTGTGGTGCCAGATTTGGAAACAAATGCCTAAGCTGAAATGAGAACTCTGAAAACCTCTATTGTACCTTTCCAAATTTTTAATAAGACTAATTGAAAACTCTTCCCAGACAGACAGAAAACTGAAGGATGCTAGCTTGCATTAGAAGGTGCAAATACTGTAGTTATCGGTCCACTCTCAAACTCACTCATGCAGAAACTTTGGCATACTCCTCAAACTTGGCCATCACGTCCGGCTGCAAAGAGAGGATGACGTTGAGTCCACCATCTTGCGTAGGCGTGGGCAAGAGCACCACGAATTCCACCATGGGGCTCACGGCCGGTCCTGCAAACAATGGTTTGCCCCACCCAAAGTCGATGGAATAGAAGGGCATTTTCTGCCACGAACTGATGAGGATGCCACTCGATGCAGCTGGAACGCCGCGGTACACCTCCCACCAGTCGATCCCCGACCTGCACCACCAGTCCACACACCAATCGAGTCACTACTTTGCCACCATCAAATGCCAGCACGTAACTGTACGACGTAACAACACCTTCATGACCGGGTGGCAACCAACGACGTTGCCGTTAGAAGCCATAACCATTTTCCTCTGCACGGTTTCTATCCTAACTCTAAGCACGCACAGCAAGTCTTTTAGATTTCCCTATGTGATTTCAGGAATTCTTCACGTTTTCCCTGTGAGATGTTCAACATTTTAGTGTATTTCTTCCATGATTTTTCCCTGTCTCACATTTCCCTGTGAGACCACAGGGAAATGTGAGACAGGGAAAAATCATGGAAGAAATACACTAAAATGTTGAACATCTCACAGGGAAAACGTGAAGAATTCCTGAAACCACATAGGGAAATCTAAAAGACTTTGCTGTGACGGGATTTTCAGTCACTAAGTATATAAACTTGTCCTTTCTGTGCTCTTGGAGAACTGAAGTTCTCCAATATCTCAAACGCCATGATCTCCTCTTGATGAGAGCAATCGGGTCAACAATTAGCTCAAGCTTCCCAGCCCTTGACTTGTTGGGCTAAGCTACCTTGTATCACATAATACCAAACTGATATCAATCGACGATTCCTTCGTATCCTACATATGAACTACCTTCAATAAAGCAGGGCATTCAACCTTAAGATTTAAGTTATGATTGCAGTTGAGGTTGGGAGGGGTGTTAGCAAAATGAACCTGATCCAAATCAGAACCTAAATTCTTTCCTAAAACCCTTGCTAACAATGACTCTTGATACAAAGTGTGACTACAGGTTTAGCAGTCCCGTTTTCTAGGACGTAAGAGAGAAACTAGTATGGTTCCGACATGTTGGAACTTGTGTTTTTCTTACCGAATGTACTCGTTGGTGATTTTTTCATTTGCCTGCTGGATCTGCTGCACACAGAACGAGAGAGGACCACTCCGAACCTCCTCGCAGGTGGCTCGAGCACAAGCCGAGTAAATGGCGTTCCCCATGAAGCCTTTGGGCAGCGGAGGGCTCAGACGATCACGAATGTCCACAGCGTATAGAAGCTGGGCAAGCTGGGTGGGTTCCGAATCCACAGCCTTGGTGCGAGCTTGCCAGATGTGTGCCGAGAGGGCGTCGAAGCTGCTGGCTTTCGTCACCACTCCTCCTTCCAAGGCTCTCTTCTTCAATGCTACCAAATCCTCCGCCGTGAAACTTACAATCTGTCCATCAACGCGTCTAGAAGGTCAGACCATGGAACTGACGAAGGCCCAATCACAAGTGAGGAGACATGCTTAGAAGAACTGTCATTACTATCAGTACCCTAAGGTGAAGAACCCAAAGCCATACACCAGTGTAAAACCAGATAAATCACCGCGCGCCGTATTCTGGTGCACATCTCACCTAAACCCTAAACCAATATTAGCAGAGAAGCATATCTCTCATCCATTAGGTGCAAGTTCTTCCGCATCTTGAAAATGTAGGAACATACATATCCCAAAATCTAGCAGTGTGGGTATTGGATTCACAGCAAACTTCTGTGAATTTTTCCCTCTGTCAGTTTCAGGAATTCTTCCCATTTTTCCTGTGAGTATTCACGAATTTGTGGTTTCCCTGCGTGCTTCGAAGGAATTGTTAAACATTTCTGTCTGTTTCTTCTTCCATGATCTTTCCCTCTGTCGCATTTCCCTATTACATCATATTTTCCCTACGTTATGTATTGGGAATTCATATGCAAATCCCTACAGGGAAATCAAAAAGAGTTTGTTGTGATTCCTTACCTTACTACAGAGCGACATACTCACGCCGTTCCAATGCGTTACAACAGTTTTGTCGACATCCTATTAAAATGGTAGAGCCACAGAGATCTAACAACATCCCAATGTAGTTCCAAGTTGATCTCCCCATTTGTGAGGAATTGGGGAAAAGGAAAGATAAGGTGAAAAACTAACCTTGGTGACGTGCTGGGCAGAGGCAGCAAGCTCCACGAACTCAGACTTGGCGGCCTCGGTGGTCGTGAAAGAGCCAGCGCTGGAGGCGGAAAGGAGCTCATCCATTTTGAAGTACTCGGGATGGTCGAACGTCGGCGTTGGCGGATCCCGGGCTTTGAACATCCCTCGATCCGGTTTCGGTTGAAATAACAAAGGGCCGCCTTGCGCGATCGACATCAGATTGAAGAGGAACTCCACCACGCCGTGACCGTCCCACACGAGGTGGCTCATACCGAAGCCGATCACATGCCCGCCGCATTTCAGCGTCGTCACCTACATTCACAACCAAATAGAAACATGCAGAATTCTGAAAAGAACATCAAAAGTAAGAAGCTGTAATCGATATCTCGAACCTGCAGCTAGTTTATGGAAGCCAGTACAGGATGAGGTACTTAAGTAGCAGAGAGTTTGTTCATCGTTTTTCAAAATTTAGGGGCATACCTCACGTTACCTAAGATAATCTCAACAGGTACAGCCGGATCTCTCGCTTGATTGAATACTTAAGAAATTGTAAACGAAGTGTTGGAATGAAAAATTGAATGATACAAGCTGATTTTCCTTAAAATAGAAAGTCAACACATTATTCAATAAATTGGGAAAAAGCAATTTCCCGAAAAGTACTTTGCGAATATTAAATTCTGCATTTGTAACACTATTTCGGTGATTTGAATTGAGTTTTTTTTTTTTGTTAATTCCTACATGATATTTCATCATTGATGCAAGGTCCTCATCATAATATTCACTCTAAATCACCTAAAAACTCTTAAAATTGAAAAATTCAAAAGTCCCAATATGTAAGTTTTTTCCCAATTTTAATGAATAACGCATTAAAGCTAAACCCTATACATGAATCAAGATTATTAGGCTAGGCTGAGTATGAATATTGCATGTATAACTCTGATATTTGCAGTGAGTACGTGTCAATATACCACAAGCTTTAGCACAAAGTAACCTCATATTCAATAAAATGGGCGTTTTCCATTAAAATGAGAGGAAATGTAAAGGAAAGTCGACAAAAGCTTTTGTGTCAATTCATCTTGATTTGAGGTGAATTGACAAAAAACCTTTCAAACTTTACCAAAAATTAGAAGGTTTTATTGCAATTTAGGTCAACTTGACCTAAATTGCAATAAAACTTTTCAAAACTAACCTAAAATGGAAAAAATTTATGTCTCCTTTGGTTATTTTGGGAGGTGCCCAATCTCCCATTTTATTGAATATGAGGTTAAAGCGTGAATTACTCTTTGTAGCGTAGTTACCAATAATAACAATAAATGTAAACCAGTGAGCTATAGGTTATAATTGTTGAGTGCAAAGTGGATGTGAAACTGCCATATACTCTCTCAAGGTGTTTGTAGTTAATAATCAAATTATAGATGAGAGCATAGGCTTGTTATGGGAAAGAACATGCCAAGAAAAGAATAGTGGAACATTGGGCTGTGGCAGAGGATACACTTTCTAAGAACAAGGTTTAATTTGTACATTATTCAACATGACCTCAAAGTTTGTTCATGTTTAATCATACTCAATGAAGGCATGAAAAACGATATTGCAATGCTAATCTAGAATTTTGGAGCTAATAAGGTGCAATCTCAAAGGATGAAGATAATCCATAACGCTCCATACAATTTACTAAAAGTTGGAAGACATGAAACCTATGGTGTTCATTCAAGTAGGCAAACTTATCTTCCAAAATATAATACCGACTTTTAAAGCACAAAACTTTTGACTATTGTGATCTTTAAATGGAACCAACGACTAGAATTTGATGGGGCAGGAAAAACACAACACAGTTTTCAAGATTGTGTACTGAGATTTTGCAAACTAGGTTTTATATAAAGTACAGGAGTATCAATTTTCAATTGTGTTTTAATACAGAATTTAAAATAGTATTATGTCTGATGTTACATCCAATGCCACGGGTAGCGAAAGCGAGATAACTTATAAGCTAATCCCTAGACACAAGCTTGCAATAACCAGGTCTTTAATTGCCATAACCTGGCTCATAATGGGTTTCATTCCTCTCCCGCTCAACCAATGAAAGCTTGTCACAGCTGCATTTAATAGTGGTTAACTTGGCATAATGATTGCAGGAACAGAAAAATGGCGGGACTGGCAGCTGACCTGAATCATCATCAAGGGGATGTCAGCGATGGTCGTGGCGTTGTGCGCCTGCGGCACAAACTTCCGGAACAGGACGTTGGGTTGGGTGACGTCGCCGAGCTCCGCCATGGTGAGGTCGCACGACGCCGAGGCCAGCTGCGCCCCCGCGGAGTTGCGGTCGATCTCCATCCGCATGAGCTGTTCGTTCAATCTCACCCGCCCTGCTAAGAAGTCGTACTGAACCAGCATCTTGCCCAACGCCGCCTTCAGCGTGTCCGCCACTGCGTCGCTCGGCTTGTCCGGGTTCGCAGCGTAGAAGTACAAGGTCTCCACAGTGAATGCCAACATCTGCACACAAAAACTGAAGGTTATCACAACTGGAAGCAGTCATTTCCTTAGAAAGACACGGTCCTGTCGACATACATTCGTCAGAAAAACGCACTCGTGTCACTCTGACGCATTATAGAAACATATCAATGTCGTTTCAAAGCGTTACCAATGTATGATGCTTACAACAACCTTATGGTGTTCGAGTACCGTTCTACATTGCTCCTCTGAAAGTGGTTGCTTGATGATCAATCTTACTGAAAGGATATAACAGGCAAATATATACGATCCCAATGAGCTATGGGGATGAGAGATGCAGACCTGGTCGATGTTGGTAAGGAAGAAGGGGCTGGTATCAGCTTTGTAGTTCGGATCGGTAGGCTTCACGTAGATGGGATCGTCGAGCTTCACATTGAGCTCTGTCAAGGGGGCCATCGCCGCTTCTGTCGACGCCATTGTCCTGAAAACTACGCAACAGAGTGATAGTGTTAGCGAGACATGACTTGCAAGCTTTTGTTGCTGTTCTCTCTGTCCTCAGAGAAGGGGCACACCCACGGATGCACCATGAAATGTGGGCAATAATGATGATGAGAGAGTGACTGAAAAGACGGTGAAACCATCTAAGTTGGGACAGAAATACTAGTACGTTTCTGTACCATTACACGCCATAGCCATACCCGTGGAGCGTAAGACCAGATGTCCGACGGACACGCTTGTCAACTATGTTTCGACACTCTAAAGTTACATCAGTTGTTTCACTGCAGTTATTTCAAACTCAGACCGCAGAAATTACTTGCTAGAACGGAAGCATCATGTCGGGTAAGTTCGTGGACCTCAGATAACGCTACCTTATCTAGCTCCTGGCTTGCTCGGAGTCGTTACAGCAACGCAGCTGTATGTCCAATCGTCAAGTGATCAAAGCATTAAAATGTCTCACTCAGACCTCATTTGAACCGAGTCTAACCCCCATAACTTACACAGCAACTCTAATCAAAGATTACTAAGTTAACTAAGCTTAGTTCGGTCGTACCAGCTCGACCCCGCGAAGTCTGTCAGTGGCGATGCCAGCTAATCTCTGACCGACGTAAATACCTCATGCACTCCAGCAAAAGAACTCAACTGATGGACGATCAAAGAATCAGCAGCGGGAGTGTAAGCTTAAGCTTAAATCATCTGATTTTCGAGTTAGCTCTAAAGGGAGGTATTCTCTGGCACCGCTAACTTAACAATCATGGGTTTGAACAGGACCGTAGCATTTATAAGGCAGATCACCAGTATCGTAGCAGTAAGGATCACTAATTCCTCTTTAAAGCCCTCACCCGCTCACCGGCTTGCTGGCCTACATTAAGTTAAGTTTAGTCCAAACTGCAAACTTTGACGTTCACTCGAAGAATGTGTGATTTAGCAGCCAGGTTTCGAGGAGAATTTGTTGTAAACCGTCAGAGTTAGTATTGTCGCTAGCATACTTATATTAAAAATGTTGGTAAGCTTAATTTGTCAAAAAGCTAAATTTAATAGGGATAAGCAAAGTGGAGAAGGCAAGAGACACTGATTTGTTTGTGCAATGAATGGTAGAGCATGAGTGAGATGCGGACTTTTGTGATGTCAGATATGGACGTTGTTGGAATGTTAGGTCATTGGGTGTGAATGGGAGGGGATCTGTGCAATCTGGTGTCATCAATCCATCACCAACCTAGAGTACTGGTTTGGCTTGCAACTGGTGGCCGAGTTTATGTGCTCAGCTATTCACACTCTGACATCAACATGATCGAGCAACCCTTTGCTTGCTCACTGCACTGCAATCCACCTCTGAACAGATGGCATCCGGCCATTGGCTGTGGAGAGCACTGATTTCTTGAATTGCCATGTCCTTGGATGTTACGTCGTACTAAAGCTTTTCAAAGACCATAAGTTCAAATCTTGGATCAGTGCATGAATGTGAACACGATTCATGCGTGCACAATCATGTAGGGAAAATATCAAAAATGCCCCTCAATCATTTCGAAACATCAAACATACCACTGTATTATATAAGAAATATTAAAAATATACTTGGTTTTGTATAAAAACATCAATCATATCCTTGGTTGTCTTTGAGAATATCATAAATACCCCTAGTTTTCTTGTGCCTTTTTATTATAAATTTTTGTAAATACTAAGAAGGAAAATCACAATGTAGTCAATGCAATGGTTTTGGCCTTAATAAACTTACATGCTAAACCCCTACATAGAACTTGAAGAGCTTGCTTCCAAGATTTGACTTGCATTCAACTTGCACTTAGTAATGGAAATTATAAAAACTAGATGCAAGTTGAACACAAGTCAAATTTTGGAAGCAAGCTCTTCAAGCTCTATGTAGGGGTTTAGCATGTAAGTTTATTGAGGCCAAAGCCATTGCATTGACTACATTGTGATTTCCCTTGTTAATATTTACAAAAAATTGCAATAAAGAGGAACAAGAAAACTAGGAATATTTATGATATTCTAGCTCAAAGATAACTAAGTGTATAATTGATAATCTTACACAAAATCAAGGATGTTTTTTTTTTCTTATAATACAAGGGTATATTTTATGTTTCAAAATGATGAAAGGGCATTTTCATATTTATTTTTAAATGTATCAACACAAAACTTAACTTTATTGAGAAACTTATTTGACAATTTCAAATAACCAAGTTCAAGGAAAATGTGTCAAAATTAATGAAATGTAACTATAATTTATCTACTAACACAGAGAAGAGTTTTATTTTTATTTTTATAACAATTATAAAACTTTGCTTGAAAATATTGTCATTTAGGTAATTTAAAACAAGTCCATAATACTTTACACTTAAAAACATCCAACCTATCCATTTTGGATTTCAGATTATCATGACTCACAACTATAATTTATTTTTTAATGTGATTGATGGTTTTTTTGGAAGAACCTTGAATAGGCAGTCTTACATTGCAGCACTCGTATTTGTTATTGCTTTCATGTGCACCCAAGTAATAATACATAGAAAAAAGTATGCATTTTATTAAGTTACCTTATATCAAGAAGTGATATCACAATTCAAGTCCGTTTCAACAAAGTTTGCTTTGAAATAATCAACCCTTTTTGACAAAAAAATTTATAAAAGAAATCGCAAGTTTTGACTTTCAAATTTTTTATTTGTATACTAGTGAAAATATTAAGAAACAAAACCACACGTGTATAAGCTAACTTCAAAATTTATACTTCTAGCCACCTCAACTTCACTATATATTCCTTCATTCTAGTTATTTTGTGATGAATCTTTGTACATCCTAAAAATTAAGACATTGTTGCTTTTAACCCCTACATGATGTTGTTTTATTGTATATGCTCTACTCTATTTGTATACTAGTATACAAGCACACGCTTTGCGTGAGTTGAACATGTATGGGTAATGCACCATTCAAGTTTAAAAAAACAACAATGTTCATCTCACAATCAATTGGTCTAAAGTTTAATCCTAATGTATTTTATAAAAAGTCAATATCTCACAACTGATTTAGAATCTAAGCTTGAAGCACCATCAAGTTGGTTCTTTTTGGAAAACCAAAAGTAATAATTGTCCTCATCACAATGCTACTCTGTTATAATTTGCTAGGGGACGTTTGGCATTTTGATAATTTTCTAACACATGGTTGGAGCTACATTTGAGGGATTTTGAGGCATCATTTATTGTTTCAACTTCCACCAAAAAGTTCTAGAAGATTTTGGAAAAGAACATGATTGGAGGGTACTTGGTGTTTTATATCTAGGGCATTTTTATTGCTTCAACTTCCACTAAAAGTTTCTAGAAGTTTTTAGAAAAAGGCGCGAAGTCAATGAGGGTTAGACTCCACTTAGTAGTATAGATAGATGGATGGGATACTTGGGTAGTATGAATCCCATTGGAGTTATAAATTTTAAACCAACTCCCAAACACACTACCTCTCACTTAGGATTTTTGGGGAACTTATGGCATTTGTCGTAAAATCAAAATTTTCAATTACTAAATGGTCCTCCTATGCAACTTTCGGTAAGCAACATCCTTAGTTTAGGGGTTAAGGATTCAATGAAATTTGTTCAAAATGGTCAAGAATGGCACTCTTGCAACTCCAGTCACCTGAGATGAGTAGAGCTCATGCAGTTATGGTCTTAATGAACTTTTGGTTTTACCAAATCTGTGTTTGCACTTCTGTGTAAAATGGTGGAAGTCCCACTAGCAACCAAAAACTTGTGGAAGCAATTTTTTTTCCCCATCAACATCTTTTCTTTCATGGCTTCATTTTGTGTGATTTTTTTGTTCAACTGCTGCAATTTCGAGGAACGAACGAAACAACAACAAAAATCTGAATCTGTTGCAATATACAAAATTTGAAATGACAATAAAAATCTTATTTTGTTGCAATATTCAAAATTTTAAGCTGGAGGACCATATTTTTGTGTCTTGCTTTAATCCCTGAACATCTGAGCGTGCCGCTGCAATTAATATAATACAAGGTGTATTTCTTGTATTTGGAACAAATTCACACATGTACTACTTTTGAGATCAACAAAGAAGTTGAAGAATAGATAAAAGTGGTTTTAGTGAGTTACTTGAGATCCCAAATTAAAACTTCTTATTAGTAACAAATACAAATTATACAACCATGTATATACTATGCCCTATTAAGGGTTAATCCCTAAAATAATGTCTAAAAGTACCTTTGCAATTAGTGTAAAACAAGGGGTTTTTTTTTGTATTTGGAAGGGATTCACACCTTTACTACATTTAAGATGAAAAAAGAAGCTCGAAATTTAGAATATAGATCTATGAAATCTTAATGAACTACTTGAGATCCAAAATTAAAACTTCTTGATGGTAGTAAATTTCAATTATATAGCATAGTATCTACTATGCCCATGGGACGTTGAAGGATTAAACAACCTAGCCAGTGTAGAGATTGTTTGCAATTATTAAAGATTGTTGTTATTGAATATGGACTTCTTTTATTTCAAGAACACTGACTGCGTGGTGACACACGAACTGCCTTAGGAAATACCATTCGGCTATCACCTGGTTACTTCAGACTCAAAACAACCATAGGCTACAGGCGTGGGCCAAACGATGAGGGAGCAGGCAAGAGCAGGGTGAACATGTGGACATCCTCAAAAACCAAACAAACATTTGCTAGTAGACGTCAACCATTCAAGATGTGAAAGAGCTCAATGGGTCCGCTCACATGAAACCCCATGCAGGAACACATGTATCCATTCTCAATGTTTATTTGCCAACTAAAATTGGAGATCAGGCATTGGTGTAGCACGAAATGGCCTCTTTATTGCCACAAGATTGCAAGTTGATCTTCAATGGAGATTGAAACGTGGTTGGGAACAAGTGTAACAAATCAAATACCTATAGCAAAATCATGAACAACAGTAAAAGATTGTTGTTCCTCCATCTCTTAACCGTCCTCAAAATGAAAATTAAGTGTCCTCCTACCAACAACGTTAGGTACTCATGGGACGACAGACACCAAGTAGGCGTGAGGATACTTGCCCAGTTTCACAGGATGCACACATACATAGCCAACTGCTCACATATTGCAGAAAATTACATTTGCGGAGACAGCAGCCGTTTAGACCACTTTCCAGTTTGTGCAAAGATTTGGTTAGAGAATCGCCAGCCTTGCCCTGTAAGGGTTTAGGGCATACTTCATGCTTGAATGATAAGTGCAGTGAACATCTCAAATACTCTCGTGACACTCCATCCTAGTGCGTCATGCAATGGCCCTTCAAAACACTATTCATCCTAAATTCAAAGAGTTTTATTCTCTATTTTCCTTAGTAAATGGTCAAATGACTATTTAAGAGGCACATTTGAAGTGCAAGGACCACCTTTGACGTGCAAAACTGGAGAACAAGAAATGTGAGGGCCTTCAAAAAAAATACATGTAATCTCTTGAAGTGCCAAGTTTGAAGTGCAACGTCGGAGATGCTCTTACAAGCTTAAATACTCCGAAAGACCTGCTTCAAGGCAGATGCACAGTTTTTGGAGCACCCCGAGATTAAGTTTGGAGTGCACAGAATTTGGGCTGCACATACAAACTTGGGCTTTAACTGGCTAAGTTCGCCCGGTACTTTGTCGGGTTATGAAGTTTTACAAGGAATTTCGCATATGAGAATTGAGGAAGAGAAAATTTATTAGAGCCTTAGCTTTCACAACAACTCTCAGTCGCAAGCATAAGACTTCGAGGCAACTCTGGCAACGAAGAGCCAGAAGCAACTTTTAGCGAGGTGGAAGAATGGCTAAAAGGCTTTGAAGCTGGAAAAGCAGAAGGGAAAGGGGATATGTAGCAGGGTCAAGTGGAAGACTGTTGGCAGCACTTGCTCCATAGAATTCTTCAAAGCAACAAAGGGACAGTAAGAGCTTCTAGCAGTACAAAACTGAAGGATGTGCATGGCGGGTCATTTACAAAATAGTTCAACTTCGAACGTTTCTTTGTCAGAAATATTATACTTCGGTTTCAACAGCAAGACTAATGTCTCTAGAAAATATTGAAGTTCGCTCCTTGTTCCTTTTTGGAATGGCTTCCAGATTCTCACTACACATGCAAAATATCATAATAGCCACGATCCAACTAGAAGAGTTGATAGCAGTTCTAAAGAGTATGATTAGTGGCAACTGGCAAGGCCTTAGATTTTGAGGGGGCGTCACTACCAAATTCTACAAAAAATATCAGAATTGTATTTTAGCGGATTATTTGGATATGATTGGCAAAGCAGTGTAAACAAACTCACTCCCTCAATTGTGGCTTAGTTATTCTCCTTCACCAAGAATGCGATTGAGGTAACTTAACAAGTTGGAGATCCCTTTCACTGCTAAATGTTGCTTACAAGTCCTACACGAAAGCCTTACAACTCAAGCTAATGCTGCTGGAGTAGATTAGCTTTTATCAATCCACATTTTTCGGAAGAATACAAGCATTTTGATAAATGTAAAGTGCCCGGTCAATGGCCATTCTTGCTTCAAAATGTTACGCAAATAAGTCATTGTTTAGTGTGTGCAAGGTGGAGGGGAGGTTGTACACCATACACTGGTAGAGTACATACCCAAAGATTTTTTTTATTTTGATACATCTATCCTACTTGTAGAGAAATCAATTTTTTTGCAAACAGAGCACTTCAAACCTCCTTTTTGGAATGCTCTCATTCTCTTGCCTTTTGCAACATGCAAAAGGATATTTGATCTTCACCACTTCTGCTCATGTTAGATTGTAGAAAACAATATTAAAGATCATAGAGAATCTTTGATATCACATTAGTTGTGTGTATTTTTGTGCATTGTAACTTTGCATGTCATGAATTCAACAAGGTTCTCCAATAAGATTCATATCTGATAATATCCTCCTTGATAATAAGATGCTAGAATGGACAAAAATTCAAGGCAACCTCTCATATTTTTAAAGTTGGATATGAGAAAAGCCTATGAAAGGACTGACTTGTTCTTCATGTTTTGTACTAAGAAAAATTTAGGCTTCCTTTTTGCTTTTATTGACATGGTCAAACCTCTTTTTCATGGCGCAATGGCTATAATAAGAGAGATTCATCACAAACAAAGATTTTAAGGTGCAGTAATCGGTAAGGATGTACACTGGCACCCTATGTGTTCTTTTTAAAGTTTTCCATTCCATAGTTGAGGTTAGAGTTGCAATATACTACAAGAAAAACATGGTCAAATCTACAAAAAGTTGACAAAGATTGTGACCTAATCCACAGTACACTGTAGATCATATCACAATCTTTGTCAACTATTTGTACATTTGACCATGTTTTTCTTGTAGCTAAGTAGGTTAGATATTTGACACAACACTTCTCAACTTAATTAATAGCAAGCCATAGTGCAATACATTTCTTAATAGAAAATATGTCCTAAATAATTGTTCAACAAAGATCATAAATGCCCACAATAGTTGTTTAATGACTTCATTACATTCTTTGTAAGCATTTACAATTGTTGAGGAAAAGTACTCAAGAGTGTTTTTCTCTTGGGGAGATCACTAGTTTATGTTTTAGGAACCACATGAGTTAAAAAATAGGGTCCATTTTATTCAAAAGACAAAAAATCTATATTATATGTAGACCTACTATAGGGTTCATGAAGTACTATATACTTTAGTATATATAAATTAGGGTATGTAAAAACACTAGGTAGTAGGAATTTTTTATTAATAAATTAGCCTTGACAAATAGGGGTTGCAAAAAAATTTAGTGTTGTTTGCTGCTCTCCATGTTAAATTGTTTTAAATATGTGCCATAGAATTGAGAAATACTAAGAACTTGTTACTAAATTTTTTCACTTAGACAATAGCCCTCTAATTCATATGCTTGTTATTGGTTTCATGGTGAATACCATGTGTGTATATGTAAAAGAAAGTAAGATTTTTTTTTGGATGAATACTGGAGATAGGATAAAATTGGACAAACGAAATTTATACATAAAATAGCCGCATTTAAAAACCAAATGAATGAATTTATAAAAAAGTAAGGTCCTAGAAATATGATCTGAGTAGCTTTTTATACAAAAATACAACCAATTTAATTACCATATTCTAGATAAATAGCCCTACATCAAATACCCTCTTAACTCAAGTGTATACCATAAAATCACAAGGAGTGATCTCCTTGAGGTTTTTCTACTACACGGTAATAATTAATGATTCATTGCATACACCTAAAAAGAAATATTATAGCAACTCTTGCAAATGACCATCCAAACTCTCCAATTTTTTTGCTTTAACAATGAACTTACTGTCAAATTGTTCAAATCTTGTGGGTTTTGGTTTGCTGATTTGGCATTTTTATACCCAAAGTGACTAATTAACTTAATGCTTTTTAACGACTAAATGCCTAAGGGTGTTTTTCTTCTTTTTGGAAGGCAGTTTTGAAGTTTTTGAATTTTTATTGTAAGATCATTACTAAACATCAAAACAAGATTATATTTGTAGAATCACAAACCTCAAGGCTTCTAGATGGTGCTACCTAGAAAAATCCAAATGACCACATCGATTTTAACCCTAAAAGACCAATGTCCATTTGGGAGACAAATGGGATTTTGGGCATGTACCTATGGCTAAACTACTTTGTGTGATTTTTTGGAACTTTCATTGAAGGTGAGAAATTCAAAGATCTATGTGTGCATCTAATTTTTTCTTCATTTTGACATTTTAACAAAGAAGTTATGCAAGAATTTATGAAAATTTGGGGAGGATTGCCTAGCCCAAAAACTTCTTTAAAATTCACATTGTTTTGAAATTAAAAAATTGAAATTGGTTCATTAGATTTTTTAATATGTGGGAAGCTTTGAATCATTCAATCTTAGTCATTGAGATGAAAGTTATGAGGAGTTTTTGTTTGTAGGCAATTATGGATTCTCTACTCTAAAATAAACTTTGAAGTCCTTTATTTTACTCAATTTTCAATATTTTGGAAAAAAACTACACCTAAGGAAGCAAATTGTTTATCACAACATTATTACTGTTGGGGTTTGCATTTTTCATTTCAATAATTAAATTCTTAACAGCTTAGTGTTTTGACTCATTCTATACTTCTTTTTACTTACTATTTTTTTCCCATGTGTTATGTAGTTCCAATTGATTTGAAATTTCTCCCACATATACCTAACTTGATCTCCTACATGGTAAATTAAAAGCACAACTTTGGGTAGAGCAATTTTCTTCATGTAAAAGTGGTCAAATGCTTTTGTAATTTACCGACATTAAGGAAAACAACTTTTTCCTTCACTTTAGATGTAAATATCTCCCTCCTCTCAATCTAGAATGACCTGATTTTTTCCACAAGTACCTCTTCTAGTCTAAAGCAAGATCCTATGGTTTGATTTCCAAAAAAAAAAAAAAAAACCTACCTTCTTACTCATCCCCTAGAAGTGGCATCTTTTAGTGATTTTGGCAAAAAAAAAGAAGGCTTGATTGTTTAGGGGTTAACCCCTCAAGGCCCATGCACTTTCCCAAATATCTCAATTTTTGTTCTTGGATGAACAAAATGTCAACATTTTGATAAGTTGCATCAAGTTATTTTAAATTGTAACCATACAAATTCAAACTAGATATGTTAGAGATTACATAGAAAAGAAAACACAACAATATCACTTTTGGATTGAAATATTATAACATTTGATTGAGAGGGTGTTAAAATTGTGAAAGTGATTTGAAGTCTTTCAATCCTCTTTTCACATCTCAAATTTAAAATTGAGGATACCAAAAAAATATGAGTATGTAAAGTACAACATGTGCAACCCTAATCATCTTATGGCTTCTTAAAGTCTACTTTACAACTTTTTAAATTAAGTTTCTAATGTGATTATTTCTCCAAGTTCTAGTGTACTTTAGGCTCATTTCCAAGAGCTCTCAACACTAGAAAGTGAAGATTTGCAATGGACACCCTTGTACAAAATCTTAAATAGAAAAATCAAAATTAGTCGTTTTCATAAACCAGACTTTTCATACTAAAACAAAATTTCAACAAGAACTTTAAAAAATTAATAATCATTGTAATTAATCATGAAGAAAATATAAGCATCCCAAATACAAACAAGGAGGGATAGTTTTGGTCCCCTTGGGCCTTGAGGGGTTTAAGATATTTATGATTGAATGTGGATTAGTGTGGATTTTTTTGGTTTTTTGGAACCGCCCAAAGCTTCTAATGCAAATTGGCAACTTTTGGAAAGAAAATTGGGAAACGACCACTTAGAATGCTTCAATGTTTATTATTGTTACTTAAAAACTAATGCCCCCCTTTCCAAATCCATGACCATAGTTTCACAAATGAGCGTGCAAAGCAACTATCAAAGTGTAATCACCTCATACAAAGAATTTTTTTAGTTTCAATTATTAACTAAAATTTATTATGAAAAAAAAATCAATGGTGAATGAATTCTACTTTTTTTAACAAAGACATTCCAAGTGAAATTAGTCCAAAAGCACTTTTAGATTTTGTTGAATGACAAAATTTTAGTAAAAAGGCCCTCATTGCCCAAAAGAAATCTTCACTTTTTTCTCAACTTGATGCATGTCTTTTCAATTTGACAACTTGTCAGAGGCTTTATTACAGTATTCATGACACTACTCACAATACTATTAATGACACAATAAGTATCCTTGCAGTTAACTTTCCACCAAAAACAATTGGAATAAGATGTGGAGGAAATTAAATTTGAATGCTAAAGCTAACTTCAGCACATAACTTCTCCATACAAAAAAAAACCTTAAAAAAGTCAAATCTGCATAACATTGTTAACCTTTAGTGGGGGGTCCCTTCTACTCCTCCAATATGAAGATCCCCCAGCAAATGTCAATTGCTAGCTCTGGCCCTCTGTGAACACTTTTTCCTCCACACGTGAGGAAAAGTAAACACAACCGGGTTCTAGAAATAGAAATAGAAAAAACTTAAAATTTGGATGGATTTACGTTTGGTTCAACTAGTGCCTTCCAAGCAATGAACAAACTTCAAATTTTAAAAGATTTCTTATAAAAGTCTAGAGGATTTTAAACAATTAACAATTTAGAATAAAAATAAGACTCAAATTCAAAACATGAGAAGATAAAAAAACTTAAAGTAAAGATGGAGGACTATACCTCCATTTCCACCTTGTCCACAACCCGCACTTCATCTCCAGGCTCCAAGGAAAAATAAAATCAAATAATTCACTCTTTTTGAGTTCTTTTGTCTTTATATATTTTTATTTTTATTTTATTTTATTTTTATTGATTTTTATGTTTTAACGTCTAATTTGCCTCACAAGTCTTTGTCTAGATTTTGGCTATTTTAAACAAATTCTTTGATAAGAGAGAACCAACATTCAAAAATACTATAAACTCGTAGTCTTTCAATGGCCCTCATTAAAAATTTAGATTGTAAGTTACTATGTTCAATTCCTAGATTCAAACGAGTCTAGTCTTATAGTTATGCTTCCAACTTTTGATGGCGTAGTGGCGGTATGGTTTACTACTGTTGGAGCAGCAACCTAATTCCGGATGTTCTTAGGGATGCATTCCCTCGTTTCCGACTTGTCGTTCTCGGTTCTTTGTCTTGGTTCCCAGCTGGTGGTCGACCTGCTCCCAATTTTTGCGGGCGTTCGGCTCTAGTTGTAGTCGTCTTGGCTCTTTGTCGCGGTCGTCTTACCGTCGTCCTGTTCCGTCGCGGTTTTCCCTAGCGATCGTGGGGGGAAGGAAGAATCGGGGCTTGAAGTGTAGAAATACCCTCTAGGGTCCTCCTCTCTCACACCAGCTGGTGCTTAAATTACTAGCTGAGGTGCCTAGGTGGCAAACAAGAGGTCTTGATATTGATCCCCCGCGACGTCAACCCTTTATGCTTACCAACTCTCAATGCTTCCTTGTTAGTAACTAAACGTTTTCATTCAACAAACTAGCGCTTTGCCAAAAATTTTCTGACAAACAAAATATTTATAATTTTGTTGAAATTTTGCCAAAGGTTCTTCTTTAATTTTGTATTTTTACTTTTAACTCTATCAAAATTTTGCTAGATGTTCTCCTTCTCCCAATTTCACTCAAGTGCTCTAAACAATTCTAATTCTCACTCAAATGACTTCAAAGAAAAAATCCACTTTTTAAAACTACACATCCAATTTTATAGAAATTTTGTCAGAGATTCCTCTCTTATTAGTATTAACTCAAACCAAGACACATTAAAAAATAAGAGTTAGTAACTAATTGCACACAAAGTTAGTTTGATAATACCACTTCTTCTTTACATTAGTCAATAAGTACTAAAAGATTTTAACAATGACTCTAGGAACTCTTAGCCAGCGGCATCGCCAGGTTCTCGGCCAAGAGCTTCCTAGTTATTAGTATTTGATACTAAAAAGACCTTAAATTAATGCTTATGGGATTTAATTGCCCCACAAAATATAACCATAAAAGGTAAACAAGAGTTTGACTTCAAAACCCTATATTAGAAATCTAGAAGAGACCCCAAGTCCTTCTAATAGCAAGACTCATAAAAAGACCTAAAAAAACACCACATGGATACCAAAATATAAAAAAGATCAACACATTTGATTTGCAAAACTAAACAAATGAAACAAGGGGGTGAGAAGATAGGAGAAGTGAGATATTACGTACTAATCCATCCAATGATCTTTCACCCATCCAATGATCTTTCACCCATCCAATGATCTTTCACCCATCCAATGATCTTTCACCCATCCAATGATCTTTCACCCATCCAATGATCTTTCACACCCATCCATGGAGTCGTCTTTGGCCTCCTAATTCCTTTTCTCCTCCAAATCTCAAACTTTCTAATAATAGTAATTTAGAGTTATAAGCTAACTTTTGGAGAAAAGCTCCAAATCACAAACAAATAATATCATTAGCTTCAGAATGCCAAAATTAATTGGTTTAGACACCAAATCTCTAAATTCTGATAGTTAGAACTTAAAAATTTGAAAAATAATCAAAATATGGAAGATAAATTCTAAATTTTGAAATTTATATTTTTTCAAAATTTTCATTTTATTAACTTTTTCAAAAGGTTTGTGAAAGTATAAAAACACTCTTCTTCTGCCAAAGTTAGACCTCGGAGTCTTCCAAAATTGTGGTGAACACATTGACCGTTGGTAGAGCTGCAGAAGTTGTCCAAAATTGTCTGTTAAGATAGATCCCGCGCTCGAAACGCCTCCAAATTTGTTGTGGTATCTTTTTAACACAAAATAACATATTTTGATTTTTTGTAGGATTTTACCGTTAATTGAAAATTGTTAGGAATATTTCGTTGTTAATTTCAACAATTGACCGTCCGGTGAAAGCGATCTAACAATCAAAACTTTTCAAATTTTTTTGTGGAATTTCCCATGAGGTTCTATAATATTTAAACAAACTTTTATGTTTAGTCCAATTTTCTTAAATTGTGGCCGATTTAAAATTAGCACTATTCATATCATGTTATTTATAGTTTTATCCTTTTTAACTACTTTTAATTTACAAAAAGTAGGAAATAGGTAGTAAAAGTATAGGGCATATCTATGTACATTTAACTATTTTTAAATTTAGCTTTAACTATTTTTAGGCTTTTTTAACGTTTTTTTTATTAAAAATGCAAAATAACAAATATAAAGTGAGATTTTCATTCAAGGTGCTAACCTTGGGGCTCACACTTTCACCAATCAGCTTTGAGGATTTATAATTAGTTTCTTTCCACAGATACATGGTTTTTGTTTTTTTTTTTGTTTTGGACTGGCTGCTTCTCAGGCCATATGACAAATTTTAGTGGTGCAAATATGGCCATACATGAATTTTTTTAGTACAAAATTCAGCTGCAAGTATTTACATTTTGAGCTTGTTGATTGTAACCAATTTTTTCTAAAATCAAATATTGGTGTTGCAAAAATGAATTTTTTGAAAACATGAGTTACAAAACTAAAAAATTTATAACAAAAGAGACATTGTTTCAAAGAAACTCAAGGGTGGCTTGATTTTCAAATAATACGACTCCACATGGTGTGAAGATCACTTTATTTTGTGCCTAAGTTCCCAATTGACTAGCTACAAACAACATCTTTGTTTTTCTAATGCTTAGCAGGCATCTAGAGTTGGAACGTTGAACAACATCTGACACCAAGATGCTCTTTTTTCTACATTTTTTTATATAGGCTTGAAGCTTGAATTAAATTTTTGTGGCTTTCTAGCTCTTTAAAGCCTAAAAAAACCTACTCAAATATATAGGGGAAATATCTCTCCATGACTGGGGAAGAATAAAACCAGGTGAACAATGTTATAAGTGCACCTTCAATAGGATTTCAAAAGTTACCTGAAATTTCTTGAACACCCAAATTGGGTGCCTTGAACATTTAGGGGTTAAAACTTAAAATAACTTAAAATGCAACAGCAAGCCAAACACGAGGGAGGGAATCTTCTCGTTGCCCTAGCCCGCGGGCGACGCCTGCCAAATTTGAGCAATGCTGCCCCGACTCCCGAAGGGGAGGGGAGTGGCGGAGACCTACGTGGCGGCGAGATAAGGTAGGGGACCAAAAGGCGCGGGCCAAGTGGGATGGCGACCTGCCACCTCAGCGGAGAGATCCAGCATCCATGCTTGCAGGCTGCTCCCACTCCCAGCCCAGCGGGGAGAGGCGGAGAGCTGCTTTCTTTAGCAGCGCCCATCGTCCGTCATCGTCGTCGTTGTGGTCGTGCGTCGACGGCCGCATCAGTCACTCGATCGGATGCTCTCAACTCCCCGCTCACACCCGCCCGATTGCGCTCCCCGACCCCAATTGATGCGCTCTCTTAACTCAACTTAAGCTTTAGTGGTGGCAGATAAGGCCTGCGTCCCCATTCTTCCAGTCTTTGCTTCTCACAAGTGCCACTGACGCTGCTCCCCTGCTCCTGCTCTTGCCAATTTCGCTTGCCTTGCGGTCCCGTTGCCACTTGGTGCGTTTTCTCCAGCCGATCCTATCACTGTTTGAGAGATCTTTACTGTTGAGCACTGTTTTTGGGCGTCGTCTTGGTTGGGGGGTTCAAATAATTTGGGGTTGGGGCATGAAGGCTTGCTTCTGCTCCTTTTCTTTCTTTCTTTCTTCTGGGTTTGTGTATTGTTATCTAAACTTATTGTCGAATGAATAGCGCTTGGAAAATATCTGCAGGTGCGTGCAATTGAAGTCACCATGCAAGGGCTTGCAAGGCTCGCGGGGAGAGCTCTGTCGGGAGGTGTGTTGCAGCACGTCCGGGTTGGGGGATCGGCGTTGGGGATCCAGACGCGCAAGGAGTCATCGCAGCCCGAGAAGCGAGAGAGCTTGGAAGAGCACGGGTTTGAGAGCACCACCATTGCCGATATTCTCAAGGAGAAGGGTCGCAAGGCCGATGGCTCCTGGTTGTGGTGCAGTGTGGACGATACCGTCTTCGATGCTGTGAAATCGGTGAGCGTCAAGCTGCTAGGCCTCTTCTTGCTTTTGCACTAGAATGACTTACTCTGGACTTGTCGTTGCCTGCAAGGTCCTGATTATGTGTCGCTTCATCGAAATTTGTCTCTTAAATCTTTTACTGTAATTTCTTGAATGCCCGAATAGAGGTAATTGTTTCGTGTGGTCTTACTGACTCAGCTATTTGGTCGTTTTTTCAGATGACTGCACACAATGTGGGCGCGTTGTTGGTGGTGAAGGCCGGCGAAGAAAAAAAGCTCGCTGGCATTATCACTGAAAGAGGTCAGTTCAAGTCTCAAAACTCAAGCAACGCTGCATATGCAGAGTAGTTATAACATCTTGGTTTTGAACATTTTTTTTTGTCTGTCGATCTCTCAATTGTCGTCCTAGCGATGGTGGTAACCTTTTTTATATATCGTTGGCTTCTTTTTTTAGCATCTTAACATACGCTATGTATGAGTATGATTTTTGGGAGATAACTAAGAGCCATGGAGAGATCTTTGGGTACAGAAGCTAAATCTACAGCGGTTTAGTTTTTTTATCTCTTTGTATGAATTTCTTGTGAAATTTTCTAAGTGGGGGTTTGTAGTTCGCCATACGTGACTATAAGCCGCCCCATTTCCATTTAACCAGCAGTGGACATTGACATGGACAAGTCATTCTTACACCACTTGCTAACAGACCCAAGGAAGTGTAGCTTTAATGGGTGGCTGCTGGTAACAAGTGCAGTTCAGGACTTTGGATCATGTCCGGAACGGAATTAGTATCCTCTACTTTTTGAGTCTCTTTTTTTTTAGAGTTGGTATGAGATGAATTATTAATGCAAGGTGGTTTGCTTTCGTGCACAGATTATCTCAGAAAGATCATTGTACAGGGCAGGTCTTCCAAAATAACCAAAGTCGGGGACATCATGACTGAAGAGGTAATTATTGTTCTTGTGAATTTCATTTGGTCTAGTCGAAATTCTTTACTGGAATTTAAATTTGAACTTAAGATGTAAGGTATCGAAAATTCCAACAAAATGTGGTTTTTTTCTTTCAGAATAAGCTCATCACAGTGAAGCCGGACACCAAAGTTCTGCACGCTATGGAGCTGATGACCGGTACGCTCTGAGCTTTACCATGTTTTGAATGATCTTGCAATATGGAATTTGTCCTCCTAATTTGAACGGGATTATGTCACATCGTTAGTCCTAGTGATTTGCAATGTGGTTTGAACTATTTTTTATTTTTTTAATCTTTTGGATTTCATGCAGATAATCGCATTCGGCACATTCCCGTGGTGGAGGAGTCAGGAATGAAGGGGATGGTGTCGATTGGTGACGTGGTGCGTGCCGTGGTGACTGAGCACCGTGAGGAGCTTCATCGCCTCAACTCCTACATTCAGGGTGGTTACTAGCTTTACTCAGTGTCCTTTCCTGAGTTTTATAATGACGAAGACGTTTGTTGCACTCGGTTGGCAGGATCACAAGTAAACATGTCTTGAGAACGAGCTGGTCAGCTCAGGCTTGTGAAATATGCGTAGCAATGTATATAGAAAGTAAGGTCCCAGCGGTGAGTGCACAGCTAAGAAAATCGCAGAGGAATATGCCGTGCAACTGAAACAACTCACACGAAACTTGTTGATCATGATCTGGCGCTTACTCAGTTTATCCGTGTGTTAGAGAGTGACTGGAGTCCACTTGTTATGAATGCACGTGACATATAAATAAATAATGTAAGCACCTGATGATAAAATCAGCTTTGTACTACCATTGCACATAGATCTCATGTTTCAAATTGCGAGTCTATTTTTGTTAGAGGACATTTTGGAGAGTTAATGTTGTTTATGTTGCAGCAGTTCGTGTCGTGGGGTTTCTGGCTTTCATTGGTGGAAACGTCTCATTTCTGGAAGAAATTTATTATGTGTCGGTACAAATATGATTGCAATGTAAAGAGCCCCGTATGAGTGCCAATATTAAATTTGGATTCTCGAAGCGAGTTCTCAAATTTACCAATGAGTTTTCTCCATGAATTGCATTGTGCTAATTTGCTTCTCCTTGATCAAACTACGTTGTTTAAAAATCCTTGAAAATGTCTATGATTTTGATATTTGAACAATCTTCAAGAGGCTTTTCTTGCACATCAGGCTTGAGACCAAAACTATTCTTCTGGAAACATTGTAGTTTTTAGTGAAAACCATGATAGAGAGTACATTGATTATATTTGTTAATGCAACCAAATCATTATGCTCTTCACGTTTGTCATAAGTTGTTACCAGCCTCTCTTGAGCTTGCCAAAACATTACTAATGATGCTCTTATAGACATTTCTGAAAATACAGTGCTTAGCATGAATTCGCAAACATCCCACAATTTGTACCTTGCTGTGCATGTTCTGCTCATGTGCTGAGACTGCATTGCTGGATTGTTTCATACCCTGGCCATTTACGGCATTTCTCCAAGATGACTGGTGCAGTGCTAAACAGTCAGTACACCACAAATCGAGCTAGCCTGACAATCACGATTCCGCACTCCCATTCAATCAGCTCCTAGAGCCATTCTTAAAGTCGAGCATTATTTCACGATTGAACCATCCAAAAACTTCTGCATGCGTTCTTCATTTATTCAATGTCAGTTACGTGACGCTGGCAGAGATTCACCACTAGGTCAATTTTCCAGATAGGCGTCTTGAGACTGAATCCTATTTCAGTCCCCAAGTTTCTAAGCTTTGTGCAGTCGAACGTCACAATAGGCACACCGAATTGCTCAATTGACGGTGTTCACGGAAATCTAAGTCAGCCACTTTTGAATGAGTTCAAAAATAGCACATGGAGTGCTAAGTTGTTGACAGAACAGTTTGGAAGATACACAGGAGAAATCGATATGGTTGGGTTAATACGACAATAGAAACTGGTGGCTATCTTCGAGGCCTGATGAAACCCAAGAAGTGTTGCAACCACATTAGAACCGTAATTGCCAACCCCAGCTTCAGCGTCACGTTTATGTTGTCCTAGGTACCAACTTGGAATTACTTCAAAGCAATGATCTCTCCCAGCCCGTGCTCATGCAAAAATACACACCTGTCAAATGAATGCCGTGAATTCCGTGACGAGCAGCTAGCACCACTTACGGTACTGAGCAATACTGCTGTCGACATGCAGGCTGATGATGCTCTTAAGCAGGTTCGAAGCGTAACAGTATCTGAAGAGTGACATGTGCTTAGAATCACTGCAAGAAGTCGTCCTGCCCGAATCTGGAGACGAGGACTCTCGAGGAGAAGGAAGAGCCCGAATGCAAGCCTCCTGAGTCCTGAGCCCTCCGTGAGCTCGAAATCGCCCAACGGAACCCGGGTTGCCCTCGCTGTGGTCAGCTCCGGCAGCGGGTGCGTCACCTTGCGCATTTGCAGCACTCACCCAACTTATCATGAGAGCCGCCATCAGCACAACAACAGCTAGACAGTGTCCGTTCTGGGTAGGAACTCGAGGTGTTGCTACCAGCTTCAACCTGCTCACCAGGAGCTAATTGACTGAAGAGCCCAGGGGGTTCTGCCTGAGAAGCTCAAACCGGCCGGACTCAGCTAGAAGAGAAAATCTACAGTGGACTAACTAAACCTCTGCTTGTATGCCGGATCGGCTTCAGTCAGATGTAATAGGGAAAATCACATGGATACCCTTGAAGTTTGCGATATGTGTATAGATACCCCTGCTTTTTCAGAAATTGCACAAATACCCTTGGACCAAAATTATAAAGCGTTTGTTTTGTTGTACATGCCACTGCCCTTCTTCCTTTGTGCACACGTTGCTTCTTTTTTGTTTCATTACATTCCCATCTTCAACATTGGTCATGAAGGAAGTATGAGCACAACAAATGAATGCCTAAAAATTATGGTCCAAGGGTTGTGCAATTTCTGAAAAAGCAGGGGTATCTATACAAATATCGCAAACTTCAAGGGTATCATGAGATTTTCCCAATGTAATATTGGGACTATGCCATCCTGGCAAGCGGCTGAATCTCATGTCGGTAGTAGTGAGGAAGAAGTGGGCTCGTGGTGGCCACGAGACTCGTGGCCACCACGTGCCTCAGACATGAAAAAAGTAGAGTACAAAGGGAGATGAGCGTGCATCTGGGAAGGGCGTAGCCGGGGAAGAAGGGCTGGGAGCCTGGAACTTGTCTGTCCCACGGATGAGGCCATCTTTTACATCTTCGACATCAGGTCGTGCTGCCCACTGCAGCACAGATCTCGGAGTTATGCAGCGAAAGTGCTCACCAGAGTTCAGTTGCCACAACCTAAGCAAGGGTTGAAGCCATCTCTGGGATTCGTCCCAGGGCTCCCTTGTTTGCAACAGTAATTGCATCAGCGGAGAACGATTTCGAAGTTCTCAAACCTCCAATCTCCGGGAGCACCAACACCCAGCGAAGTTGCAACCAAGCAAAACTGTGCGAGAATGCAAGCGAATGAATGGGAAAACGCTTGTCGTGTGGTTGCCAATGGGCAAAGGCTTCTCTACGGAGGGCACCATGCGACGTCGGTGGCTCCCTTTTGGCCATTGTTCATCACGTGGCCACATCTTGCAAAACTAGTTCCAATTATTTTATTACATCCACAAATATAATTGTGATCTTCATGGTGATTTTCACGGTGGTACACTTGATGTGTTAGCATTATTTTTAGCTACTCGAGCTAAATATGAAAATCTCATTTGGGAACACTACAATACTCTCTTACAGTTACCGTGAGCAAAGAAGTTAGTTCGTTCTAACTCGAAGGGCATCATCACCCTCCGTAGTCAAATGCAACTCTGAACAGCTTCCGAATTGCCCTGGTTCTACGGGCTCTTCCACCGTGAACTCGCCAACAAAAAAATTCAGGATAGACTCTTCAAAATGCAAATTGTTGCATCAAGTGCCAAGGCTTGCATTTTTTCTAAACCTCCCCCAATTGTGGAGACTTATTCATTCTTTAAAAATGGTAATACGTGACACGAGGTTGATATGGAGGTATTAGAATTAGATATTTCTGGATAGCCAAATTGGTTTGCATCAACCATAAATGCTCCTACATATTCAGCAGGCAATAGTGAGGGCCTCCAACTTTTCCAACCCAATCCTCAGATTGCAAACCCTCTAAACAACTTATGGCACGTCATTTGGAGAGCCAAAGGTGTAAACGTCCTAAAGGACAATTGATGTATTGGAATAAGCAACTACGTCATACAAAGGCATTTACACTCTTAGATCCAAGTTGGTGTGTTACAAATTGTTTGGAAGGCTTGCAATGTGACAATTGGAAAAGTTGGAGGCTCCCACTATTGCTTGTTGTAAGGCTTGCAATAATTCCATAGGAATCCTTAGGGTTGAAGCAAATCCCACATTACTATCCAGAAATAGCTAGTTTTGATACCTCTATATCAAGCTTCATACAATTTCCACCATTTTTTACAAAAAATTTGAATAAGTCAACAAAAATAGGCGCATTCAAGAAAAATACAAGCATTGGCGCTTGATGCAATAATTGTACATTTTGAAAAATTTGAAGTTAATTATTTTATTGGCAAGTGTGCAGTGATGAAAGGCCCCTAGAGCTAACCCAAGCTGTAGGTTATTTGTAGCTTGTCTAACAAGAAAAGGTGTTCATATCCTAAGGCAATTGTATTCAATCACAAAGTTACTAAACCTAATTTTATTTGGAAAACCAAACTCTTCCCCCCCTTGTATTTGCTTTTCTCTTGATCATTGGAGATCTTCACAATCACTTGATTATATTTGTAAGAACTGGAATTTTTTTGCAAGTTTTTTAGAATTGTGGTTATAAAACTAAGTTTTTACATTATTCCAAATAGCAAATTAATTTCATCTCCTTTTAATCCTACTCCATAATGTCAATGAAACATAAAAGTTTTTGAAAAGGCACTAGGGTTAAGTTTCATTATAGGAAATGAGCTTCAATGTTATGTTACTTTCTTGGTATACTTTATATACTTGTGCATTCTTAGAGTCCACTTTATCAATCAATATAACAATCATGAAATTCATATCCATTTTTCTCCATGTGTCAAAATCCACATTTCACCTCACCTCCTCAAGTATTTTTAGTATTTCCTTTACAAGCAAGAAACTATTTTGGGTAGAAATGAGACAACTTGAGATTTTATAAGTTTCTGCTATGAGATTGCACAAATACTATTGCCTCACACTATATACCTCAAAACAAGATGCTGAGGTATTCTTTGTCACACAAGAGATTTGTGCATACTTTCTTAATATACATTAATAATGATGCATAGTATGTTACATAATGTCAATTCATAAGGAGCTCATGTATTTTTAACCTCATTTTAAACTATGTCATTTTATTGTTCAAGAGAAAATGGCTTGTTATGTGATCTATGAAGCAAGTAAAGATTTTTAATAGCAAATAACCTTCAAGTTCTAATTACTTTCATATTTTTAGTTCTCTAAATATGATACAAATTTTGTGTGTTTTTGTCAATTTAAAGTGTGAATTATGTTTGTTTTAAGAGTGTTAGTTTCAATTTAGGATAAGGGACACTAACATGCTCTTATTGTGTATGGATTTTTTAATCATAAACAAGTCTTGTAAACTCATTTACCAATGTAAATGAATGCCTTAACACATTCTCAATGTTTTTGTTATCTTTTGTTTGATGTTTCTTATTCAAAATAGTTACACTTCCAACTTATGTTACTGCAACAACTCATAAACCTCACCTGCAAGCAAGCATAAATGCTACAAAGTAATTGAAGATGCAAAGATCCAAAAACTCACCAGCAAGCACAAAGAAGGTGCAAAAATCCACAACCTAACTGCCTAACTACCAAATACAATTGCTAGGATTTTGCAAGTCATTGTGGGAGAGACGAAGCCTCATTGGCAACCAAACCGCTTAACATTGGTTACAAATTATTTTTTGACAACTAGTAAACCGGTCACTCAACAACTCTACAAATAGGTTGCCAACTTGAGTTTTTTTATTAATTGTAGATAGTAAACTATTTGGATGTTGATTATAATAAATAATTCTTTTTATATACAAGTGTAAACTTATAAGTTTTTTTTATGAAATTTAGTTATACTTGAATTGGTCCCTCCCTAAATTATCATAAGGAGCTTAGATGTGAATTTGAAATGTAATAATTGTTTACAAATACTTTGCCAAAGGCAAAAAAAATCCTGTCCACAATGACTAAAAAAATGACCACAACTACTCCTTTTAGTTAGAGTTAAGTCAATCATTATTATACACAAGGTGTTTCTTCTGGTGTTGCAACATGTCATCATTATTACAAACATATTGGATACAAAATAAAACAAACCTTCTCTCAAGGAAGTGGAATAAGGATTCAAGCCACGACAGACTAGATTTCAAAGCCATACAAGTTAACCAATACAGTATCAGCATTGTGAAAGTAGATGTCTACGTAAACATCCTATTTTGGTAGATTGTGCCGGATGTTTGAACGGGGTAGAGGAGGGAGGATCTCATCGCTCTGCATTTTCTAGATTCTAGAATCTTGAAGTTTGAACATTAGAATACAAAAGGGACTGCCATCCCCGAGAGGCCCAGACCATCTCTCTATAAGCTTAATCCTTCGTCGTCCTCCAGAAAACGAAACATGGTTCCGTGGAGCCCGACCTGCTTTCGAATTTGTCGACGCAAAATTGTCTCGCATTGGCATTGGCACTGGCATTGATTGCTGCCTTGTCGCCATGTGAGCAATCGATTGCTGCACTGTTCCATTGTGGCAGCTATGGCGGATTGCGGAGGAGTTGAGGATATCCTCAATTTGCTACGCTCGGGAGCCCCGCTGCTGGAGTCATTCGGCCTCGACGCCGCTACTACGGCTGCTGCCATCGCGCCCTTCGTGCCTGCGCTGGCGCTGGCTGCGCACGATTCTGCGGACGCCGATCCTCGCCTGCTGGCCACGCTCGCCTATCACCCCGACACGCCCTGCGCTTTTGCCTACGCGGGGCTCGACCTTGGAGCATCGTTTCTTTCCCGCATTCAGGAAACCCTAGCTTCCTCTGAAGGAACAGTCTCTCGGCACGAGTGCGATACGTGGACTTGGAGCGATGATGACGAGGGCAATGGTTGGGATGAGTGCGACGCGTTTCAACAGGGAGACGAGGTGATGTGCGTGGCCTATAACTTTTATTAGGAATTGCGCTTGTAGAGTCTTGATTAGCAAAGGTCTGGAAGTTGGACTCCAAATGCAGTTTCTAGTGAGCGAAGCACTTCTAGGTCTATTGGCAAGGGTTTAAGAGTAAGTATGGAAGAGCAAACTTCTATTCCCAGCACATGAGAAACTGGAGGACGGATTTGAGCATTGCATTTCTTTTGTAGACCAAAGAATCTATATGAGCTTGAATTTCGGTACCTGATAAAAATTGTCTAAGAAACTCCAGCTTTTTTGATATTAGAGCGATTTCATATTTCGTTTTGCCTGAGAAATTATTTTTCCAAGCATTAGAGTTATCACAGAAGCATGGTTGATGTCTTGTGAGCTACTTGATTGTATCTCAGCTAAATGCTAGAAGTCATCGAGCATTGCCGTTACAGGGTTTAAGGCGTAAGAATGAACTGGGGATGTGTGTTAGTTGCCACTTAAGACTGAGGAACTAGATGTTCTTATAGTAATCTGCACTTTGTCCTGGTACAATCTTGCAGCATTTTTTGTACTTAAGACTTGCGGGTCAGATAGTTTGTTGGGAAAATCGTGGTTTTGTGTTATACTTAGCTACCTTTATTTTAAGATTTTTTAGGTAAGCCCTTCTAAACGAGGTTTCTATATGTTTAAAATCCATAGGCAGAGCGTGTCAACGTGGCAGTCATTTCTGTGCATCGGCGTGCTGCCCTGTTCGATTCAAGATGGTTACGTGGAGGAACAGTCGACGAAGGAAAATCTCCTTACCAAGAGGACACCGAAGGCTGCATATGGAGCAATGAGGCTTGCTTACCGGAGTTGTTGTATCTCTTACCCATCGTGACTTCTCGATGCCCAACTCTTTTGCCTCCAGGTACTCACCATTCATTACCCGCAACCCCCGAAGGACCAAAATTCTATGTCTTTATGACCTAATGGATTGATCATTTTGTGAGGAATATAATCCAGATAGTGCCAAATTTTATATCACCTGGATCAGTGGAGAACATTGCATGCACTGGTCTCTAGATAAGTACGATTGAACTGGAGAAAGTTCCCATATTACCGTCTCAAAAGTGCCAAAGGATACCCAATTTGACCCTCTTGGTTCTGCAGGGGTGACCCTTGCCTACTTTCCATTTGGACTGCTTTGGGACCCTCAATGTTTTTGGACGAAGAAATCACGTGACAATAGCATGAAGGATATGGAGTTTCTAACTGAACATACTTCTGAGTTGTCTATTCATTCAACAGGACAAAGATGATAATTTCATGTTACCATCTGCAAGTGTGTGGCCTATGCGAATAGTCTCGCTGATTGTTGGTCGTTGTGACGCAGAGATTTTGATAAAGGGTTTGCTGACAGCGCGAAATGGTTGTCTCTTGCTTGTCACGACGTTGGTGAACAATTTCAATCTTGTAGATCGCGGAGCCCGTTTCCTCTGCCATATTCTTAGAATGCATGCGGATCTTTCCGAAGTTCAACCTAGTAGTCCCCTCATCCAAGATAATGCCGCGAAAATTTTAACAGGTTAGTGCTGAGAAGAACTTCTCTGACTAGCATTTTCAATACTGCTTAGATCCCAACCTAATTTTATGGGTTGAAGAGAATATAGGTCAATTTAGTGTACCTCCGTCATGTGTTAGGATGTAAAGATATTTCCAGGAGGTAATCGACAGGCACATGTGCGAGATCTTGGGCCTGCTTCTAGAGAAGGTGCCTCTCTACAGTGTTTTGTTTTTGGTTTCAGTTGCTACTATTTCCGAACTGTGGTAATTGTACTTCTCTCATCGAATTTTGGAGAGCTGTTTGCTTGAGGATCCTTTTTATTGTCAAACGCTCAATTCAGTTCACTTTTGTTGATATCTACAGGTCTTCCCCGGCAATACAGCGTACCAGTTCCATCTCAGATAGCTGTTCCACCTACTGAGCATCCTGGTGCTGATGCAGCGGCAGCGGTACTCATGAAGTTATGTCAGATCGCACCATCAATAGCATCAGTATGTCGTGAGGCCCTAGTCAACACAAGATCTCTTGTCGAGCTGGCTTTGCAGATCACTGTTGAGATCCTTCACGATGAATTAGAATTCTTGTCCAGGTTAATTTTTTCAAGAGAGACAACTTCCCAGTGGATCTTGCATCATGTAGGAGCTAAACAGAAGTTTGGAGAGTCCCTAGCTGTGGGTGAGCACAAACCAGCTCGTTGGGGCGTCAGTGACTCCAGTCGGCATAAAGAGAAGGAGGGGTCTGTAGCGCGTATTCGGGATTCTTTGCTTGCAGACGCAAAGCGCATTTGGCAGGAAGATGGGTGGGGAGGTCGTCTTCACGCCCATCTGAGATTGTATTGTGTCCTTGTTCGTGTTGGGGAAATATCGCCAACTCATGAAGAGGTATGTTCCACACTGACTATTGTTTCTATTCTGTATGCCCCCAGTATCTTCAGTTTTCACCTATGGCAGATTCTCTGTTGAGTTGTAGAGTAATGATATCTCTTACCTTTCTTCAATGTGTAGCTGAAGATGATGTATCTTGTCGTGGCAATGTTCTGATTGCTGTGCTTGCCCAGTACAGATCGACTTTTGGCTGAAAACCTTAGGGAATAGCTTGAACGACACAGAATTCGTCAGCATTCGTACGCTTCAGCTTGGAATGGCTTTTGTTTGCTTGGTATCGGGACTCGCAGGGCCATCGACCAAAAATCTTTTTCATTCAGCCATGGGCTGTTTATTGAAAGCGGCCACTGTCACAAGCTTGCCGGCCTGCACACCTGCAAATGTTGAGCTTGCTGTGTGGTTGGCTGTCCAACTTCTGCTCCGGAAGTTTGCAGAAATTGCAATGGTACTAGGATCTACACCTCTCAGCTCATCGTTCTGAAAACTTGTTAAAGTTGATTTTTCTTAGAAACTGATTGCTAATGCGACTCTTACCAAACTGCAAAGTCGAGGTTAGAGGAAAAAGGATTTTTGTGCCACCACTGATTGGAGTCTTACCTGCACTGTAGCTTGTCCGAGAAGCTGTGGGAATGCACGTTACCGTCCAGAATTCGCTGATGCGTGATGTTGCCGAGGCTGCCTCAGGGGCTGGGATTATTACTGATGCCTCTCTTGTTGCAACTGTTGTGGCTAACCTCCGGCCAAGTACACCTATAGTAGCTAACAAGTAAGTGGCCATCTTTGCTCCGCCTTCTGTGACAAGCGGGAAAGAAAAACAACGTGAGCTTATAATTTGGCTTTCTTATGAATTGTCAATGGTCTTTATGCAGACAATTTGGTTATTTTGATTGAAATGCATTTGTAGGCATACATTTGTGGTTATGCTGTTCACAATATTAGTATTTGCTACTATTGAGTACCTCGTGTACAGTTGTTGTTCCCTTCTCTCAACTGTGTGGGATGGGGGAGACAGAAAGCAATCAGACTTGGCTCTGACATGTATTGACCAGCTGATGAACACGAGCAACTTCAACTTCTCACGTTATGGTGTAGACATCTCGGATACTCTCATGCACTGCCTTAGTTTGGCAAAGACACCAATCCATCCAGTACGTTCTTTTGCCTTTGCATGGATTTCATTTGCTTTATTTTCTCTTTGATATAAGTGTATTACACACTTCCATAACTCACGACATTGTTTAAATGAGGCCCTTATTTAGACATGGCTTTAGCATGACATCGACTTGTTCTCGGTTAGGCTGCCATCATGTTCGTGAGCGTTTGCTTGCGGCTCCGTTGCTTCAAGCACTCGACCTAGTTGTATAGCAGCATATCTTGTAGTTGTGTTCCTATTTCCTTCTTCTTTCTTTATTGACCGAGCTAGCCGGCAATTGCTTCAACAATTGGCGTTGGTGTTATACGGACCTCCAGAGTATGGAATCTGCAGCTATGTTGATGTACTGCTTTTCCAATTTGAGCTCGTGCAGGTATTGCCTCAGCTTGTCCATGCTTTTGCAGAGATATCTGCAACAGCTACTCGGACAAGAGGAGCTGTACAGTCATTCAAGATGCGACCTTTTCCAAGAGATTGGTTGGTTGCAGCTATTGCTCCTACTGGCATCTTATTGAGTGGTGTGAATACCTCAGCGTATGTTAAGTCACCCCAGGTTCGTAACACCAGGCATAAAGTGAGGATCTCCAAAATTGTTGGAACACAAAAATCAGTAAAATCACAGAGTGATTCAGGGGATGGGGTCACTGTGGCAGCAGTTGGAGACCCGTTGGCCACAGCAGCACTGGCAGTGTACTACATTCTGTGTCGAGAACAGCAGTTCAGGATTGCGGGGATTGATGGTGGTGTGCACGGTTGGGATGCCTCACAAAGCGATGCTGGGGAAGAAGGCAACTGGACAGCGTTGCTTGCTTGCCTGCCGTTGAGGCCCCTGATTAACCATATGGAAGAGCATTGGTTATCCTATGAGAACCTATTACCGCAGGTACGAGTGAGTTGAGACTTTATGTGTTGGTATGCTCTCATGTTGTGTTTTTCTTGTAATTGTTTTGAGCGCATTATAGAGAGTGGCTAATGTCATCTACTCTTTCTTGAATGAGATATTAGATAGCGTGCTTCCGTTCTACAAAAGCGCCTGATTATTCACTGACCTTTATTTGCTTCAGTACCTAGCTTTGAGTTTCCTGGGATACTTGTACTCAGAGTTGATTTTTGCTTTGATGACCATTGGCCTTGCAGGTGCTTGCTGTTGCCTTTGTGGTTCTTCCTGAGAGGTTTTTGGCATCAACGCTTGTTGAAGACTTTCAGATTCCAAGATCCTCCTTCACTACATTTATTGAGGGTGTAGCAGCGACTTCTGATCTGACCTGGGCTGGGCCTCTTGATTCTAATACAGGGCTCACCAAGTCTTCCATAAAAGACTTACTCACCACTGATGCTAACTCAGAAGACCAATTGCCGCCATTTACGGATGCCATGGCCATCATGCAAGAAGACAGCGAAATGACAGTCGATGTTGTGGTCAATACCATGAAGAGTGCTTTGAATGCGCCATTGCCTGCACTTAGAGTCTTACGGGCTATGATGAGAACGTCAACGAGAACGGGAGGGGTAAATGCTAATGAAAGCCAGCTAGGACTCGGTGCAAAAGTGTGGGACAAGGAAGCAGGTGTTGTTCGAGAGCTTAGTCCCCTCCTTTTGGATTTTAAGTGTTGGCGCCTATTACAAGAGACTTTTTGCTCTTGGTGGCGATTGCTGCCAGCAGCTGCCAAGGAGTGCCTCACACCTTTGCTTGTGATTAGCTTACGGGATACTACAGGAATTTCCAACGGCCCAACCAGTTTTGGAAGCAAGAAGAGTCCATTGTATTCTCAGAAAGTCAAAGATCCTCAGCTTGTCTCTCTTCACTCGAGCGGCCTGCAATTAGAACCTCTGAGCCTACTGGCTTGTAGCCCTAAGGTGTTCAGGACACCAATACTTGGAATAGTGCTTGACTTGCTGCTGGAGCTCTTGACAGCATGCAGAAGAATATGTTTGGCTGCTACTGAAGGAGGAAGAGATGGCGGGATTAAAAGGGAGGAAGTTGCTGTAGCTCTTGCGGCACAGGACAGGTAAAGGAGCTGACGCATTCATAAAGAAATAAGCTCTTATAAATGGTTTCATGCTTTTATTTCTAATGAGCCAAATGCTGTAAGCATGTGCCATATAGGTCCTATGCTTGAGTATTTGTAATCGTACTGATGGCTAGCTCATATGCTATCTTTGCAGTGCTGCATGCCAAATATTACTAGAGGCTTGTCTACCAGATACCGAAATGGGAGATGATACAGAACCGAGGCCTCTTTTGGAAGCACGAAGTTTAATATGTGCAACTATTTCCTCTCTAATACATACCACTCCTCTGCTTCTTAAGCTTTTACATTTCCAGGTATGTCTATTCAGTTCATCGATGCCCTTCTTGATGTGGACAAAGACCCATGAACAGACAGTACTCTTCAACTTTTTTGACTAATTGGATCGCCTATTTCAAGTGATCAAGGCATTAAAAATCATCGTATCTGATAGTTCTGTATTTGTTTTTTCTTTGATTTACAGGGTTACGAACCTTCTCTAGTACCAATGTTGGTGGAAGGTGTGCCTAGTATGGTTCAGTGTCTAGAATTTGTGGGAGAGCTTATGAAGCAGTCTTCACAGCAGTGCCAGGTGTTTGCGGTTATTCTGACAGCGCACATTGTCTGTTCCCATTCTGCACTTTCTCAAAGTCTCAACGCAGCTCAACAGGTAAGCAACATGAGGTATCTAAAATGTAGGCAATTGAGAAACATGAGACCTTGGCGGTTTTTGCAACGAATATGGCACGTTCCATGCTTATACTAAAGATACTGATTGTAATTTACGTAATTGATCTTATGTTTTGATTTTCCGTGCAGGTAGTGGCACATGTATCTCACGTACGATGCCACGTAGCAGGGTGTGCTCCTTTTTTACAAGAGGTTTTGAACCCGTTGGCTCTCTGTGCGGGAGCCTTTCCACAACTGATCCCTTCTGTTGTTACCATTCTTCAAAGCTGCGCCCAGGCTGGGGGTCCTCTTATCAAATCAGGACCAGCTAGGGACCCCGATCTCCAGGCATCAGCAATTGCTGCTTTCAAGCAACTCATCCACCGCAAGCTTCTGCATGGACGACCGCATCCCTTGTCAACTGCCTTCTCTTGATAGCAGGATGTTCTCACCCGAGCTGCTAGTTTGTTTGTGCGACGTGGTAATTACCGCTAGAAGGGGTCTCCGAATTTTCAGGATATGGGCCTCGCAAACTGACACTTATTTAATCGCCCCCAGACTCCAACTTTGAATTCTCAGGACCACAATTTTGAGATAATCACTCCTTTCTTTCCAAGTTGGAGTAGGAGCTGACTACTTTTCTGGGCGTTACACCAAGGATATGAACTAGGAGCTGGTGAGCAGGTCTGTATCTTTCTGTGCCACTTTCCTGCTTGATCGTGGACATTTGGATGCTTGAAATTGCAATGCAACGGCGACTGTCGACAAGGGTGTAGTAGCCATGCTTACAGCAAGCTAATCAAGGTCTTGGCTCTGCAACACCGCAAGTTTTTTAACCATTTTCAAGGACCGAAAGGTGGTTCTTTGACCTTGAACGGATGAGGCCAGGGACCCAATGCCCACATGAGATGGGCATGAGGTGACTTGAATAGCGGGATACGATGCGACATGTTTCGAGGGATTTCTCGTATCTCATTCGAGTAAATAGTGGGAGTGCAGTGCAGCAAATGCTAGTCAAGGAGCAATCTTATGGACTATTCTACTGTTTTATCCCATGAGATGACCTTCACATTTCATAGGACAGGCGTGACGATTCATAATTTAGGTTTCACTGCTTTGATTAGCTCTTGTAAAGTATTTCTACGTTACTAATGATCTTCGCGTTAAACAGGAGCCCTGCTGTAGCAGTAAGATCGTATTTCGATCACGTTCTGTGTTCTTTACATCCCGAACACAAGCGGAGTTGTCTGTTTCGATGTTGCTGATGCGTTGAATTGCAGGATCATGTGTACAACTACCTCGAGAAAAGTTGACAGACCTTCGAGCCTGGGGTTGTGAGTCATATTTGGGATTTCACTACTGGGCAGGGGCAAATAGGTAGTGGAAAAAAAAAAGGTGAAAATGGTTGTGTGGGGCGAGAGAGGCTCGAACTCTCGACCTCAGGATTTCTCTTAGCTATGAGACCTACGCGCTAGCCAACTGCGCCACCGCCCCAACGAAGACTTGGTGTCTCCAGCTACTGCCTCTTATATCACGGGAGGATCGATGGGAATGTATTATTCATTTTGATTGCTTATTTGTGATATTATGCTCTGATACGTCGGCGATTGGGTCATCGGTAATGTCGGTAATGTTCTTAATTTTCAGTCGTCAGTCAAGCATCCTTGAGCAGTTGATAGCTGACGACGAAATGCAATGCAAGGGAAAGAATCTAGCGACGGTGCCAAGTGCCATGGTTAGAGACAGGCTTGATCTGGAAACAGGTATGGAAACAGGTGTGGAAACAGGCTTGCACTCGGGATTTACATCGAAGTCCTCGATACAGTCTGCCAAAACATGCACCCAATTTTTCTCAGAGCACGGATCATCGCACTTGACAATGCAAGTACCATAATTGACTGGTGTTATTGGACGGCACGTCCAACATTTCCTTGGCATGTGATGCGTTCTTTAGAACAAATTGGTCCTTCTATATTGCAATTACCCTGGGCTTACTAGAATTTACTAAAATAAATTCGTGCATTAAGGACTATCATACAGGCTAACACATCATGTTATCCTATTAACGTTTTAGTTGCTATTTTCATCTCAATGCATAAAAAAAGCTTATCATAGTCACTTAGGGTCCCAAAGTACTGCACAGACAAGTGTATTTTTCAGATTATTTACTGATTTTTGCGTATTCAAATATTTATGCGTTCCTACAAGACATCGAAGAGTTAAGCGCAGAGTACTGGAACGTGACGGATCCAAAGACTGGTTTGGTTTGAGGGGCAGTGTGTGATTAGGGACTCTCACCGACGAATTGGCGAGGGGCAGGTATCAGAATCTCATGTTCTGATAGTGAGGGATTCGAGGGCTGACGGAGCATTATCTCAGGAACATCACCGTGGTGTCAAGCAGTGACTTCAAGCCAGCGGAGCTTCATCGCCGTGCTTTAACGTTCCCCAAATCGTATTTCTAGCTTTATCAGAATTGCGGTTCAGTGGAGATCGATGTTCTGAATTCGATTCCAGAAGATTTTTCTGACCGTAAAGGCGACTTAGCAGGACCAGTGTTGTTACTTAATTACCCTGTGGGCTGCCCTGAAATGCGACAGGAGACACCCAGTGCATGTTCTAAGGATAGAACATGTACCGGTGGTGTACATTTCAGTGGATGGTCATGCCACCTGAGCAGCAGGAGTTGGGGATCTTCTAAACTCTGCAAAGCTGTGGACATTGACGGGTGGAATGTACCTGTTTTATAAATTTCGGGGGTGGTGTCAGCAAAGCAGCACTTGTCTGTGCCCCTGTTCTGCGTGTCGCTGGTAAAAATCACCGTTTTGGCAGTTTCATGTTGCACCAATTTGATCACATGTGAGTCAAATTTCTGTTAATTTCCCTGTCTCATTTCAGGAATTCTTCACGTTTCCCCTATGAGTTGTTGAACATTTCTGTCTATTTCTTCTGTGATTTTTCCCTGCCTCACATCCCTGTTAATACACAGGGAATTCATACGCAAATCCCTACAGAAAAATTTACGAGAGTTTGCTGTACATGTTCTGAGTAGACTAACTGCTTACCAGGGGACGCCTTGTTAACAAGGCAGAGAGATGCCAGGCATGTTTAGGACCTGCTTGCGTTGGTTCTCCACCGATCAGCGTAATCACTACATTGTGATACAAGATGTTAGAAGCTCCAGCTGTTGAGAGTCTTGAGTTCCGACCTCCAGCCTTCTTCGTAGCATTCTTCGTCATTATATCCTTCGTCACGTCTGCATAGTTTCTGAGTGAATGCTAGTGCGGCATAGCTGCTTCACATGCATTGTGGATGCCAGAAACACGACGGAGCACGATGGTCTTGAGTTCAGAGGACCAGTTCATGCGCACAGCAAGAGGCCCCAACCGAGGTGAACACCATATTCGTTAAATTGGGAAAAACAGAGGTACCACTTTGTACTTCACCTTAATCTTACATACAATAAATGTAGGCATAGCTATAGTTATAGTTCAAAGTTGAAAGTTATTTGAAATTTTTGTAGGCAATCGCTGAGAATTCAATATTGTACAAAAAATTGTATGTTTTTTTCTTATGCTGAATTTCACATAATGACAGAAATAGTGAAAGTCCCAGAATGTACTCTTTTTCCCAATTTAACGAATATGGTGTTAGTGGGATTACCCGAGAACAGCGTTACAAGAATCCGCTGGTATGAGAAGATTATAACCAGATTGGACCCACCTTAGAAATCTATTATTTAACTTGTTTTTTCACCTGATGTATAAGTGATATTTCAGACATGGATAATGTAGTAGTGCTACAGAGCATTTTTATTTTTTCCGTGCTATCTGCCACTACTGTATCGGCATAGACCGTTATTAAAAAGAAAATGCTTTTCGTCCTTAATTTGTAGTTTGTCACCAATATTCCCGGTTTCCCGACGTAAATCCGAAGTCAACTCACTCGTGTGAAATAATGGCAGTTCCAGTTGTATCGCCCAGGGTTTTTTTGGGCGATTTAAGGCCAAAAAAAAAAGGTGAGCTTCAAGCCTATAGAAAAGAAAGGGGAAAAAGAATTCAAAACATGCCACATTGCAGTAATGAAAATTTCATTACAACCTAGGCTTTCATAGAATTCTTATCAAACGGAGAATTGAGGCCACCATTTTATGATAAGACAAATCCAAAAACATCGTCAAAAAAGTTGATAGTGTCAATTTCTTCTTAATTTCATTATTAATAGCCATGATGCTGTAAAAATTCATGCATAGCGGCCACCTTCAACTCCAACCAAGAATAGGGATGGAGCCGGCACACTACAAACCATTTCCAAATAATGCCACACAGCCATTGATCACAAACAAAAAAAAAAAAAAAAACCCTGGTATCTCCCTAATGCAACGAATGAGTGTGGAGCTTCAGCTTAATGGTCACCGGAAACAAAAGTAAACTCCCGTTGGCTCTAGAGCTGTGTCGGTCATGCACAATCCTTTTGCTTTGGGTTGTTTGAATTATTGGAGCAGTGGTTTTCAATAATAATATAATCAGTAATGCAGAGTTCTTGTTTCCCTCGTCGCTCCAACTTCTAAGTAAGTTATGGGTTATGCTCATCTTAACCCCTAAAGGACCAAGCAAAGTTTTCACCAAAAACTCTTCAAAACTGCCATTTTTAGAGCATCAATCAAATTTGAAAACAAAAACAATTTTATGCATATGTAACCATAGGATCTTGTAGAAGAATAGTTTTAGAAGATGTGAAAAAAAATTCAAAGTTTTTCACCACATGGATTGGAAGTTAGAATGGTTTGAATATTCAAAAACGTCTTGTGAAAAATTGGGCAGTTACCATTTAGAAGGTGAAATTCCTAAGGAAAAAAGGTCATGTGGGTGATGCTTCTCTAAATTCTTTATTCCACCTAAGTAAAGTACATATCAAAAAAGTTTCAAATCATTTGGAGTTGTATAACATATGGAAAAAAAATTAGTAAATAAAAAGAATTAGAGAATGATTCAAAACAATAAATTGTTAAAATTTTAATTATGGAAATGGAAAACGCCAATCCCAATGGTCGTAATGTTGTCATAAATAATATTCATCCTTTGGTTTTTTTTTTTTTCCAAAATGTTGAAAATTGAGTAAAATAAAGGACTTCAAAGATTATTTTGGAGTAGAGATTCCATAATTGCCTGCAAACAAAAAATCCTCATAACTTTCATTTTGTTGATCCAAACGGAATGATTCAAAGCTTCCTACATTCACATAAATCTCCTAAACCAATTTAAAGTTTTTATTTTTGAAAAAAGTAATTTTCAAAAATCTGCCCATGTTGCCCGACAAACGTAAAAAACAACATATTAGGCCATAACTTTTTACTCATAATTCCAAATGTGATGAAATTTAGTGCATATAAAAGATAAATCTTGTTGCCACATTCTGTTAAAATTCTAGTCTAAATTATGAAAAGCTCCAGTTACAAGGACCTACCCAAAATTGCTATGTTTCTAAAAAAGGGGGTCTGGTCCTTTAGGGATTAAGAGCGTAATTCTGACGCTCCTCTGCCACCTAGAGTGCACGTTCTAGGATTGGTTCAAGGGATCCTTCACGTAAGAGCTTGCTTTCAATCTTGTTGGGGAAGATTGTGGCTCCAAGCTCCAAAGATTTTTTTCTAGCCTTGCACTGTTAAACTCATTCAAGGAGGAAAAATATGGTAAAACCGAGGCTTTTGATCATACAACATTAGTTGGTAACTTGGTATACCAGTGTTTGGCCTAATTGTACAATTCATTAAACTATTGCTTTTTATTCTGTCACTACAGTAATCAGAGCGAGACAAGGAGGGGCTCTGCATTTGCTAGACCGTAGTACACCGTTATTTAAGTCTCTATTAACACCACCTGCAGTGGCGTTAGAGCATTTGCAAAATGATTTGGGAGCTGGCGAAAAGACGAGGGAAGACGTTTGGGGGCAATGTCTGGGAGCAGAACCGGCATTTAGTGTATTGTCAGCAGGTTGAAATTGCAAAAAATGTCGGTTAAATTTGAAACTACCAGTTGAAAATCAGTCAAATTCTACCAAGTTTTTTTTTGATATTGGTATATGACAATGAATATGTTGAAAAATCCAATGGAATCCAGTGAAAGCCCGATTGATAATGAAAATGCTGGATTTGCCTGATTTTTACCGCTGAAACCAAAACTTCTCCCCCAAACACTCATTGGAGGTCATATTGATGTTCTCACATACTCAATTCTAACGATCTTGGATACAATTTCTCATAACTAGCTCAAGTTGGCAAAAGTACAATTAAATTTGCTAGTTAACCCCTAAAGCTAAGCTCAAATTTTCACCAAAATCGCTCCAAAACTGTCATGTCTAGTACAAGTATCAAATTTTTTTTAAATTTTTTTTTTTGACAAATGCTGTAAGATCTTGTACTACACTATTATCACTATTATCAAAAGATGTGGAAAAAAATTTAGGAATTTACACCTAGTTGTTTGTTAGATATTTGAGTTTGAATTGACAAAAAGCCATTTTTTTGTGTTTGCAAAGATCCGGGCAGTTGCACTTCACAAGGTCATATTTATATGAAAAAACTTCAAAATGGTTGTACTTTTTTGGATTTGATCTTAAAAGCAAGTTGGGTACACACTTGAAAATTTTCAAATCATTTAGAATTGTACAACACATGGAAAAACAATAGTAAGTAAAAAGTAGAGAATGATTCAAATCACTAAATTGTTAAGAACTTAATTATGGAAATGAAAAATTCCAATCCCAATGGTCATAATGTTGTGATAAACAATCTACATTTTTTGGTTTTGATTTCTTTCTAAAATATTGAAAATTGAGTAAATTAATGAACTTCAAAGTTTATTTTGGAGTAGAGAATCCATAAGTGCCTGCAAACAAAATCTCCTCATAACTTTCATCTCATTGATCAAAATGGAATGATTAAAAGCTTCCCCAAGTATATATAAATCTAAAGAACCAATAACAAAAAACAAAATTCAGAAAATGTAATTTTTAAAATAGTTTTTTGGCTGCTCGCTGAGCAAAGAAAACTGCATATCAATCAATAACTTTTGAACCATGAAATCAAAAGTTAAGAAATTTGTTGGGCCATAAAGCTACTCCTTGGAGACATCATGTGTGAAATTTTCAAAGAAAAAAAAAGAAAATCCCATTGGTAGTGAGCTACCCAAAATTGCTATGTTGCCAAAAAAAAGGTGTTCAATGCTTTAGGGGTTAAATCAAATCTCACATAACATTTTTGGTTTTCATATTTGTTGTAGATGTTAAAAAAAAACTTAAAAATATTTATACTAAGTTTATTACAGCAGTAAATAAATTTTTGTGCAGCTAAAGTCACACCTAATATAAGTGGATCCAACATTAGAACATCTCCACTCTTCCTCTCCAAACGGGGCCTGCCTCGGCATGTCTCTAGAGCAAGGTCCACAATTGCCTCGCCAAATGGAAAAAACTCCCAAGCCTCGCCAAGCACTCCTTCCGGGACACCAAAGTCCAGTGCGTCTCGCAAACTTTGGCGAGCTAGATTCTCGCATCTATTTTTTAAATCTGATCCACTTGTCATTATGTTGTGGCTCAGAGCGATCCGGAGTTGGAAAGGTGCGGGTGGTTGACGTTGGAATGGTCCCATCCAGGTTGTTATTTGGCAAATTCACGTCCTGCAATTGAGGGAACATCCCCAAATTTGATACAAAATTTCCCTCTAGATGATTGTTTTTCAACTGAAGCCCAGTCAAATTCTCCAAAAAAGGAACCACGCCTAAAGCTGACAGTTGTTGCTCAAATCCACCGTCATGAGAGCCTGGCACAAGTTCAATGTTACGGGAATCGCCAGTCACATTGTTTCTTGTTGAGCGATTAAACGTCAAGGAGCACATTGGTTTTGTAGATGGACTATAGACTCACATTGGGAGCATGCACGATTAAATACTTGCCTTGGATTGGATAACCGGGAGCAAGCGCCGGGTCGAGCAGCTCAGCTCTGCTGATGACAAAGTCTGCACAATCACCGGACATATGACACCTGCGGCCCCACATGGGCATTTAGCGTTCGTACATGGCGAGGAAGGCTGGATCTCGAGACCGGAGCTGCTCCCTTGAAACAAATTGTGGCACTGCACACCCAATTTGGAGTATTCCATTTAAAGAGCAAGAGTGGAGATGCTCTAAGTGGATTAGAACTGAAGGCTACAGCAACCTTTGAGGGACCCATGAGAGTATAAGCGTGAAGCGCCATAGGCAAAGAGACAAGTAGACCTTGCCTTCCACCTACTATAGATGATTTAGGTTTCAAGGTGCCACTGTTGTGAATATCCATCTATACAAACAGAAACTCCCATTTGATGGAATTGTGCAGCTGAGCTCCTGTATTGGAATTTGAGAGCTCTCCATTTGGGGTTCACCGTTCAGTTGTGAAGTCATTTGGAGGCCACAATGAAGATCAGAGCACATGGCCCACCAAGAAAAGCCCTCGGCCAGATCCAGTCTGGATTCTGTACACAAAGAGCACATGCAACGTCCACATACTCATGCAACGGCGGTTTTACATTTTTACAGTTGGTGTCTACATTAGGGGTTTCAAATATGCCGTTCATCACCAATTTTATTCATGTGAATGAAATTGGTGGATAACTTGGTCAAGTCACTTCATGAACAAGACATGACGACCACCTGAGGTTGTGACATCATATTCATTGGTGAACAAAAACTCGTTCACGACCATTCGTCACTAGAAGAAACTTGCATTTTTTTTGACGCACTTTTTTGGACGTTCACTTTTTTTTTGTTACAATTGATATTAAATTTAACATCTTAATGTTATGTTTGATGTCAAAACTAGCATCTTTGTGTTATGTTTGATGTCATTGTTAACACAAAAAAAATTAGACGTCCAAAAAGTGCGTCAAGAAAATCAGGGGTTTCTTCTAGTGTGTTCACTGTTTTTTGAGATATTTGAAACCCCCTATTGTATATAATTATTTGGGAGCGACTAGGCGGACACCCCTAGTTGCTACGTAGACAACCCCATAGTTTAGCCTATTAAATTTGAGATTATTATGCTGAAAATGAAATAAAACCAAAGCAATAATGTAGAGTACATTTGCATGTACAAGCATAGCAAACATAAAACAAATATTTCTCATTTCTAACACAATCAGGAGTCAAACCACTGGCTCCCTTCATTTATTGGTTTAACTCTTGATTGTGTCACAAATGAGACATGTTTGTTGTATATTTGCAATGCTTGTAGACACAAATGTATGCTAAAGTATTGCTTTGATTTTATGTCATATTTTAGCGTAATCATACTCTCAAATTTAATAAACTAGACTATAGGGGGTGTGCGCATAGCAATTGGGGGTGTCTGCCTAGTGGTTCCCAATTATTTTCCCATATAAATAAGGGGCTTCAAACATGAAATTTGGCCCTCGAACTTCTCACCTCACAGGATCTTCGGCACTACTGAATTGTTTTTGTTCCCTCGCACGCGCAAAGTCTGAGATACTCGTGAGTTTGCAGAAATTTCTACGAGAGAAGTTTCGGGGTTTGAGGGCGCACGTGAATGAGCTGCAAGAAGCCAAGAAGATGAGTTTTGAAGTTCACACCTCACATGAATCACGTTGAGAGTGAAGTCTAGAAGTGAGTCATAGCGAGGTTCACGAGTGAATTCACAGAGGTGAATCGTAACATGAGTCACCTAAAAAGTTGATGTTTGAAGCCCCATAATGCTTATGTGACACCGTACTAGTGTTCACGTGATTTGGTAAAGTAACCATCTTTGGAGGTGATTACATGGCTATATATATGACTTTTTTGAGCAAAGTGTTGCCCTTTATATCCATCCAAGTGGGGCACTTATTTTTCAAGATATTTCTACGATTTGGAGTTTCCACTTAGAACTCCATCCGTACGACAAAACATTGGTTAACTACTTCTACTTCTACATTTTTTTACAATGTTATAAATTACCTTTGCAAAACTCTTTTCAAACAAGTATTTTACACTTGAACAATTTCCCACTGGAAACTGGAAAGGATTGAACACCTTCCAATTAACCCCTGAAGGCCCAAGCCCTTTTTTTTGTAAAAGTCATTGAAAATTATCATTTTTGGGGAATGAGTAGAAAGGTAGAAAAAAAAGTTTTTTTAGAAATTCAACTGTAGGATCTTGCCCTAGCCTGTGGGAGGTACTTGTGTGATAAAAATATCAGCTCATTCTAGAGGTAGAAGAGTGAGATATTGACATCTAAAATGCAAAAAAAAAGGTCTTTTTGATGCCCAAACATTTCAGAAGCCTTTGACCTCTCCTGTATCAAACAAATTGCTTTACGCAAAGTTGAGGTTTATTTTCATCATGTAGAAGACTAAGTTAGATAATTGTGGGAGAATTTTCAAATGAATTGGAGGTATGAATCATACCTTGTAAAATTTGGGAATGCCGTAAGGCCATGAAAATTGCATATACACTAGGCCAAATTGGAGGATTTATGTAAAATTCAAAAATCTGAGTTACTTTGATCCAAATGGTGAAAACCAAGGAATCTTAGTCTATTACAACTTGGAAAAAAAAAGTATAAAAAAAATACACAAAGAGCTCAAAAAAGCAAAGCACCAAATTTTACAAGGGGCAAAAGGAATGGAGGTTTGGGAGTCTAATACCTACCTGCAAACTATAAATTCTCACTCATCAATCAAAATTGAATGATTCAAGCTTTCCACACATATATAAATCTAAAGAACCAATTTCGGATTTTCATTTTTTTTAAATGAAATTTTTAAAGAAGTTTTTGGGCTGCCCGCCCTCCCTTATTTTTGAGAAATTCGTGCATAACTTCTTCAATACCTGTCAAAATGAAGAAAAAACTAGATGCCCACATAGATCTCTAAATTCCCCACCTTCTTCAAAAGATTCAAAAAAATTCTAAAAATTAACTTAGCCATAGGTACATGCCCAAAGTCCCATTTGCTCCCCAAGGGGACAACAGTCCTTTAGGGGTTAAAATAGATATTTTTGAGAGTCATTTTCAAATGGGCAAAAAATGTGAGAAAAAAAAAAGGGCCCAATGATGCTTCAACCCTTAAAGGCCAAGGGTGGTCACCATGCTTGCCTTGTGTACAATTTTCACAATGAACAATAATATCTACAATGATGCCTAAACATTGAACTATTATTTTTAAAAGTTGTAAAAGTCAATAGTGCATAGTGCCCTCGTGGAAATTATAGAAAGGGTATCTTGGGACGGAATATTCCACACCCATCAGTAGCTAAGAGGACACTTGGCTGAATTTGTTAAAGAGTTTATGAAAGAGAGGCTCAGTTTAGTGCACAAACGTCGATGTGGGGGCCAGCCTTGTGAGAAATTTTTTAATAAATAAATAAATAAATAAAATTTTGTTTTATTTTGATGTTATGATGAAATTTGTGTATGATACCTGAAGAGAGGGAAAGGCAACCTCTCTTCAAGCTACAAAATGTTATGAATGCTCGGGTGCAATCCCGTCTCCACGTTTTCATACTCAATATGATATATTATTGATGACAGAGGTGGTAATTTCTTTAACAAAAACCTAAAGTCATCAATTCAAGACAAATTAGGAAAGTTTGGGAGGGGTCGTTCCTCTATTAATCTAGATACACAACATCATTTTTGTTGAAATGGCTTGGAAATGGTTGAAGGGGCCTGGAAAAGAGCAAAATAAATGCTCAAATTTTGGGAGGCAAGGAGTCAGTGTTGAAATGGGAATTGTAACAATAGTGCATGCTTACTAAAATTGCTTACATATCTTGTTTTTTAACCCTTAAATGTTGAAGGGACAATTTTCGTCCCCTAGGCATTCAAAAAACACTATGTGGGCAAGATCATTTGTTCAGTTATTTTAACACTCTGAAATAAAATAAAATTGAAGGGCCTGATACTGAATGGCCTCTTAAGAACATCTGCAATACACCCTACAAGCAGCCCTGATATATCATGTGTGATCTTTTAATAAACAATAAAGTATAATGTACAAAAACTATGATTTGAAGGGCATTGAAATCTTGGTTGTGAAAATGTAATAAAATTGGGTTTGGACATTGACTAATTCAGATACATTCCATTAAATGATAGCTAGTTTTTGAAAAACTTAGAATCCTCTTCAAATCAAGCTTAAAAGGGTAAATTCAATCAAAGCAATAACATAATATCCTTCAAATCATGTTTTTTTTGTATACAATACAAGTGTGAGCTCATTCAAAGCTAAATGGATAGTGGTGAGATTTCAAGTGGGGATTCAAGTAGGATTGTTGGAAGAAAGGTTGGAACAGTGTCAAGTTTGTATTTGAAAAACTAAAAGAAACAAACTTTATTAAAGAGGAAGATAGCCCCATTTAGTATAGCAAAGGAAAATGTGGTGTTTCCATTTAGCATAGGTAGATGAGTTGATAATTTCATTTAGCTTTTTTTGTAGAAGTTTGATTTGAATTTTTTGGTAGAAACTTAAAATTTCAAAAAACGTTGATATTAAATTAAACTCAAAATGTTGAATACAAATAAACTATATTGGATAATTCTAGTATAACTTTTCTAATAATTTTAGCAAATTACGATGATCATTTGAATTTCATTTTGTAACAAAAAATACATGCCATTCATAAAAAGAGTACAAAGAAATTTGGTTTTTTTGAAATCAAATTAAAAAATATCCAACGAGGCACTTTAAATTTGACTAAATACAAACATGCCCTTTCATTCACCTCCCTATTGTTTGAATTTGAATTTCAAGTTTAAATTAACCCTTTAGAGACCACCAAACCATATTTTGGTTCAACCAAGTGGTTTTTGGCCTATAGAGTAAATTGCTTAACAATTTGGAAATTGTTCTTAAAGAACAATTGTGGTCACACAAATTTTGCATCCAAACAAAAAAAACGTCAATGGAATTGGGTATATGAGTTGATAAATAATGGTGTTTATACAACATGGCCTCAAAATACATATTCATATTTGGTCAAAGATGGATCAAAGCAACAACACCATACATCAAACATCCAAAAAGAAGGCCACATTTCAATTGTGCGGTCTTAAAATTTTCAAAATGCTTAAGAAATACACATGTATTGTTTCTCTATATAGTAGTAATATGATTATAGTGTTTGAAGAACTATTGAAATTGTGCTATCATTTCATCTTTAAAATTTGTCATCCTACATTTTAGGCCAATTTTTGATTGTTTTCATCTATTAGATTTTCCATATCATTTATCAAGTTTCTTGTAGAGTTGTTTTAGAGTAGCAAATAAAGTGGATTTTTTGACCCTATTTGTCCACTTAACTACACCTTGTAATTGCTATTTTTATTCATTTTGTATGAAATTAGTCTTGTTGGAAAGGTGGGAAAGCCTGCTTTCTAAAAATGAAAGCCGCTCTTCTCAAGCAAAGCTTGTGAAGCAATAAGATCCAAAACCACATAAACATGAAAAACTAAAGATTTCCCACTTGTAGCTCACTTAATCATTACAATGTTTGACCTCCAACGGTAGATTTGGTTGAAATTTTGATAGTTTATAGTAAAGAAGGTGTTCTTTCCATTTGTACGGTTGGATTATGCAAACTAGGTCACATTTGATTCAACTACACATTTTAGTTTACAACCCCATATTCCAGTGTATTTTGTGAAAATGTGTGTGGTCTTTAAAGGGTGAATTTTTGAATAGGGCTCATTAAATATGACTTTTCATTTCTATCTATGCCTCTTCCAATTTTAAATTTTAAATTTTAAAATATTCAAAAGGGTTCATTTCAATTGTCTTTTTGTGCCCCTCCCCACCCATTTTTATTCAATTTAAAATATAAATTAAGAGCTATCCAATAAGTTTCATTGAGAATGCCTTTTCATCTCCCAAATTCATATTAATGCCCCTTGGCCCTTGGCCAATCTTCAATTATCAAATTGACACACAAACAAACACAAAATACACTAAGAAAAGTGAGCATTCTTTTATAAGGATCAATAAACTATGTTGTCTATTTAAAGATCAGATATAATATAATGGGCATGTATGCTAGGTGGAGTGCAAATGCTCTAAGAGCATCCTTAGTCCACAACTAGCATTGGGCCTCAACAATATTACAAGTAGAACTTTGTTGTTTGGCCGACAACTTGGTGGGCAACACATCAACTCATGCAATGCAATGCATATAAGCAGCGGAAATTGTAGAGATTTTTGTCAAAATTTTTTGACAATATTTCTATTTCTAACTTGCATAATATACATCATTGCATTGACTGATAGTATACAAAGGAGATTGAAGAACTCTTGAGGGTTGTTGAAACTATTGAGTATAGCCAAAGTTTTGTTGTCCCTTTGATCACGTCCCACATACCGGGTGCGTTGGACCAGATTTACTGTTCTCAAGCCGTGACCCACCGGGAGAGTGCTTAGAGCATCTTTTGCCACCCATCAAATGAAGCCCATGGAAACTATGTCTAGAGGGGATAGGAGCAATAAGTAGCACAATATGACGTTGCTGTGATGCAAATCACAGCATGTAGTGAATGCAAATGAAAACCAAGCCAAGACCATACTTAGTAGTTATCAGCTTTAGTTTGATATTCAGTCTTCTATTGACATGCATGAGAAGTGAATAGGAAAGAAAATGATTTGGATGCTAAAATTGAGTTTCAATAAAGGAGGCTCTAGGTAATGCCAAGACAAATTTCTAGGAGCTTAATATTGATGTCATGAAGAGGAAAATGCAAATGAAGGTTGAGACAGCTATGGTAAAACCATTAAATATTCATATGATTAAAAGAAAGATGAAGATTATATTCAAAATGAAAAACAAGAGGAAAAATAATTTATATTGGCACATATCAAAGGATGTGCAGGTTCTGAGAGGGTGAATGTCATGATGCAAATCAAGGCATGTGGCAAATGTGTGAAATTTGATTAGATTGTAGTTTGTGTGAGGTGTTGTACTTTTTTTCCTTCATCAGCAGTTTTGCTCTTGATTAACAAGGTTTTTTTGCTATGATTTTGATGAGGAAACAACTGTATAGAAGTGTTAGTTAACTAGAGTCTATTGGAGTTTACTTTAATAAAAGGATTCCATGGATCAATAAAAGAGAGTGACTTTTACCTTAGACTCATTTTTAGTTAAAGTAACTCATAGACTAATGGGATTAGTCGTATACTAGTCTAGTAAAATTTCCTACAGTTAGATATGCAAAAAGACCAATTTTCAAACTTTTTTACTCTTTGCAATAGAAGTGGTAGTTTTGAGTGTCTTTTGACAAAATAAAGGCCCCAGGGATTTAGGGGTTAATATTGCATTTAGTAGGTTGCCTTAGCAATTAAGTTGTCTTACCCTAGAAAGTTATCTCTTGACTCATTGCTTGGCTACTTGGAGGTGCATATGACTCTCTAAAAACTATAGTTTTTCATGGCTTCTGGTCTGGGCTTCACTATTTTGTTTTTTTACAACAACATTGTTGTTGTCAAGCCTTTCTAGCAATGAATATTGATGAAAATTATTGTATTGTCAATAAATATTTATATAGTGTAAAATATTGAGAAATTAGTGCAAGGCAACTTTAACGCGATATTTAGTATACATTGTATATTGCATTTAGGTTGCCTTGTTGTGAAAAATTACCTCATGATTCATCACTTGGCCACTTGGAGGTGCTTGCAACTCTTTAAAAACTTGAATTTCACATGATTTACAACTTAGGAACCACTATGTTGTTATTATGGAACTTTATTGTTGCTAAATCTTTAAAAAAGAAATTACAGTAATTATTAATGAAAATTATTGCAGCAACAATAAATATTTAAATAGTGTAAAATGTTGAGTAATTAGTGCGGGGCAATCTAAATGCACTATGTACTGTACTGTAGTGCAGTTGTGTGATATTAGCGGAAGCCCGGAAGTCGCAGGTGATCTCTGAATTGCCGAAGAAGCAAATCTTTGCAAGTGTCAGAAAAAGAAGAAAAAGAAAAAGAAAGAATCTGATCGATGTCTCCCTCTTGAGTTATTTTTGGAAACAAAGAGGGAGGTTTCAGGTTTGCAAAGATTTCACGTCAATCCAAGTGACATGGCAGCCCAGTGCAGTTCTTTAGGGTGATTGGGCAACAGATTACCAGAGGTTTTGAAGATGTTACGGAGCCGGTGAGTGATCTTTTTCAGGCGATCTGATTTCGGTTCACGGCAAGTGTGGGGACTGGGGAGCTTTTTGATCGATCTCTCCATCTGGCTCGCGTCGTCACTCGTCACCTACTCCAGAACATTCCTCCCCCCTAGCCTTGCTTTGCATTTTGCCGCATCTCAACATTCTCTGCACTCTCTTGGCTCTTCACGTTTTCCCATTTCATTGGTTCGCCTTTATCTCTATCGTCTGGCCGTAATTGGGCAGCATTTCAAAGGAAAATCACGTTTTAACCCCTAAAATTCTTTCATATTTAGAGGCCCAAAACTGCTTCAAAATACTAGTCCCCAAATCAGGGTCAAAATTTTCATTGAAATTTGCTTTTTAACAAATCCAACCGTAGGATCCTTTGGTTGACTTGCACAAGTACATTGTCCTAAAATTTCAAATTGAACATCCCCACCAATTGCAAGATCAATGTGCCCAAACTTCAAAATGTAAGTTTTTTTAATCCTTCCAGAAGGTGAAGTTTTGTTTTTCAAATTTTTTAGAGAAAAACACGTATGTTGTATTTCTTGTGCAATTTTTGCAATATGTTGGAAAATGGGTTGAAAGCATATATAAAAAAATTTAACCAAAAAAACTTTGGATTCATTTTTACAAAAATTGTAAAGTGAAAGGTATTGATGAATGAAAGATATAACTAATATGCTAATAAGTTTTGGAAGAATTTGAAAATTGTTAATCCCAATGGTGAGAATGCTCTAACAGACAATTAGTAACTTTAATTTTCATTTTCATTTGAAAATTTTCAAAATTGAGAGTAAAATATAACTTTATATGTTTTTTCTACCCTCTTCCTACCTTCATTGCCCGCAAAATAAAACTCCATTTAACTCTTACCTCATTATTTGGAATTGAGTGATTCAAATTTTTTTGAGTAGGTATCATTCTATACAATTATATAAAAATAAAAATAAAAATTTTAGAATATAATTTTTGTTACCTGGTTTGACATTGAAATTGAAAAAACCTTATAACTTTTGCATTACTTGTCAGAATGACATGAAATAAAGCTTCATATATAGATCATGATGAATAGCATCCATCTTAAAAATTTCATGAAAATTTTCCAATTTATGAAGTCGATAAAGCCTGCCCGAGTTGTCAGAAAGCTCAAAATGTGCTCCTTGGTCCTTTAGGGGTTAATATCAACAACATATCTACACTGAAAACACATCGTGGAAATTCATATAGCTTTATTTTATTTTTAGAGGAATTCACGAATAAGGGCATGAAATCACAAAGTTACAAATAGGGACATGATTCATAAATAACCACAAATATGGGCACGCCTTATATTATTGCTAATGTTTATTGTTTTTCTTCTTCTTTCAATTATTTATAAATGATTGGTAGTTCTTTATTTTCATAAATGGCAATTGCTAGCCATTTAACCTCTCCGATTCCAAGGGGACTTCTCATCAACAAGGTAGCTCACATGTACATGATGATGATGGAAGGTCTCAAAAAGGCTCGTAGGGGTCATGTCCCTTGACTCACCAGAGGCGGTTTAATTAGAAGTAAAAATGTGTGAAAAGAGGTGGGGTTGTGAAATGAAACACACCTCCATCATGATTGTACATGAGTTTGAGATTTTTTCTTATCACACTTTTACATGGCACTTGATTTTCTCATTATGACTTCAAAGGCAAATTTTCTTGGACTAGCAGCCCTATTTATAAATGTTCTGTGATTTTGTCAATGTTTATAAATCCTCCTTATAATACAACATTTTTGATGTAAAGTGTTAAATATACAGCAAGGTGGAATTTGAAAGTCTAATGACTCTATTTTGCTCTCCCATTTAATTTGCGTCGCTTTTTATTTTAATCACTTTCATGATTTAATGCGGTGTATGAGATTGGATAGTTACATGTATACTCAATACCAAAATTTTGATCTAAATTGTTTTGAGCAAGGAAAAATCAAGAAAAATTTGGCAAGGTTTCAACACCTCAAAAAAGACTTGAGAATCAACACACAATCCACCAACTATTATAGCATTCTATATATATAGTATTCATTCTATTTTAATTTCCTTGATGAAAGAATTTAATTTATTGCAAGTAACATATTTAACTAATTATGAACAATGCAAATTTTATCAATAACCATTCAAAAAAATAATTTTGGGTATATATGCAAAACATTAGAAGATCTCCTATTGCTTAAATAAAGGAATTTTTTTGAACATTTTGTCTTATTCCCTTAAAACATCATAAGATCTCTTGGTGATTTACTTAAGAATCATTTACTTAAAAATCATGAGATCTCTTTATATTTTACATAATTCATAATTACACAAATTGTGAATAAATACTTAAAGATGACATATAGTTGACAAGGGTTTAGAATAGCATGTAGTTGAGGGATTCTTGCAAACTTATAGTTATTTATCAAACAATAATAACAATTTATCATTGGCAAAATGGACAAAACCTTAATTCTCATATTACTAGTTTTCAAGCATTACAATTAAATTGTCTTTGTATTTTGTTATGCAATACACATAGTTTATGAAAGTACTCTATTGCAACCTTCTTGCTTTTGGGAATTTGTTTTGCTCAAGGATGGTTACCTTTAAACTGACAAACAACCTCTGTTTGCATGTAAATCATTGCAATGATGTCCATTAGCTCTAGCTTCCACTCAAAAACTTGACAACTATGGCAAGGAAAACAGAAGTGTTAAGCAAGCTAATGTCACTAGTGATAAGTGGTGTAATTAATTATAGAGCAAAAATTGAACCTAAAATTGCAACTTTCTATTCAAAATGTTGGTAATAAAATCAGTATATCTTAATCAAATATACATAATTCATTTGGTACTTGGAAATGACTACAAAATTCTATGCTTTTTTTTTCCCTACTTGCTAGGTTCCCAATAAAAAAAGGCCTAAAGCCTCTTTATTTCAGATGAATACTTGTACTTGCTATGGTTGTAAATGACGTTTGTCACCAAGACCTATACAACCACAAGATAGGGAGAAAATTTATATGCAACCAATGTACAAATACAACTTTTAGCATGAAGCAAACTGCTCTTCTACATCAAAATTACTTTTGAAGATTGAGACTACTTTCCTTGTCATATTACTCCACAACACCCTACTACAGCACAATTTTGATTATTGAAAAAGGTTGAATACCAAGTTAACTTTGCATTGCACGTTTACTTCCTCCGCATACAAACTGATTGACTTCTTTAGAAAGTCTTGACGAAGACAAGCACGGATGCAAATATACAAAACATAGGGTTGAACTATATCAATGAATATGATACTAATCTCTCGACTAATCTGCTAAAGACATACTACTTGTGATACACTAAATTTACCCAGATTTAAATATTCATCCTAAATCATAAACCTCCACAAAATGAAGATGCTCTAGGACAACCATGTAATCCCCAAGGCCCAAAAAAACCCTAAATTCTAAACCAAAAAACCTTTATAAGTAAAACAAATAAGAAATCTAAAAATCTAAAAAGCCACCCCCTCTATATCCATAAATCTACACATTTGTGTAAAAAAGATAGTTGCATCATTGAATTCCTACCCTTCAAAAATAGAGGGTAGATCACCTCAAAATCTGATTTTGGAAATCAAGTTTCCATAAAATACCCTTGTAACCCTTCTTTGGAAAATTTTGGATGAAGACATGCATGGATGCAAATATAAGAACGTCGTGTTGAATTATATCAGTGCCTGTGATACGAATTTACAAAAAGCGTACTATTGTGACATACCAAGTCTTGATGGATTGAAGTACTCATGGTGTTGCACCCAACTTCCACTCAAAAAACAACTAGTGCATGGAGAATGAAGATTGTGTAGCTCGAGCAAGGGTGAGAGAGACTTACGAACACAGCCATTATCATCCATCTAACAACTTTGCCTTCACCCCTAAATGTCTGAAAGTGCCTTCGCGGCCAGAACAATACAAGTTTTTGTTGTATTTGGAAAGGATTCACACCTTTATTACATTGAAGATTAACCCCTAAAGGATCAAGCAGCCCTTTGCCACCAGTACAATATGGGGTATTTTTCTTGTATTTGAAGTGCATTCACACCCTTATTATATTGGAGATCAATAAAGAAGTTAAAATATAGATCAATGTTGTTCTAGTGAGGTAGTCAAGATCCCAAATTTAAAAAAAATTATTGGTAGCAAATGTCAATTATATAGTAGCGTACATACTATGTATTATAGTAGCTCAGTCCTTTAACCCTTGAGCGTCTCAGCGACGGGATCTTGTCGTTGGGAGACCACAAATTGATCTCACTTTTTCTCTTGATTTGTACAGTGAAAACAGTCATGGCTGGTCCCCTTTAGCAGAGAAGGTAGTCCTTTTTCAAATCCTACGGTCACTTTTTCTGGATGTAATTTTCCAAGCTTCGGTGGCCATTAAACCCCCCATTTTCTCCTAAACTCTAAAATAACTCCAGGCACTCTCAAGGGTTAAGAGCTAACAAAGAAGGTGAAATATTTATCAATGTGGTTCTAGTGAGTTGTTTGAGATCCCAAATAAAAAAAATCTTATTGATAACAAATGCCAATTACACCGCAATGTATCTACTATCCCCATGGGTCGTTTAGGAGTTAATATACCAGCGTCATACAGGTGTGTTCCAATTAATTTCTATGCAATTAGACCAAATTATCATCGTGTGGGTTTCTTTCCGAATTAAAAAAGACATGGAAATAACTGGAATGCATGGCAGGGTGCTTGAAACTGTGCAGGTAGGTAAGCTTACTGAAATGAAATGCAAAGCAGGGTTGCTGGCTGCCAACGCCAGACACAAGGATGGTATAAGTACCAAACAAGTACACCTTTGGGTACATCCATACAACATGAGTTCAACATTTCAACCCTGTCCAATTTCTCTCTGCCCCACTCTGGCTCTGCAGCACCCACAGCAGTACAGCACATGAAAAAGCCTCTGGACACCCAAATAATTCCGCCCGCCACAATGAATACAACATCATTTCCATGGCAAAATCACCGCCAATGCCCCCCAAAAAAGAAAAAAATGCCAATATCACATATCTTTTCGATAGCATTGACAGTGTCATTTAGAATACGGATGGTCACACTTTCTTCACCCATTCTCTATCTTCAGAGAATGGGGGACGTGGTGCTCTCTTTTTAATTTGTAAAGGTCCCATTCTTTGAAGGTTGAGATTTTTTTTGCACTTTCGGAGAAGTATGGGTGTGAAGAAGCTTTTGTAAGTTATTTTTTTTAATGATGCATGTATCTTTTTCATCTTTGCTCTTCTTGTTTGACTTTCCTTATAATTGGAGATCTCAATTAAGTGTGTATGCAACTTGCTTTCTTATGGCATCACCATGTTTTAATTGAACTCATTCTCCATTCTCTATTGCTCAAAAAAGGGGAGTTGCACCATCTTCATGAAGGAATGCTCCCTTTGGCTCTATTTCCGCTCTACAACTTCTCATTCTTTGTAGAAGTTTCATTTTTGAAGAAAACGTGACTACTCTTTATATCAATGGGATGTTTTAACCGATTTTACGTGAAGGCTGGTTTTAATCTACCCTCTTTGAGATTTGATACATTATTGAGGAGAGCAAGGATATCCTTAAGCTTGTAAGAATTTAGAATTAACATACTTTTGTGTTTTTACTCTTAAAGTTGAGTTCTTTTGCATTGAAAGAGAAGTGAAGGTGAAGGAGTCCAAAGCTATTGAACTGTACATAGATCCCATGAAGAACTGGTTAAATTGACTAAATTTATAATTTGAGAGGGAAAGCATATTCTAGTGTTGATTATGATTAATTTTGACTTGTTTTTGTTGCAAGCAAAACAAAATTTTCATAAATAATGTCAAATTAACTAAAAACTTGCATTGTTCCAAACCATATTGATTGAGCTCAATCAACACTTTTGTGTAGAATAGTTATTTATATTTACAGATTCATTTAATGGCATATGTTTAATCTATAAAATAAAGGGAAATTTTCATGGATACCCCTTAAGTTTGCAATATTTTCATAGATACCCTTGTTTTTTTAGAAATATCACAAATACCTTTGGATCAAAAAAATTAGGCATTTGCTTTGTATCAAAGTATGATCACTATCGTCACAAACAACATCATGCGGTATGTGACATACCAATCACTTATTTATATATATATACATATATATATATATATATATATATATATATATATATATATATATATATATATATATATATATATATATATATATATATATATACACATATATATACACATATATATACACATATATATAAGTTTTAAAGAGTGTGTATCTTTATATGTTTGTAATTACCCTTTTCTAATAACAAAATTAGGTTTTTATAAACCAACAAAAATACATTAACTATGGTAGTATTGTATCTTATACAGAGTAGTATTGACCTTATTTTGCAAAGTCTCATTTGGATGGAATGGATTTCATGTGATTTAACAATCTATTTGAACATCATGAATGGAAATTTTCATGAACATTATAGCCTTTAATCAATTGGTCCTTTCAAACATTTTTTTTGGAGTATAGGTTTCAAATTGATTAAAGTCATAAATTGCATGGCTATTAATTAAAAAACTAACAACAATACTCAAAATGTTGGTCATATTCAAAGAATGCTTCCGTGAGCACAAGTGCCTTGTCTCAAATGATTATTATATTTCTCATGATGAAGGTTTGCGGGAGATATTCTGACACTTGTGGAAGCCAAATCTTATGATTTCAAATATCAATACTTGGCTCTACAAGACTTCAAAATAAAAGAATTTAAATTCATTATTAAAAAAAGTATTCAATTTAATTTTGTACAACTCTAAATATGTATACAATTTTCTAAAAGTTTAAAGCTTAGAAAAGGGATCAACCTCCTTGGAAATGAATCCCAACCTTAAATATGGCAATCATATGGCAACTATTTACATGGTAAATTGATCATGAGATGAATCCCCTTCGAGTTTTTATTTTATTTTAGAATCAAGACCTATGCCGAAAGACGGAAGAAAACTAAGCAAATCGTTAGCGAATCACAAGCAAATCATATATTTAATCCCAAGGTTCCCATCATGATTGCCTCAAAATATTAAGCACACGCCACCTCTAAATTAAAACTGCTGTACTCGATTGAGTTTGAGACAGAGAAGGTTCAAAGAATTTCAAATATGCAAATGGCGCCCCCTCCGTCAAGCCTAGTAGGCAGCTCTAGCCTCTAGGCCCTAGGGGCCAAATGCAACTTGCATGGGTGTAGAAAAAACTGCACCTCACTAAGTTAATGTTTATTAAAATACAACAAAGTGTCGTAAGAGATAAGTGAGCCCTAATAATAGAGAACATGATATAAACCGAAAACCAAGGAAAAAAACCAACATCTGGGCTCAGGAGGGGCCACCAGCACAACAATGATAACACGCATCCCCTTACTATATGGCTCATTCCCTTCCTTTATATTTCCGCCGCTCCCATCTCATTCATCTGCCCTAAGGCCAGTTTCCATGGGGGTTGGAGGGGTCCAACCTGGACATCCACCCTCCTATTTTGTAAAAGTCAAACTATATTGCTAGAGGCTTTAGACCTAAAATTGGAAGTTGCTTTTGAACTCTATGCAGTTTGAACATTTTAGAATTTTTTCTTTATTTTGCCTAGGTTAATCCTTGAAGGACTAGATCCTTTTTTTAGAAACATAGAGATTTTGGGCAGGTACTTGTGATTGGAGCTTTTCATATTTTAGGCTGAAATTTTAATAGAATGTGGGGACAAGGTTTATCTTTCATATGCACTAAATTTCATCACATTTGGAATTATGAGTAAAATGTTATGGCCTAATATGTTGCTTTTTACGTTTGGCGGGCAGTTTGGGCAGATTTTCAAAAATCTCCTTTTTAGAAACAAAAATTTTAAATGGGTTTAGGAGATTTATGTGAACGTAGGAAGCTTTGAATCATTCCGTCTAAATCAACAAGATGAAAGTTATGAGGATTTTGAGTTTGCGGGCAGTTAAGGATTCTCTACTCCAAAATAATCTTTGAAGTCCTTTATTTTACTCAATTTTCTACATTTTGGAAAAAAAAACAAAACCAAAGGATAAAGATTGTTTATGAAAACATTATGACCATTGGGATTGGCATTTTTCATTTCCACAATTATATTCTTAACAATTTAGTGTTTTGCATCATTCTCTACTTCTTTTTACTTACTAATTTTTTTCCATATGTTACACAAATCCAAATGATTTGAAACTTTTTTGATATGTACTTTACTTAGGTGGAATAAAGAATTTAGAGAAGCACCACCCACATGGCCTTTTTTCCTTAGGAATTTCACCTTTTGAAGGGTAACTGCGTGGTTTTTCACAAGATGTTTTTGAATACTCAAACCATTCTAACTTCCAATTCACGTGGTGGAAAACTTTGAATTTTTTTCCACATTGTCTAAAACCATTGTTCTACAAGATCCTATGGTCACATATGCATAACATTGTTTTTGTTTTCAAATTTGGTTGATGCTCTAAAAATGGCAGTTTTGAAGAATTTTTGGTGAAAACTTTGTTTGGTCCTTCAGGGGTAACCTGGATGGGCCTCTGATTCTGACCCCATGGAAATTGGCTCTAACATTAGTACTCACCTACTTTTTCCAATCCAAGCATTTCCAGAATTGACCCTCATTATCATCCAAGCTACCCCCCCCCCCATTTCCAGAGATGATATTTGTTTCCATATTTTCTTATGTTTCATAATAAATGGGAGCGACATGCGCCCTTGATGCATGCTGGACAGGAAAATGGACGGTATTGTCCAAGTGTGCAAGTGCATTCACCACTTTGCATCTGGTAGTCATTTGTATCAAAAAAGTGATGACTCTAATGATTCTTGAGAGGGGTTTGGCTATTTCATCCATTATTTTACCCACTTCAACGGTAATATCAGTGTTGTAGAGAGGTAATAGTCCGGAGTAAATTTTCCCCAAAAAACTAACAATGTGCTTCCATGCTCCTTCCATTATGTTTGCCCTAAATATCGTCAGATTTTGAAAAGATTTTAGGGCTTGGATGCCAACTATTTTATACTTTCAGTTGAAAACATGCACAATTCCAACAAGTTTTGAATGATGAATTGGTGATAAGCGCCAAAAACAATCTACATTAATATAACAAAAACATCATGAAAATTATACAAGACACAATAAACTGATCCAAATATTTGGAGCCACATGCTAGGGCCACAAGTCAAAGTAGGCCAATTTGAAATGAATGAAGAAGTAAAATTTGTTTCTGTAATAACGAGGAATAAACTTTGTGCACAAGCTTCTATGCATGATCTCTCTAAAGATAACCCCTCCATTATTCATGGGTAGGGGTTTGGAGACAACAATTTGCAATGCTTAAGAAATGATGCCTTGAAAAGGAAAAAAAAGTGAGTGTAAATACTCAATGGATTTATTTATATGGAATTGCTAAATCTATCTGAGTTTTTGTTAAATTCACCACATTGCACCATGTTTAGGAGTTTTTAAAAGAAAAGAAAAGTAAATTTTGTATTTATTTAGTGATCATTTTATGATGATATCAAACATACTTATTCTAGGGTTATATATACTCTAAGTTATGGAAGTTAAAACTAATTTAGTAGAAAATCGCGTTAGAATCCTCTAAATTATGTCATGTAGTTTATGTTGAGTTCCATGTTTCCAACGCAAAATTTTGCGTTGGAAATATGGAACTCAACATAAACTACAAGACATGATTTAGTGGGTTCCAACGCAATTTTCTTCTAATATAAGTAAAAGAAAGAAGAAATGGAGGAGTGAACAAAGAAAAGAACAAGAACAAGAACAAGACAAGTGGATCAATAAAAGAAAGAAATGAAGAAAATAATGGGTTATAATTGTCATTGTCATTAAATGATCATCCAACAAATACAAAATACACCCTTTTTTCTATAAGGATTTCCTAAACGGGATGCAATGTCATGAACCCCTAAAGGACTGTGGGCCCTTTTGGGGGACAAATGGGATTTTGGGCATGTACCTATGGCTAAACTAATTTGCATGATTTTTTGAAATTTTAATGGAAGGTGGAGAATTCCAAGGCCTATGTGGGCACTTGTTTTATTCTTCATTTTGACATTTATTGAAGAAGTTAAAAATGACAATCTGGAAAACGACGCTCAGTGGGCAGCCAAAAACTTTTTTTAAAATTGCATTTTTTCAAGTAAAATTATGACATAGGTTCTTTAGACTTATAAATACGTGGGGAGCTGTGAGTCATTCAATTTTGATAGATGAGATGAAATTTATAAGAGGTTTTAGTTTGCGGGTAGGTGTGGTTTTGAGAGAAACCCTACCTACCTGCAAACTAAAACCTCTTATAACTTTCATCTCATTTATCAAAATTGAATGACTCAAAGCTCCCCATGTATATATAAGTCTAAAGAACCTATGTCATAATTTTATTTGAAAAAAATGCAATTTTAAAAAAAGTTTTTGGCTACTTGCTGAGTGTTGTTTTCCATATTATCATTTTTAACTTCTTCAGTAAATGTCGGAATGAAGAAAAAAAATAGATGCCCACATAGGCCTTGGAATTCTCCACCTTCCATTAAATTTTCAAAAAATCACGCAAATAAGTTTAGCCATAGGTACATGCCCAAAATCCCATTTGTCCCCCAAAAGGGCCCACAATCTGTTAGGGGTTAACTAAAATTGTGGTAGAATTAACTACAAAAATGTGGTGGAGTTAGCAATTCCCTATTTTAGCATAATGTACCACCACCTGTCTTTTACATAACAGTGTTTTCAAAAAAAAAATCTTTTCTTTTCTTTGTGAAGACCGGCCTACAACCCTACACTCTCCCAAAAGTCGAAAAAGAAAAAAACTGGAAATAGGATGGTTGTCCTATCTCCCCGTCCACTCATTGGCTGTAAATTAAACTTTCCAAAATTTCTAGTTGTGAAAGAGGTACCTAACTTACCTATGGAGCGCCAGGTAGGTACCTAGGCAGGTGGGTTTGAGTTGGTCGGTAAAGAAGAGACCTGTCGATGTGCCCCCAACGACGACGTCGCCTTCTTCTTCTTCTTCCTTGGCGAGAGCTTTGCAAACAATCGTTGTGTCTGCATTTCCTGTTGTTGCTCCTCTCCCACCTCCGCTCCTCGCCCCCACCTCCTCGTCTCTCCTTTCGCGTCGCTTCTCTTTACCAAAGTCGTGTTTTTGCGCAGCGTTGTCGTCTGTGCGGGTCAGTGCAAGCTCAGGTTTCGTAAGAGGAAGGCGGAGAGTGAAGAATTCGGTAAGGTGGGGGAGGAGCCGTGCGTTTACTTTTTTCGGTTTTGTTTTTACGAGGTTGCGGCCGCAATAGTTGCGTCGTGTCGTTGGTCAAGTTGCGGCGCCGCCGTGTGGTGTGGTTGCGTCTTGAGAGGATTACAAAGCATATACGGTAGCGGCGGGGGACGACGAAGGGGGTTTGAACCGTTTGTTGAGGCCTCTCTTGGGTTGTCTTCAGTTTCCGGTGGTGTTTGTGAGGATCTTGGAGTCGCACTTGGAGCATCCGATATTTCTGTGGCGGCGGACGACAATCACAAAGTTTTCAGGTGAGGTATTGCTTTCTTCCGTCTTTTATCAAAGAAAAGTGTCCGTTATTACAAACTCAAGGATTTGCAGGGTTTTATTATTTTCCTTGAATCACTCTCGAGATGTGCACTGTTGCTGGTTTCGTCGACATTTGCCATCGCTGATGTGAAACCACGAGTGATGAAGTAATCTGGAAATCAGTCGGATGGCTTTCTTCCGCTATTTTTGCTTTCATGTATTGAACAAGATCTTCGTACTTCTGTCTGTTTCGACGCCCTTAAACATTTCGTACATTTTCAATAGAGACTTGGTTGAGAGACAATTTGTTAAAGCATGCGGGGTGCATTACAGAATTTAAAATTGTTCAAACCTGCGATCGTGTATCTTGGCTCCCGTGCCTGACCTTTTTAGATACAGAGTAGTGTGTTTGATGGTGTCCAGAACCACTGAACGTAATGCAGTATGGTGCTGAGCTGAGAATCTCAATTACAATCGCGTACTTTTCAATGGCAGTGTTTTCTAAAACTATTTTTTTTAACATCTTTTGGTTCGCTTTGCAGATGCCTTGATGGTGACATACCCAGACACATTACTACAAGACTAGCTGCACTGTATTCCTCCATGAAGGCCCAGCACCAACAACACATCTTCATCCGCAACGTTGGATTCCACGAACGTTGGCTCCCGGAGGAGCTATGCTCTGAATAGCCTTTGCCATTCCCTCCCCTCACTCGTACGCCAAAGCTCCTCGTCACAGCAGAATCTGTAGCCGTGTTACTGAGGCGTGTGTCCCGAGACTATTTTTGTTCTTGCAAGCCACCATGCCGAACAAAATGCAGAAAGCTCTGCAAAAGATTCAGAAGAGCCTTTCCAACTCGAATCTGAATTACCAGGGCGTGCAGCAACACCACCACCACCACAGCGATGCCAAGTCGCCCAGAACGGGAGGCTCGGTCAGGAATGGGAATGGGGGCTCCGTAAGGAACGGCTGTGCTTTCAGCAGGTCTGGTCGTTTGGCAGTGGCTGATCAGAGCGACTCTGATGATGAGAGTGATGACTCGGCTCCTGAGGACGTCCCGGAGGGATACTTGGTGGTGTACGTGGGCGAGGAGCGGCGTCGGTTCGTCATCAAGGCCAAGTTCTTGAGCCATCCGGTGTTCAAGGCGCTGCTGAACAAGTCGGCGGAGGAGTATGGGTACGAGCACAAGGGAGGGTTGGAGATTGCCTGTCAAGTGGTCTTCTTTGAGCATCTGCTCTATCTCATCGAAACCAACGACCCCTCACTCTCCAGCATGGAGATCGACGAGCTTGCAGGCTACTATGCCTACTAGGTAACAGATCCATGCTTGGCCGGCATGAGCATCTGCAATTTATCAACGATTATGACGAAATTTTTCTTCTTCTTCTTCTCTTTTGGCTTAGTGTAGGTCAACACTGGCTCCTCTCTTCGTAGATCAGAGGTCATGCAACAGAACCACTTCGTTGGGGTTCTCATTGCGTTTGTCAGGATTCATGTCATTTTCGGTTCTGTACCCCATTTGATTCTTGGAATTTCAAGGGCATCTTGGATTTCGTTACACTCACGGCTTATTCATTGTGAAAAGCAACTATTCTAGGTCTTGTGTGATTTCTGCTTTGATGCACTGTTGTGAAGGCAACCTTTTTCTCAGTTCTTTCCTTACTGATTACCATTCCTGGTCTTTCTTTAAACCTCAAGCCATTTCATGCAATAATGTAGAATGTTCGGCTTGCATTGCTGCTCACGTTTCACTATTGCGGCGTTGTGTTGTTCTCGGTCAAACAGGCTGCAAAAAGTGGCAAGAGTCTGAGGTCACTGTTTTTCATTGTAGGAATAGCGCCTTCGATGCAAGAAGCACCTCTTTTCTAACATTATACACTACATGGTGGTAAATCACGCTCCTAAGAATCCGCTTGTCATTGCTGGGTATCATGCGTGTTTTTCAGCCGAGAATAACTGGGCTTGGTGAAGTTCTGTGGACCACTTCTCCTGTAGTCCACAAAGAGTTGTGGGAGAAAAATCCGTAAAAGACCTTGCAAAAGAGTCATGCTCGGGTAGCATTTGAAGTAAAAGCAAGGCTACGTTCAAGTGTGAAGTCAAGGAACTCCCCTTTCCAAGTAAGATTTTCTGACTAACTGTGACCTTAGATAATTCCTGAAAACCTCCCTATTACTCAGAAGTAGTGTGTAAAACCCACTATTCACCACGTTTTCTTCGTTCAAACACGCGCCATTCTCAACTGCACATTTTCTCCTGCCAAATGAGATTTTAGAAAATTTCAGTATCCTCGAGCAATATCTTTGATCAGTGTTTGCCTTGATGCCAGAAAAGCTGATGAGGATATGACCGCATCGATTATACAATTGCTAAAGCACGTCTTAGACACGAGCATGGGCTCTAGCAACGTTGTCAGGACTTTCGAACAATCATGCTTATCTTAACATATTTGAGTCATCTGATTCTGGGGATTCAGAAGGTCCAGAAATCCACTGATTTTGTCTGCAATTGACACAGAACTTTTTCAAGCCTGCTTTTTTGCAATTTATGTGATCTGCACGCCAGTCTGCAACACAAAGTCCACACAACCTAAATCTTCAGATATCCGCTGCAGTTACTGTCCAGCTTAGGCTTATCCTCAACCGCTCTGCACAGAGACTCAGAAGCGTGCAAGTATCCCAATGAAGAAACGTAGCAAACTTGAAACAATGACTCACCACTCATGAGCTGATTGTGGATTTGTGATTGTGACACGTGTGATTGTTGTAAGGAAGCTCCACAAGAGGACTAGGGGCACCAAACTAAGTCATTACATGTAAGAACGCCATCACATGATGTGAAGTCGTGGAGTCCCAGTTTTGGCACTCTCTTGTTGGCTGGTCAGAAACCCATCATCCTTCTGCTCAGTGTACTCTATCTCATGGACAAAAAAATACACAATCCTTCTGTTCAAATTGAGCCAATTGAGTTACTAAAAGCACACAAGCATGAACATTCACTATTTAATAGCATTAATTATGTCCTTAAAACCCCTATTAACGGTTCTCTAGTCCAGCTCAATGCAACCGAATGCCCCAGAAGATGATGGCCACTGGGGTCAGCATCCAGCCCTTGGAAATTGCACTCTTCCTCTGATGAGGTCTTTCTTTGCCTCGTAGCCAATGCATGACTCCTGAACATTTTCAGTTCTTCACGGCAGTTGGAAGGGGTCAACTAGGAAAGCCAGAGACAAGATTGCTGTCAGAGCACGAAATATCCACCAGAAAGCAATGAGGGTTTTAATATGGAAATCAGCAAATTTTATGCCATCACAGCAATGGAGCCTATTTTCCGTATAATTTTTTGTGTGTGACATTTTTAACTCGTAGTGTAGAAATCATAATGCATATGCAAACTACTGAGAAATCTCTTGATATTTTGCTATTATTATATGCAAAACATTAGGAGATCTATGCAAAACGTTGAGATGTCCATGTACCTCAACATAGGGAAATGTCCCCGTGTCTTGCAAACTAAGTTCAGAATTGAGTGAAGAATCCAAATCTACTTAAGTATGGCGTTTGTTATTTTCTATGACGTGAGGATGATTGGCTTAGATGTAATCATTGAGATAATGTCCAGTTATACAGAAGTAGAGTAGAATGGAAGTACAGCCTTGTTACTAAAATAGAGTTTTTCACCACTACCATGGCTTGGCATAACAAGGCATTACTTGATCCATATTTGTATGAAGCATCCAATGTAATCAGATTGCAGACTGTCCTTACAGATACTTCATGAATGAAGAACGTGCCACAGATCTTCTTGCTTTTTCGGCTGTCATAATTGATCATCTGCCGAATGTATAACTCTCATGGTGTTAGAAAGTGCGCACTTGTGACAAAATTGGATAGCAGCTGCCATAGCTGAGAACATTCGAACACCACCCTTCTTTGCGTCTTCCAACATAGCATGACACAACAGGCATAGCAATGAATGCTTTCATGTGTAAGAGCAGCTTTATTAAAAAGATTACCCTTGTGAACTGCTTTGCAAAAATGTCTCAAAACTGGTCTTTGATGCAGTGATCACAGGCTGTACTGTTAATAAATTTGTGATTTACATAACTGGCCGAGGACTAAGAAGCCCAATCCAGTTATCAGACATTAAAGCTCACAAAATGAGAACAAACTTAAGACTCAAAGTATCAAGACCTTGAGAAAGAATCATAAGAGATAAGATCAAGGTGCAAGTTATCCGGAATTAAAATTCCAAACACATAAATCAACTCCCATTGGAAAACATCGAGACATGCAAAGCAGACTTCTACACATTCCAAAGTTGGGATTGAAACAGGTTGTGCTACTATCTAAGTAGCATTTTCCTTTCATAAGTTGCAGACCAAGAACTTACAACAAGGCATATTCCTTGGATTAAGGTCCATCAGGCACTTTAAAAATATAATTTCTAGTAAGGATTGCTCTCCCCTCCACAGAAGAGAACTAGGTCCGCATTGCAACTACGTATTTTTATCATCATTATCTCTCTCAAAATTGCGAAACACGGCGATAGAAGGCGCCGTGTTCCATCGGATTCCTAACACTCTTGGCACTAAGAATTACATCCTGTTCAATCACGTAGCAGTAGAGCTACTTTGTAGAAAAACAAAAAAATCTTAAGCTCGGTGGAGAAAGTCTATCAGCTCCATTAGCCTGCTTGGTTCAGAGACAAAATTGAGTTGTTGTTGGAACCAGCTCGGGAGTCACTCGACCGAGTTCTTCTGGTACAGCATGCTCAGAAGCAAGCCTTTGTGGGAGACCAAGCAGGTGCTGCCACGGATCAGGCTGAAGGAGCTCGCAAACGCAAACACGAACACATCAGACGGAACGAGAGGAGGGAGAACAAACTTCCTCAAATGCGGAATGCTTCCCAAAATTGCGGCTTTAGCTTGAACGTCGTCGCCTCCAACCGGTTGTGACAGCAACGCTGGTGATGGATCGGCGAATATCTTGGCGGAAACGCGCCCTGCAAACCGTGCCATGATACGATTCCTGTTGTTTTCCTTCATTGTCTGACTATGGAACATGCTGTAAGAAACATGTAAACATTTCTATCCTTCTGCTATGAAGAATCTCGAAGAGTAAACATCCTCAAACACCCTATATGGGGTTAAAGAATCATTCTTGTCATCTCCACAAAAGTTGACAAACGACTACATAATTACTCTTAAGTTCTGTCTGGAGTCACTTGGTTGTTGTTCTAAACGGAAGGATCGATTCGTTCTACTCTGAGATTTCAGTGTCATTTGCAAACTCCGACGTAGCGCCTTCCAGCCACCACAGCAAGTGTTCGAAGACGTCCGGACTACAAGCGATGCGCAGGCCTCCGTCACAGCAGAATCCAAACTCTTCCTCGGACTTGGCTAACAACGCCCGAAAAACGTTGTTGGTAAGATAAGCAGTCGGGATGACGAATCTCTGTCGCTCCTTGCCCACGTACACGGCGAGGCAACCGCTTGGAACGTCGGCGGGAGCACACGAGCAGTCCATGTCGCTGTCGTAACTGTGAATGTCCGCCGTGCTTCCCCAAGAGCGGCCTGAGCTGATTCCGAGAGACGAGGAGTCAAACGAGTTCGACGTCGCACTAGAGTGCCGAGAAATCGATGGCTTTGACTGACCTCGCGGTGAAACTTGGAGCATCTTTTTCAAGAATTTCGTAAGCTTCTTTGATGCAGCCATTGAAAGGAAAGGAAATAATAAATCTCACACTGCAGGCTCCCTCCGGAATCGATTGTGTGCAGAAAACAGTTGAGTGATCACTTTCAATCAAAGGAGCTTGCTCGTCCGATGTTATTATCGGACAGAAAGCATCGCAACCTGCACGAGATAATCTGATGTCGAAGGGCGTTGGTCCGGTTCTGAATTCCTCTTTGGCAGATTTAACTGTGACTGGAGCACAGACAAGAGAGAGAAACTCGAGAAGTTAGACAGTGCTCGACTGGAGAACAAAGACAGAGAGCTCATATGCTCATTCTGATGTAGCGTCGTTGGTGCTTGAAAAGACATAAGGTGCAGCTCATAATGCATCCGATACTTTTCAACAAAGCAGACGACAGGCTCAACAAGAAACAGCAAGACTGAAACTTGATCACAGCGCTCTAGAATAAAAGATACGTTTCGAAGGAAAGGAAGAAAGCAACGACACACTAGCAAAGAATGGCTTGACGAACGCCCTTGGGGTCATATAAGGCCATTTCCTCGGTGCGACTTGTGCGGAGGCACCTGACTGGGATGCGGAGACCATAAAGAATGACTACAAAAATACACGGACGCCACGAATCGGGTCTCCCACAACAACTTTACCAGCCAACTTGCCCCGGATCTCCAGTAATGCGAGTACTAAGTTAATTACCGAAAATTCCACATGTTACCGTACGGCCATAAGTTACCACTCTAGACGACGACTGGTGCTTCACCGCCCTCCCAGGGTGAACACTAAAAGCTCCGCTCTTTTACAATCAAGGGGTTAAAAGTAAGAATCTGTCTCATAACCATTTTATATCCGTCCAGAGATTCTACACCAAATCAGGGTCTCTGATATTCATATGTAAATTCAAGAGTCCCAAATTCAATCGCTTGGCAGTAATTTTCTAAACTCTTCCAAATTTTTTGGCAGAAAAAGCGGAGCTCTTCCACCACCCTGGCCCACGAAAGGCTGTCAGAGAAATCTAGACCAGTGTGCGTAGGGATTGGTGTTCTGACTGTTCTCTCCCTACCAGCACCTCTCCTGGAAGCAAGGAATGCGCGCGACAAACCTGGAGGAATAACTTACAACCCCTAGGGACCGGCGCTAGTGCACCACACTCCCTCGCCTATCTTCACGAATCTTCTTCCATAAAAAAAAGTAAAAAATTCGAACTGAAACTCCCTCTCAAGTCTCTTCCTCGTCATTCAATCTTGTCTACGTAGCTTCTCCTTCCTAAAAGAATAAGCAAAAGATGCTTCTCAAGCTGTTCATCCTCATTCGACTCAACAACCAATGCACATGGCTGGTATTTGGTCAGAGGTGTTTACCGAGGATATGTTAGCAGAAAACCGGCGACAACCAATTGAAACCAATTCTGCTACTCGTTGCGACAAGCTTGAAACTCTCCGTTCTCAGTGCTCCGGATGCCAATCCGAGCGTGAACTGACTTGTTTTGAAGCGCTCTGGAATGAGCTCTCTCTTAGAGTGTCGGCTGTGAAGGCAGGGGATGCAGGCTGGCAGCGATGGGAATGGAAAGATTTGCATATGGCAAGCAAAGCTGAAGGTGGACGAATATGTACGAGTGAGGCTCTCATGAGCGAGTGTGCTGCGAAAGGAAGATGAAAGGCTCCCATAAATAGACCAGGGATTCCCATCATCTTGACGAGCTCTAGATTCAGATACTATGTTCACCCCTCCTAGATTTCTAGATGGGCATTCATTCCCACGGCTCTGGCTGAGAAGTTCTAAGTTCGAACTCAATGGGTTTTTTTCTCTTTTGTTTTTAATTGTTTTTTATTAAGGTTTTTCAAACGGGTAGCATACTTGTTGTACTGGCCATGGTACTTCATGGTAAGGTATGATGGGTTAGCGATTGCCAAGTGTTGTCATGGCATTAGTTGCATGGGCATAATTCCTTTCCTTTTGACTAGCCAACTCGTCTCCATGTGTACATATCTCCTTGGAAAAGTGGTAGACATAAGTAGGAGGCTCAAATAAAGTTGAGGGCTTTGATGCGTCTGAGTACAAGGCAGATGGCTTTGTGATATTGTTGCCCCATTTTTTTATCTGGGTGCGAGCTTGACAAAGATTCCCGCTGGGGCTGTGTGTTGTATGGCAGGGACTTGGTTAGAGGGAGATGTAAAACTCTAGTACTGACATGGTATCATGAATGCTACGCTCAGGGGTGCAACGTGTTTGAGTTTGGGTAACTCGTGGTTCTGTAAAATATCAAGGTCAATAGTCCTGCATCCACATATGCCTGCTTTTTCAGAAAGAAGTTGATGGTAGGTATCATGGGTACCAAAATTTTGCATACAAAATGTACGGAAAAACACTTCAAAATAGCATCTTTATCATAAGCCTCAGGTACGTATTTCATAAGTGCGTTGAGTCCTTCAAACGATCTTATAAGTGATGCCAACGCGCCCTTCTAAAGGATGCCCACATGCCCTTGTAAGATTTTGCCACATGTCCTTAAGGGCTCTTCATCACTAAAGCCTTTCCTTTGGAGACTTAACACTACATCAATATAGTTGTTTGTATTGACAATGAAATTTTAGGCAAATTTGGCATGTTTCAAGATTAAATTAAGATGCAATTAGGCCTTACATTTTACATTGTATGGTTTGTGTAAGACAATGTGTAGAGGCTTCAACTTGTTAAATTGTGTTGGAGTAAAGATAATTGACTTAGAAATTTTAACCCAAAAGTTTGGTTGGTATTGTAATTTGAAAACGTCTTTGGCAATAATATAAAGTAGGAGGTACTTGATTAAAGAATAATTTAAATCAACAAAAAAATTCATCATGTTAAATTGAAAAATGTTGATTCCTTTGATAAGAATGTTGAGGCAATCACCCTATTCTCTACCCAAAAAATGGTTTGGAGATGTTACAGTTTTGAGCTAATTTGTGAAGTATATAGATGTATATTTTAACACCACAAATGATCCAAATTGACAAAATCAAATTTAGGAAGGGAAGTTATAGCATAAAATGTTTAGAGCATCTTTATTGGTGCCCTCCCAAGATTTGATACATGTCCAAAGTGGATGAAAAGTGCTAAGGGCCATTTCAAAACCCTCTCAAGACACTTTGACCCGGTGTACGGGGAGATTTTGAGCTTTTTCGGTTAAAAGCCTACATTTCTCTTTTTCATCCGGTTTTTTCAATGGATGCACCGGCTATTCATCATATACCTACACTGTAATTGAAAATTTTCCAAAAACTTAGTTGGTTTTTAGCCAATTTCTTTAGATTTCAATTGGTTTTTTGCACAATTCATTTGACTGACTTTCTATTGTTTTTTGGCTCTCCCCGTTCATTGCTTTGTCTTATTGTTTTTGGCAAGGGCCCTCCAAGACACTATTCATCCTAAGTTTAGTGAACTTTATCCTCCACTTTCCTTGATAAATAGTCTAATTATTTTTTATGGGGTATGTTGAAGTGCAAGGCTAGCTTTTTGAAGAGCATGGGTGGAGCAACGTTTAAATTGTTGGCAAATTTTTGCCTACATCTTACCTTGAAAGTCAATCGGCCATCGTTACACTAAGAAATCCACTTGAAAAATTGGATGAAAATGAAAATGCTAGATCCTTCCAAAGCAAAATCCCCATTTGCCAAATATTGGATGAAAGTAACTTATATTAGTAATTTTTTGAACAAACTTCAGTAGATCATTCATTTATTCCAATTTTAGTTAAATTTTTCTTACCCGCCTGCATATTGGGGTGCAGGTTGCTCTACCTAGACAAAAACAAAAATTAAACCTTGGGGTGGAGATCAAGAAGCGTGAGGGCCCTTTCAAAAATAGATAGAAACCTTTGAACATGCAAAGACCGGTGGAGATGCCCATGGGGTGAACTGGACAGGCAGTGATTGATAAAGCTCACCAACCGAGAAAGCACAGGGACCGTGAAGGACAGCTTTGTGTCCTGCTAAGTACCACTGGACCATACAATTTGTACATACAGCCTCTTTGCAGGACCTCCATGGAAGGAAAGGCATGATGTCCCCAGTCCATCCCCCTTGCCTTGCCTTGCCATTTGCATGATCCACACTTTCAATCCAATCCAATCCCATCAGCTGGTTTACCAAATTGAAGAAATGATTACAATGCAAGGCCTTAACAACTCACTGAATCCTTTGTAATTGCACACTTCATGGTTCCACATTCCCTATAACTTACAATCAAAGAAACTTGTCTGTTGTGCTCATATGGGACAATTTCCACACGTAAGATAGTAACACCCCTCTTCATGAGTGTCCCCATAGGCGTTACCTACGTGTCAATCTGTGTCAGTGAATGACATATACAATTTTTTTTGTTATGGGTGATAAAGTGATGATTTTAGGTGATTGGCATGATGGTTTTGAGTGCCTCATCTCATTATTTTAGAACTCTCTAAGTTAGTATTATGAGCATATGAGTACACTAATGATTTCAATAAGCATTGTTTTAGCATCTCATACACACAAATTGTACACTTTTAGTGATTCTAGACTTTGAAAAATATTTGTGAACAAGTGCTTGCAATTGGAACTTTGAAATTAATGCCAATATTTTTGGTTTCCTCTTCCTTAATTAATAATTTTTTTTCAAAGTTAATCAATTAACTTCCTACTCCAAAATCCTTAGTTTCAGGCTTATGGGTGTTGCTACCTTAAGAGCGCAATTGAACCCTAAAGGATGTTGTTGTATCATATATGCTCTCCTGTGTTGTATAAGTATGGAGTATTTGGGTAGCACATGAATCCCATTGGAGCTATAAATTTTAAGCCAAGTCACGACATAGTATTGGTCAACTAGGGTTTTTTGGGGAATTTTTCACATTTGTTAGAAAGCCATTTCTTTTAGTACTAAATAGTCCTTGTATGAATATAGCCAACTTTTTTGGTAGGTAACATCTTTCAAGGCCGGGCCACACAAGCCAAAATTGGCATTTCAAACAAAAGTTTGTAAAAAATAGGTGGTGAACTTTACATGTTTGTGAAAACAGATTCTTTGATTTTCTAAGGCCCACTTTTTTGGTTTATTCAAAACTACTAGTTTTGAGAGTTCACAAATTGGCGTCTCAAACCTCATGCCCTAGAATGGTGGAAGTATTATCTTTAACCCCTGAAGGGCCCTTGGGCTTTAGAGATACGGTACCAAATACGGTTGCAATTAATATTCAGAAGTTTGAATTAGCTGGAAATTAAGTGTTACAACCATACATATTGAAGGGTTGTACAATGGTGGGTGCATATATATTTTTGGAAAGCCCTCAAAGCAGCTCAAACACGGTTGTATATACGGCCGTACATACGGCCAGAGATGGCCGATGGGCCGTTCACAAGTTAAGTGAATAGTAGATGAAAACTTGGAAAAGTGATTGTCTCCTAGTTTTCCAAATCAAAAAATCACTTCTTCATCTGTTTCAAACTGCGAGTTTTGGGCATGTGTGACCCCGGCATTAGGGATGTAGACTTAAAACCCGCTCGCCTCAATGATCTTGGTTTCTAGGGGCAACTTATGTCCAAAAGGCTTGGTTAACCCTTAAAGGACGGATGGATCACTGTGGCTTGCCCCACTTGTAGCATTCTACAGTGTTTTGTACATGGGCACCAGTAGTATTGCTTCAAAAAGATGGAAAAGTCAACAGTGCATGGTGCCCTCATGAAAATTGCAAGAAGGGCAGCTTGGGAGCTAACACCATGTATCACAATTTGAGTTACAAAATAAAATGAATGTATATCAAGAGGTAAATTTTTGCCTTCCATGATGCACTACGCTTTTATGATCACTTCTGAAAAAAATCAGATCAAAATTGGTATTTTTTTGGGACACAGTTTTTTTCAAAGGCAACGGACGTTTTTCGTCCCTGCCGACGTTTAGGGGTTAATCAAAACCTTGTAGAAATGCTCTCAACATGGGATATTACGCATTATTTAAGACTTATCTTCTTTGGCCTTTCCAAAAATAAGGTGCCCTACGGTTGCGCTTAGCCTTGAGGTTTTAGGCGTTTTAGCACCTTCTTTTGGCCCTTGAGAAGGTGCTTCATCCTGTAAATATCCGTTACCATCTACAACTCAATTTCATCCTCATGTACAAGTGGCATACACTCTTCAACACAGATTTACATCCCATTGTATACGAATATAAAACTGTTAAACTGGTGGTGATTGATGTGGCTACCTTACATTAAATAGAATCCTTTGTATAACAAACCATCAAGCTTTAACCCTTAAATATGTTAATCCATGCATTTTTCGTCCAACGGAATACAAAAACAGTCTTTTGGATGTAAGAAAGTCACTTTTCATTCAATTTTTTCTTAAAAAATGATCATGGAAACGTGGTTTATCAAGGAAGTCAAAAATAGCCTCTTTGAACGCACTCATATTTTGAGGTGTCTCAAATTGTGAGAAGATTCATAGAGATAGAGTTAAGCCCCATGTTGTTCTCACAATTTCCATGTGGTCAGCATGCAGTGCTAGTTTATGCAGCCTTGAGCAATAATATTAAATTGTGTTGACACTTGGCCACACCATTGTAGCGGGTAGTTTTCAGTTTACAGCAGCCCACTTTTTGCCACAGAGACCAACTCATTATTTAAGGGTTGAATTATGACATATTCTAAAGGGAATTATTACGGCAACACCTTAAATTGTTAAAGGGACATTCCTTGTGATCATGAAATTTGATAATTTAGTGCTATTTTTTTAATGGTTCATCATTCATTCAATCATGGCATTACAACCTTCTTGAAAGAAAACATGACATACACAATTTTTTTGTTGAAATATTATTGCATCAATACTACTTTTTAATGTAGTTTTGCTTTACGTAACTCAAAAGTCCTATATTTTTAGTTTCAAATTTAAGCACACCTCTTTTTTTTTTTTTAGTATAGCCTTAAAATGATAAAAATGAAACAAATCTTTTGACCCAAAAACGTCATATTCACTAAATTGGGAGAACTAGATTCCCAAGTTCTACCCTAATGCTTGGTTTATGGTGGATACCTTAATCCCAAAATGTTACAAAATTCCCAATTTAAAGAATATGGTGTTCAAATTTAAAAAATCAACATTAAAATCACATTTCATGCTCATAGGGGGTGTCCCGTTAGCAATTTAGGGTGTCGCGGTAGTAATTCCCTATTCTAAATAGTCTGTAGAGTCTACAAAAAAAGCAACAAATAGAAGTAGACTGGATTTTTTTGTGTTAAATGTTTTTATGGTGAAAAGAAATACTCCCAAAATATTTGTTATTTAGGCATTTTTCAATTTTTTTTTTCTTAGAGTAATAAATATTGAGCTGGGCTGGGCTTTTCTAACACTGCCCACACTTATTGTATTTTCATATGCAAGACACATGGTCTGCTCCAGTGCCTTACCAAGTAAACACATACCAGCTCTGGGTACAATCAGTTTGGACTTTTTTTGAAAAGGCCCAGCAGTCTTCATTCACAAGGAAATCTCTCTAAATAATAGGGGGTTTCATATATCTCAAAAAAACAGTGAACGAATGGTAGTGAACAAGTTTTTGTTCATGGTGAAAGTGAAGTCACAAAAGTGCACGAGCCATGAGGATCTCCGAGAGGTCTTCATGGCTCGTTCACGCATGAACAACGTGAAGCCTCTCCCTTCTTGCCTCTCTCGCTAACTCCAATTGTGTTCTTGCTCCCGCGTCCGTGCTTGCGCCCATGCCGTGCCTGTTTGTGTTGTTGCCCGCCTCTCGGCTCTCGCTTCGCGCCTCTGGCTCTTGCTCAATGTCTCTAAACAGTTTGGATGCAAAGTTGATTGCTAGGTCAAGGTCATCCAAGGAATTGCAATGCGCGAGAAGCGACAATGGTGGAGCTGAAGAGATCTTGATTAGAAGCGGACAACTGGGGAGACAAAGGGTTCCAGATTAGAAGCAACTATGGTGGAGTTCAAGGGATCCGTACGGAATTAGTGATTGTGGGCAGAGTTGAAAGGGTGGTGAGTAGTTCACTGCAATTCAAATATTTGAATGGGTGATCGCGAGGACATGAATGGTGGCCTAGCTAACTTGTTCACCAATTTCATTCACGTGAACAAAATTGCCTCTAAACGACATATATGAAACCCCCTAATAAGAATTTCTTCTGACTTCCTCACCAAAAGGTCAGTGAAACTGTTGAAATGTGAGACATCCTACCTAAGTCATGTGGACTTCAGTGTGAGAAGACAACGCTATGTTGTGAGCACAAAATGGTGAGCCCATGAGCAGAGAGTTGAGATTTTGTGGGCTAAAACCAATTTTGAGCTCAAAATCAAAGAAAATACTCAAAACATAGCAAGCTTTTCAAGAGATGAATGAAAGTGTTACACAATTATAAGACCTTTATAGATGAAATTTAATATTTTGATTAAAAAATATAGGTTCACACCTCCCCGTTTATTGGTTCTCGCTCACAATTTAGCATACCCCAAATGAGGCTATTCAACTAAAGTAGAAAAAAATATGGATTCTAAATTGCTGATTAAGGGCGTACATAACATCAATCCCTAAACTCTCATATTCTTAAGAAAGTATAACACTATATTTATTAATTTGGGAAGAAACCCTAATTTTGGGGGTTTAAAGGTATGTTCACACTTGGTGTTAGGAGGGGTATTAGCAATACAAATGGAGTCTAAATATGTGTCCAAATGCATCTAATTTTGCTAGCTACTACCCCTCCTAACACCAAGTGTGAACATACTCTAAGGTGACCACCTTAAACCGAGCTCTAGGTGTAAAGCAAGTACAACTTGGGAATCTGATTTTCCCAATTTAATGAATATGGCGTTGTATACAATTTCAGCAAGAATATAGATGGGTTGATTTTGCAAATAGCAATTAGAAATACTTCTCATTTTAGGATTTCAGAGATATGCATGTGGACAAGCTTGCACATGCTAACACATCAATTAAACAAAACCATGGTGCACATTTTAGGAACTGCCTGTGAGGGAAGAATGTTTATAGGCCAAAATCTAGTGTTTAAATGCAATACTGACCCATGATTTTTGGTGTTGCATCTAACATCCAACAAACACTGCAAACAACTGGGACCAGTGTTTACAAGCGTGACTGAGTTTAAAAAATGTCTACCAAACCATTGTACGTAGTTACACAAATTGCAACACCTTAATTCTAAATCTGTTTTTTTAGCACGTTTACCGATATTTTTAACTAATTGAGATGATCGAGGAAAGTCACGTTTGGGACCACTGATTGGGACGCCAAGAAATTCACTTAACCCTGTAGAGACCACCCAACCATATTTTGGTTCGGGAGAGTAGTTTTTGGCCTATACAGTAGAATCGTTCAACAATTTAGAAAAGGATTTTGAAGAACGCTTGTGATCACATGAATTTTGCATCCAACCCAAAAAACAACAATAGAATTGGATATGGGAGTTGTTAAATAACGGTGTTTATACATCATGACCTCAAAGTTCATATCCATATTTTGTCACAGATGGATCAAAGCAACAATACAATACATCAAACATCCAAGAAGAATGCCACATTTCAATTGTGTAATCTTTAAAAAATTCAAATTGCATAAGAAATACGCTTGCATTGTTTCTCTATACGGTAGTAGTACAATTGTATTGTTTGAGAATCCATTGAAATGATGCTATCAATTTATTTATAAAAAAAAACATCCTACATTTAAGGCCAATTCTTGATTTCTTTCACTAGTTGAATTTTCTGTAACAATTATCAAATTTCTTGTAGAACCGTTTGAGGGTAGCAAAGAAGATGGGATTTTTGACCCTTTTTGTTCACTTAGCTACACCTTGTGATTGCTGTTTTTGTTTATTTTGAGTGAAACTAGTCTTGTTGGAAAAGTGGGAAACCTTGCTTTTTAGAAATGTAAGGCTCTTCTCAATCAAAGCTTGCATGAAGCGTTAACATTCAAATCCACACAAGCATGAAAAACTGGAGATTTTCCATATACAGCTCACCCAATCATTATAATATTTCACCTCCAATGGTAAATCTAGCTGAAATTTTGACACATTACAACAAACAAGATGTCCTTCACATTTGTATGATTGAATTATTCAAATTGGGTTCATATTTGTTTCAAATGCACATCTAATTTTATCGCCCCAATTTCTAGTGAATTTTGGGAAAATGTCTGTGGTCTTTAAAGGGTTAAACCCCTCTCTGCCCAGCCAGTCTATACCTTATGCTGTAGAGTAGCATTCTGGTCACTCAATTTTTTAAGGGTAATATTGCACCAAAAAACCTAACTAGGGCTTTGACACGGGGCCTGGAACGAACGAGCTTTTAATTTTCGCCAATCTCAAAAAGAGGTGGGGTTATTTCACTTCTTAAACCCTATTACAGTGCAAGTGAGGGTAAGAAAATCAAGAAACCACAGATTGTTATTAATCCCGTAACATTCAAATTTTGAGCAGTGAAGGAACATAAACATGGGCCATGCAAGCAAACACTTTGAATCTTTCATTCTTCCGTATGTTTTTTAGATTTTTATGTGAATTTCTAAGGGAATTTACAAATAGGGGCACCACACCAAAAAAATTACAGATAGGGGCAGACTTTCAAAAAAATTACAAATAGGAGCACAATTTCAGGATTCTTTTACTAAAATTTCTTTACTTAAGGCTTAATTTGGAGAGGCCTCCAAGTTTTTTGGAAGTTAGTCAACATTTAATGCAATGTATCTAAATCAACCAATGTCCAAACTAAAATTGTACTGAAATTTACAAAAAAATTTGAATCTATACCTCTATCTGTATTATTTTTTGCTTTTCTGCCCTTATTTGTAAATTCTTGTAATTTCTAACATTTGTTCAAAATAGATCTTCAAAAAAAACCTTCGGAATAAAAAAATGCCCATTGGTGTTCAAGGAGTATCATTTAGGCTTCTCGTAGAGAAGATGTTGTTAGATCAATGTATATCTGTTAGATACGTTTAGCTATCTAGATTGTTTTCTGAAAAGTACAAATAAAATCACCTCACGAGTAAAATTTCAACATTTTAAAAACGGCCCTTCAAAATTGACATCACTAAGTGAGTATGGTAAGAATTTGAAAGAATTGTATACGTTTGAAACCTAGAAGTCAACAACTAGAACCACTAAGATATTGCATACTCAGTGAAAACCAATTATTGTAAAATTTGTAGGTATCCAATCTATGTCTAGATTAGTAGAAGTTATGAATAGTTTCTTTCAACTATTTTGAATAAACACTGGTGAATACATTGATAGATCCAATTGCATGAAATCATTATGATTTGCACATCATTGTCTAAGACTTTTGTTCTGAAATTATTATTAAATGATAATTCTAAAATTTTGTTTCTAATACATCTTTGCAATTTTGAACATCTATTATCCTTAAAGGCTCATCCACCACTAAATATCTAATGTTTTGATCTTTGTTGCATTTTCAATAACTTGCTTATATATTCAAAAATCACCAATGTCGGTTTACCATCAAATCCAAATTATGGTGATAAACCTCACATATTCTAAATTTCACCTTGATGTGCAAAAGGTCATAACCACAAAGTACTTGCAAAATACAATGACATCTAAATGTATAAGGTACTTCAACAACAAGTTGGAAAACATCAATTTGGATAAATTATGACATGATTGGTGACACAAGAGAAAAAATGACATATAACTTTATGGTTATTGTTGATGATGCAATTTTTTTAAGATACTTAATTTCATGTGAAAATACCATAATTGAGACCAAACTCTTGAAGAAGGTTGATAGAAGAAGATGAAACAAAATCTTAGAGAACACATTCTACCTCATAATAACTAATTTCCAAATTTGTGTTAACCCCTAAAATTCTTTTGTGTTTAGAGGCCCAAAACTGCTTCAAAATACTAGTCCCCAAACTAGAGTCAAAATATTCATTGAAACTTACTTTTTCACAAATCCAACCATAGGATCCTTTAGTTGACTTGCACAACTACGTTGTCCCAAAATTTCAAAATGAACATCCTCACCAATTGCAAGATCAATGTGCCCAAACTTCAAAATGTAGGCTTTTCTAATCCTTCTAGAAGGTGAAGTTTTGTTTTTCAAACTTGTTAGAGAAAAATGTGTATGTTTTATTTCTTGTGCAATTTTTGCAATATGTTGGAAAATGGGTTGAAAGCATATATAAAAAAATTTAACCAAAAAAAACTTTGGATTCATTTTTACAAAAATTGTAAAGTGAAAGGTATTGATGAATGAAAGATATAACTAATATGCTAATAAGTTTTGGAAGAATTTGAAAATTGTTGATCCCAATGGTGAGAATGCTCCAACAGACAATTAGTAACTTTAATTTTCATTTTCATTTGAAAATTTTCAAAATTGAGAGTAAAAGATAACTTTATATGCTTTTTCTACCCTCTTCCTACCTTCATTGCTTGCAAAATAAAACTCCTTTTAGCTCTTACCTCATTATTTGGAATTGAGTGATTCAAATTTTTTTGAGTAGGTATCATTCTATAAAATTATATAAAAATAAAAGTAAAAGTTTTAGAATATAATTTTTGCTGCTTGGTTTGACATTGAAATTGAGAAAACCTTATAACTTTGGCATTACTAATCGGAATGACATGAAATAAAACTTCACATGTAGATTATGGTGAATAGCATCCATCCTGAAAATTTCATGAAAAAGTTCCAAATTATGAAATCAATAGAACCTGCCCGAGTTCTCATAAGGCCCAAAGTGGGCTCCTTTGGCCTTTAGGGTTTAATAAACACCAAAAATTAAAAATCAATCTACAACACCCAACAAAAACCTTAAAATCGTATTCTGACGTCAAGAGATTTCAAGCTGAACTTGCTAATTATTCTCGTAATGAGTATTCTTTGGGTAGGAGAATAGCAGCTTTATCAAATCCAAAACAAAAAAAATTAATGTTTTCCAAACCATTACGGACGTTCACCACTTTGAATTGTTGTTTGAAACCCTTTGTTTCTTCTTTGGCACACAAATAATTTGTTTTGAAAAGAATTTTCCAATAGTTTCATCACGTACTTTTGAATTTTTTTTTGGGAAAACCTGCTTAGAGCCAACTGTATTTGCAAAATTTTCAAACATCACTTTACAAAACTTCACACTCCCGCTATTTTGACTCCAAATGAAAGGCCCTTTACTTGGTAAGAGCATCTCTTGCCAGCAGTCAAATGAGCTCGGCAGGTTCAACTTGTAACGGTTTCTTGTTTCAAGTTTCCAACAATATTGTACTTTTTGATGTGCAAGAGCAAGGCCTTTCAGGCTGAGCCACATTCAAGGCAAATTATAGCTTTGTATTGGCCAGACCCCTTCATGGCCCCTAACATGCACTTGGAAGCAAAAATAAAGAAATTAGGGTATGAGAGCTCCCTTGCGTTGTTGTTGCTCTTTTACAGGGACTTTGCGCTAAGTTGCATGAGAACTTCAAGCCATATCTTGCTACTTCTTGCTCCAGTCCCCTCCAAATCTAGTTTCTAGGTGCTTCTATAAGCAAGTGGCAGGAGATGCTTTAATTTGTAACCGCTAAATTTGTTCCGCCAAAATTTTGCCAATTCATCTGACCTCACTTTGACATTGGTTACTTCAACACAAAAAATCATGGAGCCAAAAATGGATGAAATCACCCTCTCTCTCTTCCAAATTAAATAAATATCCCGATACTGGGATGAAAGTTGCTAAAATGAAATCGCTGATTTATAGATGACCGGGCACACGTGGATGATTTATGTTCATTATCCTTACCTGCATGCATTCTAGGGTGGATATCTACCAACAATGAAATGACCAAATAAAACCAAAAAAAGAACTGGCTACAGTAGTAGGGTCCGGAATTCTGAATTGGAAATTCTTGGCTTGCAGTGGGTTTCCTGTCACTTCTGGATAGACACCAGTACCACCAGTCCACCACCACAAATCCACAGAATCATTCGTCCAAACCCTTTGATAATAGTAAAGGTTACATAACTTACATTCCCTTTCCTCCTATTGTGGGCTTCTTTCTCGAGAGGATCCCACTAGTGGGGCCACATATGATTGAGAATCACAAATAGCATCATTCCCTTGCATGCTCTACATGTATAGCTTGGAGCCTTGGAAGTTGTGTAAGATTCACATGAAACAATTACACAAGGTTTTGCCCCCATCAACTTGGTAAACCATCACAATATAAATAAGGGGCTGTTCATACTATGTCCCACTTCCCAAGTGTATAAGGTCCAATTTCATATTCCAACTTAGTTGAAATATAAAGAGTCAAATCAATTTTTTAAAAATAAATGTATAAAAGCATTGACTATTTTATGTGTTTTTTTGTTGAGACCTAGCTCTCACATTTAACCCCTAAAGGCCCAAATGTTCCTTAAGGGGACAAATGGGATTTTGGGCATGTACTTGTGGTTACACTACTTTGTATAATTTTCTTAAACTTCTAGAAAAGATGGGGAATTCAAATATTTGTGTGGGCATCCTTTTTTTTCTTCATTCCAACATTTGCTGAAAAAGTTAAAAACTAATTTCTAAAAAAAAAGGGAGGGTGGACAGCCCAAAACTTCTTTAAAAATTGCATTTTTTTTAAAACAAAAATTTGGGGTTGGTTCTTTAGTCTTATGTATATGTGGGAAGCTTTGAATCATTCAATTTTGATTGATGAGATGAAAGTTATGAGAAGTTTTAGTTTGTTGGTAGGCATGGTTTTAAGATTTTCCACACCTACCAACAAACTAAAACTTCTCATAACTTTCATCTCATTAATCAAAATTGAATGATTCAAAGCTTCCCACATATACATAAGTCTAAAGAATCAACCTCAAATTTTTGTTTTAAAAAACGCAAGTTTTTAAAAAGTTTTTGAGCTGTCCGCCCTCCCTTGTTTTTCAAAAAATCAATTTAAGTTCTTCAATAAATGTCAGAATGAAGAAAAAAAATAGTTGCCCACACAAATATTTGAATTCCCCATCTTCCATAAAAGTTTTAGAAAATCACACAAAGTAATCTAGCCACAAGTACATGCCCAAAATCCCATTTGTCCCTTTAGGGGACACTTGGGTGTTAATGATGTTGTTTTTTTTCTTTTGTTTTTTTTTTGTTTTTTTTCAGCTAGGAGCAGCTTAGTTATACATATCAATGTAAAAAGAGTCAATGAATCCAAAATACTACAACGTAGACGTTTCTAAGTGATCCAGTTGGAACTTGAAATAGGATGTGAAGTTGCAAGTCCCAAGTCCCCATTTTCCACCTCTTAACCAATTAGGGTTCAAGAGGTAAGTGGGACTTCAGACTTAGTTCAAATAGCCCGTGAATGACCATGCATTGAACAATGCTTCAGTCAGTGTTCGGGGAGAACTGGCGGTTAGTGGATTGTCAGCCGGTTGAAATTGCAAAAAATCCAATTGAAATTGCAAAAAATCCAATTGAAATTGCAAAATATTTGGTTGAAATTTGAAATTATCAAATTAATTAAAAACTGGTCAATTTTCTTCAAAAGAACTTAATTTCAGCATAAATATAAAACTCTTACAGAAAATAACTGGTGCATGCTACCAAAAATCCGGTTGAACCTGTGAAATGCCGGATTTCAACCGGTGAAACTAAAATTTCTCTCACAACATTACTTCAGTCCCATTCATCTAACTTACTAGACAACCTCGCTCTATAATGCAAGGGTATCTTAGTACCATTTGAAAGTTTTCAATGTGGAGGTATGTTTGAAGGCTGTCTATAATTATGTCCAATTGAAGATAAACAAACTCTTACGTATCGTTGATAACAAGTATCCAAAGGATATGTGATATAATGAGTGACTTGCTTACTTGTAAATGTTGAGATATTGAATGGTTTGAATGATTTGTTCCTTTGAAGTGTTGCATACCATTAGTGAGGCTACCAGTGATAGAGTATCTCCACATTCTACGGGTAGAATGGAGTACTGGAATGGGCAACTCTTGCCAGGATGCCAAGGGCCCAATGCCCAAGGCCCATGATGGGGGTCGGCTCCATAGCTAATAATAATCTGAGCTGCTTCTCATGGATCTGTAGTTATCCACAGTGCATCTCTCCTTGACTCTGAACATATATGGTAGAACTGTAGAATGGGTCCATGCATGGGATTTGTTTGGTCCCTGTAGGTGGAGCAAGCCACACGCACCCCTCAATGCATGCACGAACAGAAAATACAGCAGATAGAGAATAGAACCATTCATCCATCACATCTATTATCATTACGTGGCTATTATCCATCTATATTGTAAAGCCTCAAGTGTCCCTCTGTCATGCACATGTAATTCTCCATTAACATCATAAATTCAAAATTCCATGTTACGAAGCTTTGCGTGTCTATTTGTCACTCAAAATTCAAAAAGAGAGAGGGAGAGGAAAAAGTATGAAAGGAAGAGTGAAAAGTTACTTGAAAAGTCATCAAAATTAAGAGACACTACAAAGTATGTGCAAGGCATGCTAGATTTTCTAAATTTATCATATAATTATTACACCAAATAGTGCATTTAGGTTGTCCCATACAAATTTCTCAACATTACACACTATTTAAATATTTATCATGACTATAGTAATTTTTGTTAATAATTACTATGATAAATAATTGAAGAAGGAAGGAGAGGTTGGGCGCACCAACAAGCGTCAAAGTTAGGGAGTAGGGAACTTAGAACTCTAAACAAAACTAAGAATTATTGTAGTATAGAGAGAGTTGCATGCTCCTCTAGGCGACCAAGGATGAGTCATGAGGTAGCTTTGCCAAGGTAAGGCAACCTAAGGCAACCTAAGGCAACCTAATTGCACTATTTATTTCAGCACAGCTGCAGAGTTAGAAGAAATCATGCATGCAGCAAATCCCATTGTAGTGACAAATTCAGAGGGCATTGATGATTGTTATGTAAAAGCAATTGTCAATCTATGTCACACATGCTAATAGGACAAATAAATGTTTCAAAATTTTACACTTGGAGCCTACATCCATGGGTGATCTAAAATTTCACAGTTGGAACCTATTTCCATGGGTGATCTAGGCAGGTAGATGGTAGAACACTTCTTGAGATTTCTGTTACAAATCTGATTATGATCTAATTTGTTATGAAATCCAACATTGTTGCACAAAAACTTTATTACAAAGTCGAAGCTTACCATTTTTATTGCCTAAATTCTACACAACTTGAAAATGAAAACCAACATCCCTTTTATCCCCTTATGGACCAACCATCCTCATTTTATAATGATGAATGAATGCTAATAGGTCCCATGAATTTAGAAACTTGATCTTTTTGTTCATTCATATGGTGTTAGATTCTTATGTTGGTTCTCTAACATTTTTGTGTTGTGGATTTCCAAAAAAAAATTATGCATATACATTATAGTTCAAAAAGTGCGTGTATAGTTCACCTCAAGAACTAGCTTTCCTAATTTCACATGTGGCTCTTCAAAAATGACTGCAAATGGCGGATATGATTAATTTTCTCAAAGAGTTAAAACACAATTAGATTTTGAATAGAATACTTTATTTTTTTGTGAAAAATATCAATTTTCAATCCATGGTCGAGTTAGAAGGACTTTTGAACTTTTTGTTTCAAGATTTGTTGAGATATGTTGGTGGGTACAATGGCAGATTTGATTGTGGGTATATGATTTAAAATAATCAATGACACTTCAGTTAAATATTATTACATTACCATATTTTTTGAAAATATATAGTATTTTGTGGTACTTAAGGGGTTGAAACCACCTATCATCAATGCATCACAATTTCATAATATTGTTTATACAATATTAAAAACAAATATGGTAAAAAAAATTAAAAAATTCTTTTCCAATTATTAGCAATATCTAATGAAAACCTACACAATTTAATAATTCAAACCAAACTTGGTTATTTACAAAGGTCGGGTTTAAGCGTACATACCCTTCTACGCATGCCTTGTCATGCAATGATGCAAGCACATAACAGAGATGGTGAAGCTTTCGCTACAGTTGGTAGGATAATTACAGGCTGCCAAAAGCTGAGTTATCAACGTTACGTGGAGTGTAGTTGTCCCAATTCTTCTTAAGAAACAACACTAATTAAGATTTTACGTTTTAAAGTCGTAATTTTTTTCCTGGAAGTTGCTAATATTCAAGTCAGAATCACCATGAGAAAATAACTTAAACTGTGGTTTTCGTAAGCAGAAATTGGTTAGATCAATCGTAAGGTTAGATGTACTTAACCCCTAAATGCCCAAGGCACCCAATTTGGGTGTTTGCAGAATTTTGAAGATGAATAAAATCTTATTAAATCACTATTTTTGGTATTTTTTTTGAATACAAGTTTGTTTTGAAGTCTATTTTTAGTATCAAAAATCTGATTTTGAAAATGAAAGTTCATGATTTTTCTATTCAAGAATTTGTACAAGGGTGTCCACTGCAATCTTGAGTTTTCTAGTGTTGGAAGATCTTGAAAATGAGCCTCAAATACACTAGAGCTTGGAGAAAAATCCACATTAGAAATCTATTTAAAAAAAATACAAGAGTAGATTTTGAACGCTGTAAATTGACTAAAGTTAAACATGTAATGACCTTAAACCTCATATTTTTTGGATGACCAACTTTTTAGATTTGACATTTGAATTGAGGACTAGATAACTTCAAGTCATTTTTGTAGTTTTAACACCCTCATGTTCAAATGTTATAATCTTTCAAACTATAAGTGACATTGTTGTGTTTTCTTTTTCCATGTAATTTCTAACATGTCAAGTTTAAATTTGTACTGTTACAATTGAAAAAACTTGATGAGATTTATAAAAAAGTTGGTTGATTGTTCACTTTCCTGAAAATGCCAAGAAGTTCAAAAAGGCCTTGGGCATTTAGGGGTTAAAGCCTGAGTTAGAATTTGAGGTTGTGACATGTCAAAGTTGTGAATAAAAGTTGCAAATCATGATTTACAAATTCATGATTCTATCTTTGTAAATTGTAACACTCAAGTCTTTGCAAATGATCTCCTCTCAACATTTTGACACTATATAAGAGATCTATTCATTGGGCAAGTTTGTCATCTATTGAAAGTGTTTCCAAAAGCTCATCCATTGAACCAAAACACTTCCTTCCACCCAACAATGTAACATGTGGTACATCATTCTTTTCACTTATTAAATTTCTTGTTAAACACATGCATCCGTAATATTTACTTTTTGCAGTTTGATAATATTTCTGAAAAAAAACTTCAAACTATTCACATGATAGTCTATATGGGTAGTGGCAAGAATGACCTCTCTGTTTTGTCTCAAACACCCTTAGTACTGGTAGTACTCATAGTACTACCGAGCTTTTGGAATATTTTTTTTAAAAATAAAATAAAATATTGACAATTTTTAAAGCACATAAAATAGCGTACTTGTGAAAATTCAGGCCTAGAAATTTTTTATTCTAAAAGTTATGTGCAAAACAAAATCACCTTAAAAAGCCAATTTTTTTCTTGCTTTTTAGAAAATAGTAAAATAATTCAAAAAAATAAAATAAAAATTGCTTGTTTGAAAACCCATTAAATACATTCACATGGTATAATTGCTTTACTGAGGAATTTCTTTGTATTTTGCCAATGAAGGGAGATAGGATGCCCACTTTGAGACAATGTAGATGCCATGGAATTTATAATTTTGCAAACTTCTTCTACAAATGTGTGTACGCATGTTCCATATACAATATCCTTGATTTATAGCCCTAGAAATGCTTTTTTGGACCCAAAATAGTACTAAAAACCCCCAAAACAACCAAGGTAGACACCCATTCGGAGGCTGCTTAAAAATAGAAAAATAATTTTAAAAAACACCAAAAAATCATTGAATGTCAATAATTTGCATGTTCACATTATTCTAAAAGGACAAGTCAATATGACTTCTTTTGTAAAAGTTACAAGCAAAAAATAAGCCGCACAAGGTGAGGGGGACAAAATGTAGTACATGTCATTCTTGCAATCATCCATATTTTGGGACTTATGATCCACAAAGTGGCACTTCAACTCTTAGTGGTGATCGTTGTCGTGTAAATAGATATTGCTAAACACAATATATCGTGTACTATCACTATCAGCAGATAAAACAAAAATGTAATCCAAAAACATAAATACAAATATGTTCTCAATGATAAGATACAAAATCTAAGTACTTAAGCGTCAGTCAAGCTACCTCTCACTCTGCTCACGGGAGAAAATGTGAAAAATAGTATAAAATTCAAGAAAACACAACAAACGTATTCCTTCTCAAAAACACCTCACAAGACTTGACTTGGCAAAGAATGCCATGTCAGGGAAGTAACGTGCCTTCACTAACTCCAAACCCTAAGTGGCCTCAAATGAGGTGCCAAATAGAATGAGGTGCCAAAGGCCTTAACCTTCCTCAAAACTACTAAAAACAAAGTTCACCTACTAATGAAATACATTCGATGTGTCATAGCCACAATGCTACATCACGTGACAGCTATCGTATAAATAGATATCGCTAAACACAACACATTGTGTACTATCACTATCAGTAGATAAAAACAAAAATGTAACCCAAAAATATACATAAAAATATGCTCTCAATTGCCCCCCCTAATTGGCTAATAGAGACCCGCGAGTCAACTAGGACTATACTAAAAGTATAGCTAAATCCAAAAGCTAAGATGAATAAAGGTCCTTAGCATCTATCCACACTAAAGGTGATGTTGTCAGCGACCGACAATGATAAGTGAATATGACGAAAAGAATGTATAAAAAATTGTAGGTCGTGTGCAATGATGAGTCCCATCGTTAATTGACTTTGGCAAGTTTTCAGTACCAATCTCTTATTTAATATTCCATTAGTCCAATCTTGTGTACTGCAAATCTGGTGCCTAGTCAACAAAGGTGACAATGCTGTCATCTTGTACATAAGAGGCTTGGCCTCAAGAGATTATCAGCGTTCGTCCAAAGACGTAGCATGGCCTAAAGACCTCCTACAACAAGGACAAATCAAATCTCTGGGAGGCAGAGTTGACAAGGGCGGAACTAAGCATGCTATAAGCCAACTACGTTGGCACTGGTCACACAAAAGCATAGTAGCCGCGCCTTTTTTCTCTCCACAAATAAAACAAAATAAACTTTGTGGCACCATTGCCAACTCCAGCTGCATGGTATCATCAACGGGCAAATGACACGGGGCACAATTTTTAGAATGCTCCCTACACTCTCGCCCATCCTTGCCTTCCAATAAGAGAATGCCATTAGGCAAGACGTTTTTCACGCGAAGAATGGTACGTTTTGCTCTAACATCCAATGCGGTAGGCGCTTCATGCTGCAAATACATATAATCTCCTTGAGAGAACCTTCGCAGCTGAGGTCAATAAGAACCGCTACGAATGTGCGCATAACGCAAAGAATTTTGATGTTGGGCTATGTGTAAGTTCTCCAAAGCCATAGGCATGGCCTTCTTAAAGAACTCAGCCCGATCATATAGGCATTGAGTCCAAACATTTGGACTATCCAAGTCCACGACTAAAGCCAGCTTCTCCTGCACGGAGCTAGGTAAAATAGACTCCTGTCCATATAACAATTGGTAAGGGCTGTAAGAAGCCAAAGAAGCCTGTCTACTAAAACAGTAACCCATGGCAATCTATGGCAACATCAAATCTTAATCCCGATGGTTTCCACAAAGCAATCCATACTTACGTAAACCACATTTGACTGTTTGAACAACACGTTCAGCCAAACCATCCGCCTCAGGGTGATCTCTAGAGGTGGTGCGGTAATCAATCAAGGCTTTAGTGCATAGAGTTTCAAAAGCCTTTAGAAACTCTTGACCATGATCTGTCAAGATTTTAATCGGTGCTCCAAAGCATGCCAATACCCGGTCAAGAAATGCCATAGCTGCTAATTCTGAAGAGTTCTGAGGCAAAGCAACCAACTCAATCTATTTGCTAAAATGCTCTACCATTACAAACACGTATTTGGCTCTACGTGGGGTGACAACAAGCGGCCCAACAAAGTCCAAAGACCAACAATAACCTAAACCCATGATAAGTAAATGCCTCAACTGTGACAATAAGGTATTAAAACTTGATCTCACTCAATCACACACCTCATACCAAGAAATATAGATACAAACTTGCTGATATATGCTAGTCCATCAATACTGGTTGCGCAACATAAAATGCGTCATGCGCACTTCAAAATGACCAAGCTCCTCATGCACTTGCCATATCAAAGAAGCTCTCTGGTCCAACCGAGGAACTATACGCTTAGCTCTATCTAGCCAAACTCGAAGCAACAAGCCATTATCCCAACGGAACCTTGTTATTTGATGGTAAACTCTGTCTCGCTTTATGGTGAAAATACTCAAAAGAAATAATCCATGCTGGAGTTTGTGCAACACCATTTTGTCTTCCCACACGTCTTCATTACCCTGAAACTTATCAGACTCATCATCTAAACCTAGATCAGTCGCTTTGGTAGCAGAGCTTGACATCAAAGTCAAATAAACAACTGCATGCTAGCCTAGGATTGCATCTCTTTCGCAATCCCCATGCCATCTAGCACTAGTCAAATCCTCATCAGAAGGACTTGGATTGTGAGAAAGCCCATCCGTATCTAAGTTAGAGATACCAGTTCAATGAATAACTTCAAAGTCATACTCTTGAAGCAATAGAGCCCACTTAACAAGCTTGCCGGTGAATTTATCTGACTCCATAAGCCACTTGAAAGGTTCATGATCTGTCACCAATGTAAACCATTGTCCATACAAATAAAACCAAAAATGTGAAATAACCCATACTGCAGCTAAAGCTTCCCCCTTGTAAGACAAATAATTGGACTCTTCCGAGTTGTTACTCATTGAAACAAAGGTAATAACATACTCCTGTCCTTCCTCATCTTTCCGAGTAAAAACTACACCTAATCCCACTGCACTTTAATCCGTGTGTAGTTGAAAAGGCCTGGTAACATCAAGACGTTGAAGTATAGGTGCTGAGCTCAACTTCTGCTTCAATGTGTCAAAAGCCAACTACTGCTCACGGTTCCATGTCCAAATCTGGTCTTTGCCAATGACCATAATTAAAGGCTTGGCAATCAAGCTGAAGCTCTTGTAAAAACGGCAATAATAATTCACTAAGTCAAGAATGTACGCAACATTGGAATATTACAAAGTGCTGGAAGTTTTTGAAGAACATCTACCTTTGCCTGCTGTACGCCAAGTCTTCCTGGAACTATCATGTGTCCCAAATACAACAACCAGTCATGAAAAAATGTGTACTTGCCATGATGCAAGTACAATCTCTACTCACGCAATTGCTCAAAAAACGGCTTGCAAATGCCTCACATGCTCCTAAGGTGAACTACTAAAGACAATAACATCATCAATGTAGCACCAAACAAATGGCAATCTAATCAAAATACGGTCCATCACCCTCTGAAACTCAGCAGGTGCATTTTTAAGACCAAATGAAAGAAACTTCCAATGATAGAGTAGATCTTTACCATCATGATCCACTCCCCAAAATGCAGTCTTCACACAATCTTCGAATCGTAGTGACAATTGATAGTATCAAGATCTCAAATCCAATATACTAAAAATTTGAGCTGATCCCACTGCATCAAATAGCACCGCTGGCGTTGGCATAGGATATCGGTCTGATTTGGTATTTTTATTGACCGGACAGTAATCTCCACACATCATCTTTTCAATCCAATTCCTAAAAATATCCTTCTTAGAAGGCATCACCGTAGCACACGCGTACTTACTATTGAATAACTCTATTAAATCCATAGCTAAAAGCTCCAGACATTGAGCTTGAACATCAGTTCTCTCATAACTATTCAACTTGTAAGGACGTCAAAATATGGGATGATCATCCTCAAGCTGAATATGAATAGGCTTGCTTTTATAACCCTCCAAATCATGAAGGTTAAAAACAAAGTAGCTCCGGTACGAATAAATAATTGCTTGCATCCCATGTGCTTCAACATTTGTGAGATAATGACATATAGTCAAAAGTTAATCATCAAACTCCGCGGTAGTCTTCTCTATTAGAAGACCACCACCAGATGTGGACATAACCTGTGGTTGCTAATAAAAAGAGGAAGGGACAATATCACTAATTTTAACATTGCTATTTAAAATCAAATCAACAAAGATTTTTTGAGCTTCAAGCTCATTCAAAGCTTGCCACTGAAAATGAAAATGATGCTCAAAATCCTCTCAAATTGTAACAATTGGCGTTCATGTTGCCACCTGACTATAGTCTTTTGCCCCCAAAGTGAATAAATGGCTATATTGTTGCTGAATAGCAAGATAATTGCCAATAGTCCAAACCATGGTATAAAGATCCATAACTTGATTCAATAAAAAACGTCGTTGACCTCTAGTGAGATCATGAGTTGCTGTAGTGTCAATAGAAAAAACCATGACACACTTTCGCTCATATGCATTGGGTTCCTCATAAATGTGACAGTGAGAATTCTACACCATACCAAGTCCACGTGCTCAAAATGCAAAAAACTTATGATATATAATAAAAGTCAGTAATGTCTTACAAGGCTTCTCAACCTTGTTGACCAAAGCATAGAGAAGTGAATCATCTTTAGTCACAGCCTAAGGTTTCATATAGTCATCTAAAATATCCTTCACCACACGTCCTAGAGGTATAATAACCTGTGAAAATGCCTTGACCAACATAGAATTGGACATCATATTAATCCAAAATCAACGTCGTCGATGGACAAATAATCTCAGTGTTGTAGCATCCACAAAGGTTGGAAGGCCAAGTATTTAACAAATATAATGGCTATCATCCATTACCTTTCGCCGATCATCGCCCAACAGAGGTACATAATCAAAAATATACTCAGGTGGAGTGGTTTGGTAGTTTGGTGGTTTGGTGGTTATACCACCATTGTATAATCCTTACCAACTCTATAAAAATGTTGGATCTTGGGTCACCTAATTCTTGACCTGCACATACTCGTAAGTGATCATGGCAAGGCCATCCTGCCTCAAGCAAATCAACGTGGTCCAACCTTTTCTAATCTTCATCATTAATAAGAATAACGTCTCGAGGAAGGTAACCAAAATATCCATGAATGGATGATGGAGGCAACTATTCAAGAAATTAAACCATCCACCTTTGAAGATGATGTCGGGCTGCTCTAATATGCACATAACTATTATCAACGTGAATATACTACCAAATCATGAGCCTGTCAATCCGGAGCCAATGCCTCCAAAAAGCTCTACAAAAGTGATCTTGTCTGGGAATAGACGCCAATGAATTGGTCTCCCAAATATAGAGCTAATGGAAGTAGAAGTCAAAGTGTTAAAAGGTACAGAAGCTGCAATGTTCCTATATTGTCGGAACAACTCCTAACGGCTAGTCCAAGGTGACAAAACATCCTTGAAATGTTGAGGTGTAGCCTCTAAAATTGGTAACTCTCATCGGTCTTCTGGAAAAACGGTAGCAAACACCAACGTTTCCTCTAAAAATGAAAGATCAAATAGAAAGCTCTCCAAAGATGCCGAACATCCAAATATAGCGTTAGTAGTCATAGATATTGTCAATGCTGCAAATGCCACTAATATCAGTTCTTTCCGGCCATCGCCAGAAGACCATCCTGATCAAATCCACGTCTTCGATCTAGCTATTCATACCAAAACCAAGAGGGTAAAGTGTTTGCTGATCAATTAAAATATCATAGTTAGTAGCATTAATGATAGCGCACCTAAAAGAAAAGTGAGAATAGGTAGATCTTCCACCCACTCAAAAAATTAGCTGTAGAAACTCTTTTGTGTAGCCTATAGCACGCTCCATGCCTTTAACTAAAGTGACAATAGTGAATGAACAAGGCACCAAGTCCTTAGCAATCAAACCAAGTTCTATCGTCAAATGTTTGCCAATTATAATTGGCTGAGCACCTGAGTCCATCATCACCCTAAATGGAGTAGCTCAATGACCGTGTTTTTCACTACATGAAACCAAAACATTCCATTGTTGTTTATCAAACGAACAACTCCTGGATGTACAGCCTGTTGCTCTCTAGCGGATCTTGCTGAAACGTCAGCAAGATAAGTTGCTCCCACCGCTAGAGGTGCATCCATAGAAAAATGATGCAATGTATGGCTATCTACATGCTCACCAAATGCAGCAATGGTTTCAGCTGCAAACTAAGCACGCAGCTTTGCTTGAGCATTTAAATCTTGAACTAAAGAGGTATTGGCAACAGCCTGAGAAATCTATAGAGATGGCATGTTTGTCTTCCATTCTAAAACATTTTTCACTGTATGGAAGACCTCAGAGGCCTGAAAGCCTAGTGCCATCAACTTTGAACTAGAAAATATTGGCATATGCATAACTTTGAAAATCATGGTTTGCAGTAAATCAGGTGAGGCAGAACCTCCAAAATGTGAAAGTGCAACAACTGGGCGTTTATCTATAACAACAGCATTAGCCAAACCAAAAGATAATAGTAGGCGTACTTGGCCAATAGAATCAGCAAGACCAGTATAGCATGCGCGTGAGACAGCAATGACATCTGCTATTGAAAAACCAACTGATCCTCTAGTAGTCTGAAATCGGGTAGCAGCTGCAACTTTTTACTCTCTAGATGTACCAAATATATAATGCTCAAAGCTAGAATAACCAGCCATCTTTTTAGAAGATGCCCCAGAATCAGAAGCTTAAGCTAGTGATGCACAGGTCTTGAACTTTTGTTCTAATTCTACTATCTTGATCTTAAATGTCTTCTCCTTTTATGCCTTTGCAGCCACAAAACTAGCTGGCTTTATCTCAAGATGAAGCTGAAAGCAGTGATCCTCATACTGGTTAGTGCCACCACAATGTTGCACTTCAAAGTCTTCTTCTTGGCTTTAGCTTCACCCTTCGCTTCTTCCTTCTTAGTAGCCTTGGATGGCTAAGAAGGAGTCTTGGGTTTTTCTATGCAATCTTTTTTGGCATGTTCATCTTGCCTAGATTTCCAACAATATAAGGTTCTCTTTGATTTAGTGTCCGCCAAATTGCTAGTGATAGTAGAGGTCTTTTTAAATTTGGAAGAATTTGTCATGAAAATAACCATATCCGTGGCGTTATGATGACAAAATGTTCGATTACACCTCTCAACTTCAGAAAAAGTTTTAGCCAAAATAGTCATACCTTCATAATCAAAGATAATCCAAGAAGATGCTAAATCCAGCAATCGCTTGTCGATCTTTGACAAAAAGATTTTTACATGCTGATTCTCAATGAAAACTCCACTAGACTCCACAGCAAACCGTGTCAAACAGGTATACATGCTGCGTACTATATCCTTCTTCTCCCTCCAAAAATCCTGGATACGCTGCATCTGATTACGGTGGAATCCGCCATACTCCACCTCTAAATGCGTAATAAATTGCGCTAGTGGATCAAACTGAGATGAGGGACCAACTGAGGCTAGTGCCGCTTGAGTAGCATGTGCTATGCGCAAATTGATAGGTGGCGTAGCACTCTCTGTCTTAGGTCCCAAGGCTATCGCTTTGTCCTTAGAATTTTTAAAAGCCAATCCATCATCATTGCTAGGTTTCTCCTCCACATTTACAGATGAAGAACTAGAAGCAGCTACCGCGCCATCTTTGAGAGCTGAAATAAGCTCTACTTGCGTCTTTCAATAAAGCTGGGATTTGCAAAAATCAGCACTTTACAATATTTATAACCAATTGATTTTCAATGTACCCGTAGGTACCAGAGGAGATTATTATGACTGTTATTGTATTCGTATTGAAGAAATGCGACAAAGTAAAAGCTCAAGCTGATGAGCATGAATACCCTGCTCATAGGTCTAAAGGGCCTCAAATTCCAAATGCTAAGGCAAAAATTCAAAAGTAAATCAATCGTTAAAATTGGGTGACCTCTGGCGCTTCTTTTTCTGTTATGTGCAGAAGCAAAGCCTTCAATTAAGAAGGGAAATTCCCCTTGCGCGTTTTGAGAAATAATCACGCACTGTACCGCGGTAATTGTCTTCCATCTCATCAAACGTGTGTACATTCAAGACCTTAAATCTACTAGTAGTATGCAAAATTGAATCTGGGTAAAAAGCCTCGTTGGTATCTACGGCTAGTTCAAAGTCCTCAGTGTGGTCATCCTACAAGTAGTTTGGTGAAGGAGACCGATAATATTGGTTCCTAGTCAGTACCATAAACAAACTACCTAGATACTTGCAACTATCTACAGACTTATGGCAACCTAACTTACAATCACCACCAAATTGTATGGTTCATCGATAATAACATCTGGTAAACACAAGTCCAACACATACAAAAAAGGCTTGCAGACAATCAATTTGGTCTCATCCTTACAGTATGTTCACTCCAACAAAATACAAAATGGGACAATAATGTCCGTAAACAAGGAAGATGCTAAAAGATAGAATCCAAAATACAAATTTTGGATCCTTTTCTCCAAACAACAGATAAGCAATAATGAAACCTGCACAACTAGTCAACAACAATTAAAGAATGGGTCACGTTGTTCTACATTGAGGATTTAAACGTGTTAACCCTTTGCCGCTTCCCTAAAAGATTACCGCCACTCCGCCAAAAGGTTGCGTGTTAGACGGCATTGTCATCCACATTCGCTCCCTCTTTTCGGCCCAAAATTATCATCCAACAACAGATAAGTAAAAAAGAAAATCATACAACCGACACACGCTCGCGGTTGGTGATAAGTGACAAATTGGAATGCAACAACTTGCAAATCCAATGCCCCCAAACCCAATATCCAACAATCTCACAAGAAGTTTTGACAATCTTCTGTAAAATTAGTTGTGGCATTTAGGTTATGAGAAAATCCATTGGGTTGATTTCAAAAGATTCAAATGATTTAAGTGAACCAAATTTTTAATGAGATCCAACCAAATTTCTGAAGTTCCACTCCCTCAGATTTAATTGAGAGATCCGTGAATGTGAAGATGAGAAACACCTCCTTAAGTACTCATGGTCTGCCGGTTGTGGGAAACAACGCTGAATTCAAGAAGAATAACATGAGATGATGAAAATTTTGGGGTTCGAGGCCCTGGGAGGAGCCCTAGCCACCGGCTGCACGGCTTCTTGTTAACTCGTGGTTCTCCCGGGTTGGTCTGGGCCTGTAGGCTGGGTATTCTTCACCGAAACCCTAATTTCTTAAGCACCTGCCCTGACTCTGCCGGCACTTGTTGGCACTCGGCTCCCCGTCGACCTGGCTCCTGTCGGGGTCCGGAGCCCTGTCGCTGCCGGCGACTGCTCCTTCGCTCCTCACTCCGGCGCCTGGCTGGCTCCGACGCCGCGCCTGCAGTCGCGGCCCACGCCTCCCGAACCGAACCCTAATTCTCAGCCTCCTTGTGCTCGTCGACGATGCGCGCCTGCGCCCGCGCTGCCGGATTCGCCTCCGGCACCTGCTCCGACTTCTCTCCGAAACCCTAGTTTTCGTTTGCAGTTGCTCACGTCGCCCTGCCGGATCTTGCCCCGCGCGACTCTACTCCACAGCTCGCCGCTCTGAAGCTCGTCGTCTTCGTGCTGATCTCCGAATCTCAAACCCTAATTCTTCTCGTCGGTCTGCTGCACCGGCGCCTGTCACTGCGCCTCTACCCGTGCGGACTCACCTTCCGAAACCCTAGGCTCTCCCGGCGCTGCCCCAGCCTCTCTGCCGTTTGCTCTGCCCGAGAGCTCCAGCACTCTCACCGTCGCTCCAGGACTCCAAAACCCTAATCCCGAAGCTTGTCACAATCACCGCAAGTTGGGCCCTCGCTCTCCGTACAGCCTTAAGCTCCCACTCACAAGTCCAGCAAACTAGAAACCCTCAAAGTTTTGCAAAATTGCAAAAATTTCAAGAAACACAACAAAACAGGAGATTTTTTACCAAGTGATAAGATACAAAATCTAAGCACTTAAGCGTCAATCAAGCTACCTCTCACACCGCTCACGGGAGAATCCAAGAGTGCAAGGAGAAAACGTGGAAGATAGTATAAAACTCAAGAAAACATAACAAACATACTCTCTCAAAAACACCTCACAAGACTTGACTTAACAAATAATGCCAAATTAGGGAAGTAACGTGCCTTAACTAACCCCAAACCCTAAGTGACCACAAATGAGATGTCAAATGGAATGAGGTGCCAAAGGCCCTAACCTTCCCCAAAACTACTAAAAACAAAGATCATCCACTAAAGAAATACATCCAATGTGGCATAGCCACGATGCCACATCACGTGACATCGTGACTTTTGATCATCTTACCACTTGTACTTGACAGGAGCTTATAATCCATAATTTTTCAAAAAACATATTAAATCATTGTAGATGTATGTTTATAAATAAAATATTGGGGGCATTGTTTATATATCCTTCATTGTAAAATGTATGGATTTTTTGTGACAAAAAAACATCAAAAAACGGTAAAGCACCACAGCAATTGATATTATTGCTATGTGTTGAAATTGTGTTAGAGTATAACAGATGTTATCAGGAAAAACCATTACAATCCGATTTACGTGAAATTTCATTTATTTATAATTTTACTACTTTCAATAAATTTTCATGATTAAAAAATATATCATCTACCATCCAAGCTCCGTTTGTATAAACTCTTTAGTACGCACAACTTTATTGAGTTTTCTACAATATGAATAAAACCTCCATCCCCTCTATAATTCAATTCTTTTTGTATTATTTTCTGGGTTTTCATAGGTTTAATTACAATAGATATTTGAAACAAAAAACCTCTTGCTTTGTAAGTGCTATAGGAGCAACAATTGTGGGTATGCATATTTCCAAGTTGAGGGAAAGGGCTTTCAAATTGTATTAAGGAACTCCCTAGTTTCTACCATGGTTGCAAAGATCATAAGAGCAACTATAAAAGTAAAAAATAAATAAATAAATAGATAGACAAATGAGCATACAATTGGAGGTAATACGTAAATGTATTAGTTTAACCCCTAAAGGACCATTGTTTCTCTGGGGGACAAATGGGATTTTGGGCATGTACTTTTGGATAAGCTACTTTGTGTGATTTTTTGAAACTTTTATTGAAGGTGGGGAATTCAAAGATCTACATGGACATTGAATTAAATTCTTAACAATTTAGTGTTTTGACTCATTCTCTACTTCTTTTTACTTACTACTTTTTTCCCATGTGTTGTATAGTTCCAATTGATTTGAAAATTCTCTCACATATACCTAACTTGATCTCCTACATGGAAAAATAAAATAAAACTTTGGGTAGAGCAATTTTTTCATATAAGAGTGGTCAAAGGCTTTTGAAATTTACTAACAATAAGGAAATAAAACTTTTTCCCTTCACTTCAAATGTAAATATCTCCCTCCTCTCCATCTAGAACAACTTGATTTTTTTTCCAACAAGTACCTCTTCTAGTCTAAGACAAAATTCTATGATTGGATTTCCAAAAAAGTAAAAAAAATCTACCTTCTTATTCATCCCAGAAGTGGCAGTTTTCAGTGATTCCGACAGAAAAAAGGGCTTGGTTTCAGTGATTCCGGCAGAAAAAAGGGCTTGGTCCTTTAGAGGTTAATATTGTGAAGAAAGTGGGTACAGTTGTGCAGACAGAAACCTGCTTGAATAGCAACGTTTTTTGACCACAAACATTTGCTCTGCAACCAACCACAGAAACAAATTGTGGCTGCAATTGCGGTCGTGCACATCCTTGTTTTCGTCAGCATGCTTCACTGACCATGAGGCTGTGCAATGCTCATGGCCCAGGGCAGTTCAGGTTCTCAACTACCACGGGATATGCCGAGTTTACAGGCAAAACAAAATGTATGCAGAAAGCTCTTTAACCCCTAAGCGCCCAGATTTGAAACCAAGAAAACCTGACCTATTTGCAATCAAAATACCCCTGTGAACTGAAAAATACAATTTATAAGATTGGACCACACAAATTGTTAGTAGAAAGCATCTTCATTGTGATGGCCTAAATTGGAGGTGGTTTGACCAAAGGAGTAATGAGATAACATCAATCAAACTTGTGTTGACCTAGCTTTTAGAGAGACAATATATTGTCTGCTCGGCGCTCAGGGGTTAAAAGATGAGTTCTCTACTTACACATACGGGTATAAGGAGGCATTTGCGCTAAGGTAGACACACCCATACCCGACCATTTAAGGGTTTGGGGTATCTCAAGGTCTCAAAGAAATCAGGAAAAAATCAGTAGGCTTAGCCTTTCAACAAGCTATCATGGAACGTAATTTTTGTAGAAAAAGGTATTGTAGATTTTTTTTTTTATGAAAGGGCAAAGTTGCAGCTCATTGGGTCCCTATTAGCGACTTTAGGCTAACCTTGAAACTGCTTAAATGTGTTCCTATAATGGCATTTCATGGTCCCAATCTCAACCATCTCAAAGGAGCTCAACAACTAACATGTGACAAGCTTTGCTTGTGCAAGGATGTTTACTGCTCTAGTATGGGCTCAAGAGTGTGTGATGAAAGCATAAAAAATAGGGTGTAGAATTGGGGAGCGATCAGGAATGGGTGTGTCTACCTTATGCCTCATGTTTGAACTCCATAAGCCCTAGTTCCAACTTTGTTGGATTGTAAAGAGACAAAAAGGACTTGTGCAAAAAAAAATTGAATAATTTATGCAAACAAGATTATTTGTATTTGGCTCCCAAGTTGCTTTTCTATATCCATGGCCTAGTTCCTAGAGTAAAGTACCACATTTTTGGCACCAAATTGTCAAAATCTATTGCTTTATAGGCACTTCCAAATGATTGAGGACTTGGACATGTTGAGAAGGTATAAGGATGAACTTCCATGCTGTTTTAGAACACTAAAAATCATTAAAAAAAAAAACAAACAAATTAGATTTCAATGTAAAATTGCTTGTTTAATTGTTTTCTAGATTTTCCAATTTGGGAACCATTTGAAAATTTGCCCTGCCCCTACTTTGGAACAAGTGAAAGTTTAAAATTCGGTGAGATTTGGGACTTGGGACAGAGAGTGAATGGCCCTAAGTTTCTATGCAAGTAAACATGATTTCAGACATTGTACCCCATTTCTGAGGCTGTTCTAGGAAGGTTGCTATGACTGAGCAGTGAATTTGGTATTTTGCAACAAATGCTATCATATGTATACCCATTTCATGTACTTTCAAGGGAAGATGGTCACACTTCCCATATATATTGTTAAATGCACCACCATATTTGGATGCAAATTATAGCCAACATAATTTAAAGGTGCAAACAATAAAGACTTGCGAGCACGAGAGATAAATCCCTGGCAAGAAGATTAATTGCAACAAGTCAACTGACAGAGGCTTTGACGGTACCAGCTGTGCAATTTTGCAATTCAAACAAGATGAGAGGCTAACTTTGAAAGATTGTTGCACAGGGATTGCTATTTCATGAGCGCGGATCCGTGAGCAGTGATTTGGGATGTTTTTGTTAACAGGATAAATTTCACCAACAATTGTGTACACATGCCGGGTTTAAATTCTTGGTGAATTTTTGCTAGAAATTTACCTAAATTTGTCCCCAGCGACCATAACACTATAAATATTAAGTGGAAAACTGGATGAATTTGCCTAGTGGCTGGCCAAGAGTGCACTATATTTGCTAGAATACAGATGAAAGATGCTAATATTAGTGTAGTATTTGGATGAATAAGCGCTTTTTGTTGGTTCCACCCATTTGTATCCAAAAATTTCTTACCTACTGGCATTGGTAGGTGCCTGTTGCGCGGCCAATGAAAGAACAAAAATTAAACCCTTTACACAAGGCCCTATAATTGTGCATTTTAAATTATCAATTTTTTCAAACATTACTTCTTTTTAGTTATTCCCTTGTATTAAAATTAAAAACCGTTCTTACTCACAAAATCATGAATCCCCGCTCATGACCCACCATTTTACCCTGACCAAATAGCGTTTGTCCGCGCATGAGTCAATGAACAAGTTACTGCATCAAAGCTAGAGAGCGGAAGTGGGAAGCAAGGCCCTAACCCTAAACCCAATGACTGGTTGATACCTGCCCACCTGTGTATTTCTTCCTACCCATGTAACAATCCAAAATTCCAATCTTATGGCAGTTGAAACTTGAAACTTGCTAAATGTAGAAAGAACGTGGTAAAATTTCAAGTGTTTTCCTTGTACCAGTGCATTTTAGGCCCTACCAATTATTTGAACAATTCTACATCCTTTGATTTGAAAGATGTAATAAAAGTTTTTCCCAATTGCACCATTTAAGTGATATGCACACTACAATGTATGAAGGTATGCTAAAAAAATAAACAGAACTATCCATGAGTGCAAGTCCATCCATAGAATTTCCAATGAGTAGCAACATCTGTCCATGTTGGCGATCATAACACTACAAGGAAAAGGTCATTTTTTGACTAAGCACCATGACTACCGTGAGTCATTTTGGACATATTTTGTGTCCAAATGTGTCCAAAATGACTCACGGTAGTCATGGTGCTTAGTACAAAAATGGCCTTTTCCTTGTAGTGTAATGTTTCTTTTAGATGGATGTGACACTATCATCCCCATTTTCCGCGTAGTTCTCATAGTGTTAACCCCTAAAGACCCCAACAATGCTTTTTCTTTTTGGCAACATAGCAATTTTTGGCAGCTCATTACACATGATTATTTCAAAAGAAATTTTGAAATTTTCACACATGATGTGCCCAAGGAGTAGCTTTAAGGTTCAATAATTTTCAAAACTTTGACTACATGGTTCAAAAGTCATTGCATGATACAAAGTTTTTTTTGTTGCTAGGAAGTGTGGGTAGCTCAAAAAAAAATTTCAAAAATTATATTTAAAGAAAAGAAGAAACTAAAATTGGTTCTTTTGATTTTTATAAATGTGGGAAGCTTTAAATCATTCCATTTATATCAATGAGATGAAAGTTATGAGGAGATTTTGTTAATGGACAATTATGAGTTATCTATGCTAAAGTAAACTTTTAAGTCCTTTATTCTACTCAATTTTCAATAGTTTGAAAAAAAATTAAAGCCAAAGGATGTAGATATTTTATTACAACATTAAAACCATTGGGATTGGCATTTTTCATTTTCAAAATTACATTCTTAACAATTTAGTGGTTTGAATCATTCTCTACTTCTTTTTACTTACTATTTTTTTCCCATGTGTTGTACAATTCCAAATGATGGGAAGTTTTCAAGTGTGTACCCAACTTGCTCTGAAGAACAAATCCAAAAAATTTCAACCATTTTGGGAATTATTTCATACAAATATGACCTTGTGAAGTGTAGCTGCCCAAATTTTTGCAAGGACAAAAAATGGTTTTTTTTCAATTCAAACTCAATCATCTTACAATCTACTTGGTAGAAGATTCTGAAAAATATCCACGTCTTCTAAAATTAGTGTAGTACAAGATCTTAAGGTTAGATTTGTCCACAAATGTTTTTTTTCTAATATTTGGTACTTGTAGTAGAAATTGCAATTTTGTAGCAGTTTCAGTGAAAACATAGTCAAAAACCTTTAGGGGTTAACCCCTAAAGGCCCAAGCCTTTTTTTTTGTGAAAATCACTCAAAATTGCCACTTTTGGGGGAGTGAGGAGAAATGTTTTTTTTTTTTTTTTTTTTTTGGAAATCCAACTGTAAGATTTCGCCCTAGACAATGGGAGGTACTTACGGAAAATAAATTAGCTCATTCTAGATGGTGAGGAGTGAGATATTCACATAAGAAGTGAAAAAAAAAGTTTTTTTCACTGCTGCCCAGAAATTTCAGAAGCCTTTGATGGCTCTTATATCAAAAAAATTGCTCTACACAAAGTTGAGGTTTATTTTTCCCATGTAGAAGACCAAGTTAGGTAAATGTGGGAGAATTTTCAAATGAAACGGAGATGTGGATCATACTTTGTAAAATCTTGCAACGCTGTAAGGTCATGAAATTTGCATATACGCTAAGCATAATTGGAGGATTTATGTAAAATTCAAAAACCCAAATTACTTTGATCCAAATGGTGAAAACCAAGGAATCTTAGTCTACTACAACTTCCAAAAAAGGTCAAAAAACAAATACACAAAGAGCTCAGAACAGTAAAGCAATAAGTTTTACAAGGGGAAAAAGGAATGGAGGTTTGGGAGTCCCATAACTACCCGCAAACTAAAACTTCTCATAACTTTCATCTCATTTATCAAAATTGAATGATTCAAAGATTTCCTTGTATATAAAAATCTAAAGAACCAATTTCAGATTTTTAATTTTAAAAAATACAATTTTGAATTTTTTTTTGGACTACCTGCCCTTGCCCTTTTTCAGAAATTCATGTATAACTTGTTCAATGAATGTCTCAATGAAGAACAAATTGGATGCCCATGTAGATCTTTGAATTGCACACCTTCAATAAAAGTTTCAAAAAACCACAAAAAATTGTTTGGCCATAGGGACCTGCCCAAAATCCCATTTGTCACCCGCGGGGACAATGGGCCTTTAGAGGTTAACGTGGTAGAAAATGGAGAACACTAAAACGTTTGCTGGTCTGAATTGCTCTAACATCCTTTCCGTGGGGCCAATGTGGAAAACTGTTGCTACTTTACAAACAAGGACAGAAGTGAAAAATCTGCTTCTACTTTGGAGTTGGTCAATTTTATATCCTTCCATGTCTTCTGAACTAAATCAGGGTTTCTGAATCCAAAATTCTCAAATTTAGTCTCCGAATGAATAAATTTCTAAACTCATAAATTTTCAGGCATGTAAAAAACCTGGCCCCACAAAGGGTGTGAGAGCAATTAAGAACAAGGATTTAGCGTTCTCCATAAGAAATGTATTGCGCCAGGAGTATGTGACAGTCAGTTCTAAGAGCATCCGCACCCACAAACACTCAAGAGCTCTACAAGAGCACTTGGTGCATCTGCTTTGTCTCATGCTCCTCATTGCAAATTCACCAATGTCCTATACAAGACGGAGCTAGCTCAATTGTAGCTCAAAAACTAGAATGTTCAAGGTTTGATGAATTCTTACCGTGCACAAATTTAGGACAATTGAAACTTGTTAATTGGTTGACATAAGAGGCCCATGATTGAAGCTCGTTACCTATCCTCTACGATACACTCTTAATGCCTGCTAGTACTTGCTTGAGTGCAAAGGAGGGATATTTGAGATTTGAGCAAGCAAACCCTTGATTGTGGATGTACCCTAAAGGCCTAAATGCCTGCTTTTGAGAGCCCCAAGTTGCGTGCAAGGGTGCGGATGCTTGAATTTCCTCAGCCCACCAAATTTGCTGATGACTCGTGGTAACCACGTTCATGACCTAGAACTGCGAGTATTTGAGGGAGGGAACACAAGCAGTTAGGGAAAGGAAGACAAATGCGAATTGCAAAGAGCAAGACTGGTGAGTAGGATGTTTAGTTCTAGCAAAAAATTGCCTAAATCTTACCTTAACCTCTAAAGGCCCAAGCACTGTATTTTTGCAAAATAGCGATTTTGGGCAGCTCATTGCAAGTGGAATTTTTATCTTTTTATTTTGAAATTTTCACACATGATGTGTCCAAGGAGTAGCTTTAAAGCCCAGCAATTTTCATAACTTTTGACTACATGGTTCAAAAGTTATTGCATGATGTGTTGTTTTTTTAAAACTCCAAGTAGGGGCAGCTCAAAAAACTTCTTTAAAAATTACATTTTTTTCAAGTTTTTTTTTTTTTTTGAAATTAGTTCTTTAGAGTTATGTGTAAGTGAGAAGCTTTGAATGTTTTGATTTCAATTTATGAGATGAAAGTTACGAGAAGTTTTAGTTTGTGGGTAGGTATGGTTTTGAGAGACTCCATACCTACCCACAAACTAAAACTTCTCATAACTTTCATCTCAACAATCAAAATTGAATGATTCAAAGCTTCTTAGGTACATATAAGTCTAAAGAACCAATTTCAAAAAAAAACTTGAAAAAAATGTAATTTTTAAAGAAATTTTCTGAGCTGCCCATGTTGCCCGGAGTTTTAAAAAAAACAACATATTATGCAATAACTTTTGAATCATGTAATCAAAAGTTATGAAAATTGTTGGGCCTTAAAGCTGCTCCTTGGACACATTAAGTGTGAAATTTTCAAAATAAAAAGATAAAAATTCCACTTGGAGTGAGCTGCCCAAAACCCATTTTGTCCCCTGAAGAGACAAGTGAGCTTTTAGGGGTTAAATGGTCACTTACTACCACAACACTAAAAAATAAGGTGAAAATGGATGAAATTGTCTAATTCTTCCCCAAACCAACATCAAAGTCTTCAAAATTTGGATGAAGGTTACTAATATTGAAACAGTTTTTGAATGAATGTGCACATGTTGACAATTCTAACCAATTTTGACCATTTTTTTCTTACTTGCTTGCATTGTTAGGTACGGGTTGCTCTACCAAGGATTTTTTTATTGGTGAAATATAGCCAAATTTTGACTTAGAGAAGTGTGCTTCAATATAGCTGAAGGAAAAAAAGGTGAAAATTAATGTCAATGTAGCCAATGTTCACTAGTAATTGACAGCCCTGTGGCCAAACTTCCATTGAGGACCGTATATATACTCTCTTAATAATTGGTTGGCATCACCAATACAATCTCCAACCAAAATAATATAAGTGTTTTGCTTACCACATATTTCATCTCTCACACTTGATTTGCTTTATTTTTTGAGAGGTTGTGGCTAGAACACTTCATTTGTGCCATTACTCCCTTAGCTACATTCTTAGTTATGCAGTCTATGATTATGGTCACTTGTTTGTTTAAGAGTTTTTAAGTTTTTTGATGCAAATTTTTATTATATTTTTTGAAATCCTTGATTTCTTATAGCCATCAATTTATTGGAAGTATAGTTTTGTATTAACCCCTAAAGGACCAACTATCCCCTGGGGGGACAAATGGATTTTAGACATGTACCTATAGCTAATCTACTTTTTGTGATTTTTTGAAACTTTTATTGAAGGTGGGGAATTCAAAGATCTAAGTGGGCATCTAAATTTTTTCTTCATTTTGACATTTATTGAAGAAGTCAAAAATGAATTTCCAAATGCAAGCAAAATCAGGCAGCTCAAAAACTTCTTTAAAAATTGCATTTTTAGAAAATAAAAATTTGAGGTTAGTTCTTTAGACTTATATATATGTGGGAAGCTTTGAATCATTCAATTCTAGTTGATGAGATAAAAGCTATGAGAAGTTTTAATTTGCATGTAGGCATAGTTTTGAGATTTTCCACACCTACCCGCAAACAAAAACTTCTCATAAATTTCATCTCATCAATTAGAATTGAATGATTAAAAGCTTCTCACATATATACAAGTCTAAAGAACTAACCTCAAATTTTTATTTTTTAAAAATGCAAATTTTAAAGAAGTTTTTGGGCTACCCGCTGAACTAAAATTCTCATAAATTCATTTTTAACTACTTCAATAAATGTTGGAATGAGGATAAAATTAGATGCCTGCACAAATCTCTGAATTCCCATCTTCCATAAAAGTTTCAAAAAATTACACAAAGTAGTGTAGCCATAAGTACATGCATGAAATCCCATTTGTCCCCCGTAGGGAAAAGTGATCCTTTAGGGGTTATATCAAGACAAGTTGCTAATGCATTGCTACACTTCACCAACTTAATGGCAAAGAATGCCAAAAACAAATACGCCTAAATTATGGTCATGGCCAAATATATTGTTGCAAAATATGTGATATCGCCTCCTACTTGTGTAATAAATAACCATTTGTCACCAATATTTTGTCCACTTTTCTTCCTAAACAAATTGTTCTTCTTGAAGTGTTTTTCCAAAATAGCCACCTAAGTAAATTTACTATCCAAAATCATTGCCAGTATTTTCATAAGTTGATATCTTAAAAAAAAAACCTTGCACTCTACCCTCATAGCAAGATTTAAATTTCTGGCAAATGCGTGCTGCTATGTCCCCTCAACATTGGAGGAAATCCGGAAGGAAACCAAACCTATGGAGGAAATCTGTCAGAATTCGCCAGCAATTTAAACCCTGCCTCGTAGTCGTAAAATGAAAAAAACCCTGCTGGCGACTGGCTAGTGCGAGTAGCATAACCGGGGTAGGTGTAGCTGCCCGTGACAACTGACAACTACCGTCCTTCGCCGTCCCTTAAGCAGTGTCCCAACTGTCCTCACGTTCAGTACAAAGGCGTGGGTACGGGCCGTACACCCTCGATCTGAATGGCCGGTGCCTTCTTGGATCCTTTTGCCACCCGGCCCACGATCTGCCACCCGGCCCATGATCTACCACCTTGTCCTCTCTTGTCAAATTTGGCTCACCTCATGCTTCACAGTTTATGCAATTTTTTTTGACACAAATGAAAGAAATTTATTGTTAGAGTAAAGTACAAAAGCTTCAACTGAAAATGGTATGGAGATAAAACAAAAGGAGACATGAATTAACACAATCAAAATATCAACGCATGCCACTGAACTGGAGAGCAAAAGATTTCAGTGCTGCGAATTCAAGGGCAGCAAAACAAAACCTAATACCCTCCAGACCTCTTTCATTGTTGTCAGTATCACTTTTCAGTTTCCATTCTACTGTTCATTGAGAAACTCACTCCCTTAGAGTAATTATGGATAGATTTTTTCCAAGTTTCTCTCCAAAATACCGATATTTTTTAAAAGGCGAAGGAACCATGTTCTTGGAACACAATTTTCATTCTTCCTCCCAATCATGGGGGTGATCATAGCATTCTTTAGGAGGTTATGGCCTCTCTCTCCTCTAACACCACTATTGTGAGCTAGAGGATTGAGGGTGACATCTATCAAGCAAATTGGTTATGTAGTTCTCAAAATGGGCATTCAATTGGAATGTTGTATTTTATGCTACTTGCCATCACTTTAGCATAGTTTCTAAGCATTTCAGTCTATGTATTTTCAATTTCTTGGAAAATAAAAGCGTGCTTTATGCTTTTATTATTGTGACATAGATGAAGTTTTCTTGAAGTGGTGGAGATGCTTTGATGTTGTATGGAGTACACCTTCAAGGAGTATGTTTTGTAGCCCACTATTTGTGTCACAATCATATGACCTTGATGCAGTCTCTTGTATAAATAGGCTTTCATGTGTGGCACCCTCAAAGAGAAACTGGAATTCATCTTAGTGAAACTGCATGCACTTGACAATAAAATTTTCATAGTTGTGGGGAGAATATGGACCAAGTGCTTCATATGGTTCTTAAGTTTACATGCGTTTATTCAATTGAAATATGCCTCATATGGATTTTGGGCTTTTGGTGTTGTCCATACAATGGTAACCAAAGAATTAACTTGAAATAGTAGCCAGTGGAATTGTAGACATGGCATCTTATCTAATCAAAAAGACTTCAAAAATGTAATATCCCTGCCAATCTGGCAACACAAAGGCAAAGTACGTCTCAATGGCTTTTGTGTAAAAGTGAGTTGGAAGAACGAAAATTTATCCATTACAATGAAAAGTCGCGTTGTTTTGAAGCCGTCTGTCTATTCATTAACTTATTGCAAAGGGACGTTGGCTCTCTGAGGCTCTCAGGAGTTGAGTCGATGAATTGATGGGTTCAGTTAGTACTTCAGTGCGGTGGTAAAGATCTCACCACATACGGTGGAGTGTAGGGTGGACAGAGGACACTGTGCTTGTTTCTGCACCTCTCACGGAACTGGCCTGCAACACCTGCTGCTTGAATAACGCGCCAGCCCTTTGTACACATTGTGTACACGTTTGGTACGATTAGGACAAATTAGGAACAGCCCAAGGACGGCACTGCTGATATTTATACTTTACAGTACTTGGTAGGAAAGGATGATGCACTTGGCAAGCCAAACCAACTGCTTACTGCCTGCCTTGTACTTTGCCTGTTGATTCACCTTGAGATCTGGTATGAGATTTTTCTGTCAAACTGAGTTTTGCATGTGCCGCAGTTGTCCCCATCAGTGATTAGTCCACAACATGGTACAGTAGAACTCCTCTAAACTGATATGGTTGGGACCGAAGAATTAGATTAATTTAAGTAAGTTATTAGTGAATTACCTTTCGGTTAGTGCCAGGATACCACCAATGAGTATTATTACTATTGAATTAATTGCTTTGGTTTATGATTAATGTATGGTCTGACATTGAGAGTTGTGTTATGTATTAGATTATAGAGGATATCAGTTTAGAGGATATTGATTTAGATGAGTTCTACTGTAACCATTATAAAAGTATGTTCACACTTGGTGAATGGTTGTAGCTAAGGATAATTGATGTATTTGAACACACCTTTAGACTGCATTCATATTGCTAATACCCCTCCTAACATCAAGTGTGAACACACTCTAAACAACTCTAGCAATAGCACTTTTGTACTTTATTTTATACTACTTAGGACCACTTCACACTATGGCCAAAGGTTGAGAAGTACTCAATTTTCACCAATTACATTGTAAGAAATTAAGAATTTGGCCACTTAACCCTTCTCACTAAGGCCAAAGTCTAAAATATAGTACTTCCAGACTACCAACAAGATATTGTTTTTTCATCCAAAATTATAGCCTCTTACCAGAAGTTTGGGCTGGTCAAGCAAAAATGGAGACCCAAACTATGGTCAAGATGTTGTCAATTTTTTTTTCATAAATTAATACAAAACTAACAAGATCTCGGTCATTAGATTGGAACTTTGAAAGGTCTAATAAATGATATGAATTTGGACTTTGGGCTTGGCCTTTAGAGGCTTTACACTATGGCTATTTAGGTTGAGAGGTTGTAGAAGTCCATTGCCACAAGTTTGGATTTTGGATTTGGTCTTTGGACTTGGACTTTGAAAGCTTCACATCAAGGCCAACCAAAGGTTTCAAAAAAAAATTTAATGCCTATTTTTAGCCTATTTATTTGGCATCTCAACCAAGTATGGCCACTCAATCCCGCGGCCTCTTGTCAATCTCACTACGGCCCGTATATATAATTTTGTTTATGAGAGTGACAACAACTAACCTAAAGAGTTTGAGCCCATTCTTTTCAATGTATGTCAAAGTGAGTTAAGGTAGGAACACCCATAAGTATTAGTGTCCCCATAATTGTTACCTTGAAAAATCTGTAGAAGTAAATAGATGTAATTACAAGAATGTACAACATGTGAACATGAAACCTTAGTGTTGGTATTAGGTGCAATTGCAGATTGCTCTTTGAAAATTCACAACTTATTCTCACAGTATCCAAATAATACATTCAAAAGTGCAAACTCATTATTTTTTTTGTTGCTAACAAGATCCTATAGTTTGCAAGATGTTTATTAATAGTCATCATGTTCAACACCCTTAAACTAACGCTTATAGATTTTCCTACCTTAAGCCTCAAACGCCAAGTGGTGTAATTTTCTTAAACTAGGTTCTCAAGGCCATTTCTGAAAGTAACTAGGTGCATTTGTACCTCTTATGAGCGTCCAATTGATGTGGGAACCCCTTTGTTGCATGCAAGCCTCATGGTCTCCCTTCATTACCACTACCTACTAGAGTTTGCCCAAGTCCTGAGAATCATTCATTGTTTGCGCAGTTTTGAGACTTTAAAAGTAAGTAAGGTCTCATTAAAAAAGGATTGCAAGTGCTTTGTTTATATAATAGAATTTACAAGATTTGAAGAGGTTGCATGTTGTGTTAACAATCACCAAAAATTAGCAAAAACCAAGTGAAAGAACACCCAATTTCAAATGTTCATTGTGCACAAATTGTTTCGAGTTAGAAGATTAGCTTTGGCTCTTTGAGTTCCTCTTGAGATGTAGTACAAGATTTGATATATTATTTGTTTCATCTGAAAATGAAATGTGCAATACATTGAGGGTAGAAAATGCCCTTCCTTACACATTTGAATATGAGATTCGGATCAAATTATTGTAGTGGTGACATTTGAAATACTTGTGGTATGCTTTGTATATTGGGATTCCCTATCTAATGCAAGACATGCCACTTTCATAGGGTGTTTTAGTCTACATAAGAAAAGTTTTGAACTTGAACCGTAAACTAAAAAGGTCCTAAAGGGTCCTTGAACTACCTATGTCGTTACTATTTTAACGTGTCTCGTGTTTTTTTAAGGGCCATACCGAAGCATGCAAAAAAAACATTTTGAAATCTACATTATCTTTCTCCAAAACACTAGAATCACTAAATGTTTTTGCATAAGCTTGAGCTAAATGTCTTGAAGAGAGAACTGTTAACTAGTTATATTAATGGAACGTCATTAGAGGGTGAAGTTAGTCAAATTACTATTTAAAAAACACATCTGAACAAACCGATACTGTACCAAATATTATAGGCTTCTACAAAGCCATCAAAAAATCTAGAAAAATCTACTAAATGGTTGTCACAAGTTAAATGCAATAGCAATTGTGCTAAATTTTGAACCCCAAAACAAAAAACAAAAGCAATAGAAATATTCACTAACTACAACTGTAAAATGCTTTTGACAGAGAACAAGAACTTCTCCCAGCCAGGTTCAAAATAATACTCGTCACTCCAAAAGTCCTTATCACCACTCTAAAAAAAACCCCAAGAAGACCCAAACAGACCCAAACAGTACAGTTTTTAGGGCAGGAAGCTCAAGTAAGTTATAGCATCAAAATCGTTCAAAGAGAATCCAAAATATAAAACTGAAACATTTGGCAGAGAAGACAAGACCAAACACCAACGTAACCCTCCTAACACACACATTTCCCACATGAAAGCTGAGAAGCTACCAACCTTGACACTGTTCAACAAATGCCACCTTGCAAGAAGCTGACAGCGTTGATGCTCACTCTCAACCATTCCGTTTACACAGCAACCAAGGAATTTTCTCAAGGCACTCAAAAGAGAAAGAGAAAGAGAAAGAGCAAGAGAAAGAGCAAGGGAAAGAAAGAAAGAAAGAAAAAGAGAAGACATCGAAGCAGACATTGAGAATGTACATTAAAAGAACGCCATATGTGCAAAATAGCCGCATGTATACACTCTACCAAATCTCAGCCAGCTCGAAAGATGCAAGAGACTTCAAAGACACAGATTCCAGGGAGCCATGACCCCACTCACAAAGGCAAAAACCTCGGCTTCTCTAAAAGGTGAATGTGACTGAGAAAATGTGACTGACGACAGAGTCATCGGCAGGAGCAGCTGCGCAGGGCAATCCCAAGCACGGGTATGAGTAACCCGGCGTTGCTCACCAGCTCCGTGGTTCGTCATCCTCGGAGACGCAGCGCGAGCTTGGGATCCAGAGATGAGGTATTGCAGGGAAAATTTGGTTGTGAGAAGCGGCATTACCAGTCGTTGCTCTCCCATTTCAAAGTGGCGGTCTCCATGTCGGACTCTCGCTTTACCTTGTCTTTCTGGAACCAGTCGCACACTCTGCCGGCGTTGAGCTCTTCAATGGGCACGCCTTCTTGCTCTGAGATCACTCTCAGCAAATTCAAGGATGAGATCTGCAAGCAAAAGCGGCAGAGCAATTAGCCTCTGCCATGTCTTGATTATGCAAAACACACAAGTTTCCTGGGATGGATTGCTTTCATTAGTTTCGACATTAACGCCTGATTCTCAGATATATTCGAAGTCACACAATTCGAATTTATTGCCTTGTGATGATTATTCTAGTCCAGGGACCTCTGTCAAGTTCCTGTCGTTGTGGTTAAATCATAACAATGAGTAGAATTCGATAAGATGTGAGCATTAAGAAAATGCAGCTTTTGAAAGGTCCACAGATATTTGGTTGTCCATAAATCCATGAGGGTGCGGTTTCATTATGATGGATTCTCATTCTAATCCAAGCATGTCAAATGCATGTTTTTATGTATGTTATTCAAAATGATGTAATGTTGGATTTATCTTGTCTAGAAAAAAACTAAAACTTAGGATTCAATAATCAAGACCAAGTATTTTTTTACTTCATTTTGGCATAGTCTCTTTATTTAAAGCAGTTTTGTAGAAATATGAAAAAGGAGAGAACAATAATGACCCTCAGAAATGAGGGAAAATGCTCAACGGTTAAGGATGAAGCAAACTAGCCTACTAGATCCAGTGTCATGCTTCTGCTCTACAAAAGCTTGTTAAAGTTTATCATGTAAGTCATGTTTGGTTTAAAACAAGCTAGGAAGAGCTTTGAGCCTCTTTCGAGTTCGTAACATCTCGCACTCAACAGTTTACACCCATTTGTACTCTATCCTCTTTTACAATCAAACAGGCTGGCATTCCCTACACACATGGGTCGGTTTGGTAGAGCATTCAGCAAAGTTTGAAGCAGAACGATACCCAAACTATAAAAGCAAATAAAATTCCTGGATGTTTGAGCTCCTTGAGAACACTCAAATTTAATAAAAAGGTCTTTTTTTTCCAAAGTTTTCAGAATCGAAGGATGACATTTTGACCAGTTGTGAAGTTCAAAATGCAAATTGTGCTGAAAACTAACACAGCAATGTTGATAAACTACGCAGTTGTGCAAGACCTTACAAGCCAGAGGCATCCACTTGTCCATCACTGGCAAACTCTATTTTAGGTCATTGCAGAAACACATTTGCAGTGCTTGAAAGCGAGCAATGGAACGACTGCGTGGAATTCAGCACATATCAGGCTTTTCAAATTCCTGGTTGCCCTAAAAAGAGATATGTGGGTGTGGGAAGATGGCGTACCGTGAGGCGACACAAGAATTTCTCGTGCATGTCGATGTTGGCCATTTCGACAAGGCCGGCTTCTTCCATCGTCAGAAACGACCCAGGTGCACCGCTGCCTCCGCCTCCCACTCCCGTCCTCACTGACGACCCCCTCCTCCCCCTCCCGTTCTCTGCCACACGACTCACTCGCTCCTCTGTCAACATCTCATCGCCTCACGCGCAACCAGTCTTCACCAAGGATTCGTGGTGTAAAAAGAATAACCCAAAAATGACCCAAAAATAACCTAAAATGACCCAAAATGAACAATTCAATTGTTGAAATGGTGGCAATTTAGAATTCTGATGCGGCCCAATGTCGTGCCAGAGTGCCACTTGGACGGACCTTGGCTATGGTTACTAAAGATACAACCAAATTGAATCAATCAATCAATCAATCCGAGCATTCACAGGCGTCTCACAAACCTCACAAACCTGAGGAGGTTGAGCGCACTGCTGCCGGAGCCGAGAAGGAGGGGCCGCTGTCATTCAAGCTCGAGTGCCGAACGGCTGGAGCTGCTGCTGCTGCTGCGGCAGTGCTCCACAACTGCATTGCTGCAATTGGCAACGCCATGACGACAGGCGTATGCGAAAAAAATTGAGTCAATGAGAGTTGTGAGCAGCTGACGCGGTGAGGAGGTGACCCCCGATGAGCGAGACGCACACGCCGCGAAAGAAGATGGGGAGATTGACAAGTGCAGCCACTGCAGCTTCATTCCTCAGTGGCCCATCCTTTTGTTTTTTACCTTTTCAAAAGCCACTTTAGATACTTTTACTTTTTGGGTTGGGTTTCTCCAGCAGAGAGTTGCTTGAAAGACGCTGCAAACATTCCCAGTCTACTTGCTAATTTAAAGAAGGGAAAATTTCATGGATACCCCTGAAGTTTGCCATATTTTCATAGATACCCCTCTTTTTCAGAAATTTTACAAATACCCTTGGACCATAATTTTCAGGTGTTTGTTTTGTTGTGCATGCCACTTAGCTTCTTCTTTCATGCGCATGCATAACAAGAAAGTAGTGTGCACAGAAAGGGAGAAGGAAGTGACATGCACAACAAAACCTGAAAATTTTGGTCCAAGGGTATTTGTGAAATTTCTGAAAAAAGAGGGGTATCTATGAAAATATGGCAAACTTCAGGGGTATCCATGAAATTTTCCCTTTCAAGAAGAGGCTACATGTCCCTAACATCTTTCTTTCAAGTTCAAACCAATAAGCCAACTACCCGATATCATGGCCAAATATAAGATCTGCCAACCACAATGCAGCAGATGTGAACGGTAAAGTGTTATGGTGGTTCCATCAGACTCCAAACTAATAAACATAATTTTATGAAGCAAGGATGATTTCAAGCTAAACATGACTGGTAGATGCGTGGCAATGAGACTAAGTAACATGCAATAGGTCAGCTTGTTTGCATTGCGAAGTCCACTTGGTTGGCACAAAAATATAAAATAACAAGAAAATTCTCAAGTTTGTTGGCCTCCACTTGAGTTACCTCACCACTCCAAACACAACGAACTTTTCTGCAAAAGTGGCCTATAGAACCAATACCAACTAACACTCCGAGCCCGTTGGCCTCTGCGAACATGTTGACTAGTTGTTGTCCGATACCAGCGTGGTTGGAAGTGCACATGAAATTGGTCCAAAACTACCAGAATGGAAATGCTGGAATTCCATCTAAGACCTAGGTTGAGTCCTGTTGAAGGAGCTCGTCCTGCAGCTGCTCTAAAAGAATAGGCTGCGTGGAAACATTACCAAGGTATACCAAAAATCTACACATGATACAACACACAAGAGATTTGGAAGCAGATGCTGGTATTAAGAGCATCTTTACCCCGTAGACGTAACCAGGAACTCAAACGCAGCTCACGCATTACCACCCGGCAACCACTAGGCAATCACTGAGGCGCAAACAATTGGCAAACCCCTGCGCAAAATGAAAGGGAATAGTCTTCCGCGTTAGCTGTTGCGTAGACGGAAATGAAAGGGAATAGTCTTCTGCGTTAGCTGTTGTGTGGACGGAACTCTGGCGTGCACGGAGCGAAGTAGCGTTGTTGCTTGCTCTCGCAACAATCACGGTTGCGTGTGTGCTTGCGTCCGCGGTGGAGATGCTCTAAGAGGGTTTGTATGACGAGCTCGCAGGGTCGGTAGATAAAGCAGCGTTTGCAGTTTCAAGGTCTTCGTCGAGCAAGATGTCCCAATGACCATCCCACTTGATGAAGAACTCGGTATCGTCATGGTACTGGACGCGGTGTATGTCCCCAGCAGGTGTGTACAGGAAGTCGCCAGACAGAAGGTGGAACTTCTCCTTGGTGGTCAAGTTCCACACCGTCTTCTTTCCAGACGTGACGATCAAGTCGTGACCGAATGTGTGATGATGCGCTGGCTCCACGCTCCCTGCTTTGAACCTCACCACAGCCGATGTGGGGTCGTCACGCACAATTCTCCATGACCCGCCTGGCATGATACTCACCTCCTCGAACTCTCGCCCACTGGCCAGCGCACATATTGCGCATCCGTGCTTCCCCGCCTTCCCTTCTTCATCCGCTCCTGTCACCAACCAGGACATCAGGTCTAATTGCATACTTTCTGTTGTCAGAATGGCCAGATCTTTAATTTTTCTTGTTGACAAATAGAAGACGATTCCAACGCACCAGACTATGCAATATTTGGAAACCATGTGCAAATTCAGAAAGAGTTCAAAGCTATACTTGTAAATGATCCGAACTAGCCAGCCAAAAGTTCTGAGGTTGAGGTACGGTACATTCTTAAAAGCAACATCTACTCAAGGTGCAGGAATTTGAAGTGGCGCATGTAGGTAGGTGTAACAATTAGGTGTAGTTATCTTACGCTCAAAGCTTTCCAAATGGTTTCAAGAAAACCCAACTAAATGAGACACTTACCTATTAATAACCTAGTTACTAAATGTCCATGTTGCACAAGTTGTGTGTCAGATGGCCAATTGGTGCCAACTCTCCAATTTTAGATTGCGCTTGTACCAATGGTTTGAAGTGCTAAATCCACCAGCACCAACCAAGTAGCAGCAGTTAGCTAAATCACTGTACTTGGTAGGTGCGGGTAGGGCCATAAAAACGAGAGGAATGATACGTCCAGGCCTGTATAACGATGACGGGTGCAATGGTTTATAGAACTTACTTTCTTCAAAGCTTTGTGATGGCTCTTGCTCACTGACTGCTGTCAGCTCGGGCAGCTCAAAATCCGATGTAGAGAGTGCAGTAGACAGTTGTGAACTGATTGGTGCGTGGATAGACAGGAGGCCTTCTCCCACGCCGGCTCTAGATTTATCAGGGCCTGAAACTTGTGCATGAATGGCTGTGAGGCCTAGTCCCACACCGGCTCTTGCTTCAGAGTGTGGGACTGAACCTGCCAGATTCACCATAACAGCACACTAGAGCATTCCAATCTTTACCATGCTTGGAATTACCATAAAATGATGGAATCGAAAACATGCGAGCACCTTTGCCTAGATTTATAACTTTAAAACTTCACCTTGGTGCAGCAAATGTGAGATCCATGATACAATCACAAAGAAAGCTGCAAATCCGTATGTTACTACCACAGCTAATGAGGGATCTACGACAGTGAGAAAGTGAGATCCAAGTGCCACCAAATAAGACATATTAGAATGCAAAATGACTTACTGAGTGTGTGGTCACTGGAAGGTGCAACAGCAATGTTATGAAGTAAACTGTTGAGAAGGTCGATGGGGGACCGGGGCGACGGCGAGGGTTTCTCCACCACACCTACGTCCTTCTTGAGGGATGCCGAGCTTGCAACTGGGACTTCAGCATTCTCTAGCGCTGCCTGAGAGATCCTCTCCATTTCTTGAAGAGATGCATCCAGGAACTGGTCAATTTCGCTATTCCAAGCGCATCCATCGCTTGCAGGGCACGGTGCTTTGAATGGCGTTTCCAGCCATGCGTCCAAGATCTTCTTTCCCTCTTCCGCAGACGCAATCTTAACATCAACACCGTAATCACTCGATTACAACATACTTTGCCGTCTCTGTAAGCATGGGCAACTAGAAAAGTTGCGAAAATGAACACAACAGTTTGAAGGATCGGTCTCTTTGCTATGTACCTCGACCAAACGGTCCTGCAAAACGTAATGCTCATGTTCACAAGGCATAATCCTCATGTTCACAAACATAATGCTCAATTAACACCATATTAGGTCAATTGGGAGAAACAGTACATTACGGGACTTTCACTATTTCGGCCATTATGTACAATTTAGCATATTACCAAAAAAAAACAAGCGTGCACTTTCTTGTATAATAGTGAAGTCTCAGTGATTGCCTCCAAGAATTTCAAACAATTACAACTTTGAGCTATAGCTATGCCTACATTTACTGTATGTAAGATTAAGGTGGAGTACAAAATAGTCCCTCCGTTTTTTCCAATTCACCTAATATGGTGTTTCATGTTCACAAACATAATGCTCATGTTCACAAACATAATATAGGTCATAAAGTACAAGTAGGGCTAATGCCAAGTTGCAGGAAGTAACAATCACAACATTGACAGACACCAGGAGCGGAGAAGACCTTAGCTCCGAGTGTGAGCACATTGGTGTTGTTGATGGACCGAGCATTCAAAGCCTCGTCGACAGAGTTGCAAGGCGCCGCATACACGCCCCCGAACTTGTTGGCAAAGATGCTCACGCCCACACCCGTTCCACACACCAACAAGCCTCGTGAGAGAGGCTGCCCTTGAAGGGAAGCTTTCTTCTCCTTCGCCAGCTCCGAGGCCACTTTCACTGCAATGGAGTAGTACTTGTCCACTCCCAAATCCTCCACCTCGATGCCCTTTTCCTTCAGATATGCAACAAGGGTGTCCTTCAAGTCGGATCCGAACCCATCCGCTCCCGCCACTACTCGTCCTTGTGCCTCCTCCGCCATTGAGGCTCTGAGTTGCTAAGATAATCCAAACCTGCAAAAAAAACTCAAAAAGGATCTTTTAAATCGCCTCTCTAGCCCTAATTCAAACACTACTAATCCCATAGTAACGACATACCCACCGTTCAGCTTCCAAATGTGTGCACTATTTAAGACCAAGTCAATCTCAAATCTGCAAATAGACTTGAATTAGGGCTTTCAACTCGGCATTAGTATGTCCGCCTTTAGCCTTGATTCGAAAGACTGCTAATCTCGTAGTAAGGAGATACCCATATTGCCGCTACTAGCTAGACCCTTAACATGTGATATTATCTTCCAAACCCTAAAATCTAGAATATCATTCAGGATGTGGATCCTCGACTCAAGACTCTTTGCGAGGGTGAAATAAGTAGCTCAAATCACTGAACCCCAGGCACCTCAACAAGACTCACAACGCAAATATCCTACATTCCAGCCTGGTTGTCTCGGTAATTGATTGATTGACTGTTGAACCAACTATTCAATCGTTTCTGTGTCAAAGAAAACATGACAAGTAGCAGCAAAAGAACTGTGATCGGAAGCATCAACCTTGACATAACAAATGTACCGACCTTTATGAATCGATGGAAAATTTATATGCAAAGTTACATCTGCTTCTCGATTTTGAATGGCAGAAGTGAAGGCCTTGCAAATGATCGCTGATCGCCGATATGCAGGGGAAATGATCCTGCCGCGGACAGCATTTATTGCAGACCACCTTTTCAGATCCGTAGAAAAGACACGATTGTTTCTAGATCCAACGTACTTGGGTTGAGGCCCGGTACCGGTGGCGCGCTACTACAGTAGTGCTTGAAAGAGTGTTGGGTAACCCCCATGACCGTGGTAGAGACGAAGTCTCATGACCGAACGACAGTGGTCAAGACTCACGACTACCATTCCAATTGGAACGGTCAGCATACATTCACATAGAGCGAGACTATGTTAATTTTCAGCACTAAGTCGTTAAGTTGACAGATGGATTAACTCTAAAAGGATCGCGGCTTTTATTTTGTCAAAAACACTCAAAACTGCCATTTCTATGACAAAGAGTAAAAAAGTTTGGCAATTTGTACTTTTGCATAATTATCTAACCATAGGATTTTGTACTATACTAGTATAACCCCTAAAGGCCCAGCTGTCCCTGGGGGGACAATTGAGATTTCAAGCATGTACTTATAGGTAATTTAGTTTTTGTGATTTTTTTAAACTTTTATTAAAAGTGGGGAATTCCAAGACCCACGGAGGAATCTAATTTTTTTGTCATTCTAACATTTGACGAAGAAATTATGCAAGAATTTCTGCTGCCCGGGGGAGGGAGGGCAATTTGGACAGCCCAAAAACTTCTTAAAAATTTGTATTTTCTAAAAATAGAAATCTGAAATTGGTTCTTTAGATTTTTTTCATATGTGGGAAGCTTTGAATCATTCAACTTCAATCAATGAGATGAAAGTTATGAGATGTTTTAGTTTGTGGGCAGTTATGGATTCTCTATTCTAAAATAAACTTTGAAGTCCTTTATTTTCCACAATTTTTAATATTTTGGAAAAAAAAACTAAACCTAAGGAAGTAGATTGTTTATCACAACATCATAACCGTTGGGACTTTCATTTTTCATTTTAATAATTAAATTCTTAACAATTTAGTGATTTGACTCATTCTCTACTTCGTTTTACTTACTATTTTCCTGCATGTGTTGTATAGTTCCAATTGATTTGAAAATTCTCCCACACATACCAAACTTGGTTTGCTACATGGAAAAAATAAACCTCAACTTTGTGTAGAGTTTTTTTTTTCATGTAAGTGTGGACAAAGGCTTCTGATAGATCTTAAACCCCACAAAATAAAACCTCTTTTTTTTCACTTTAGATGTAAATATCTCCCTCCTCTCCATCTAGAATGACCTTGTTTTTCCCCACAAGTACCTCTTCTAGTCTAAGGCAAGATCCTACGGTTGGATTTGCAAAACAAACTTTATTTCCTACTTTTCTACTCATTCCCCCCAAAATGGCAGTTAACAATGACTTTCACTACAGAAAACTGCTTGGGCCTTTAGGGGATAAGGATGTGTAAGAAAACATTCAAAGTTTTTATCCACACATATTACAAGATGTTTGCATTTAAAGTGTAAAAAACACACTTTTTGCACCTTGCTTGACTAGATTATTTAACTTTGAACTTTTTTAACTTCAAATTTTTGCACCACAAAGTTTGGAGGTTTAAATCTTTATAGTGGAAAACTAAATTGAGAATCTTTGGGAAAAAATTTTAACAAAAAATGCTTAATTTTCATTCTTACAAAAAACATCAAGTAAAAGAAGGTATGAGATTGAACAAAAACTTAAATGGCTAATAACCCTGCAATGGAATTGAAACTCAATAATCATAATGGTGAGATTATTCTAGCAAGCAAACTTCACCCTTTCCAACAATTTTTTTTGAAAAAATGTTAAACTTGCATTCAAAAATGAAGTTTATAAGTTATTTTTTCAAGAAGATGCTTAAATTGCCCAAAAAACAAGATTGTCCATAGCTTTCTCATACTAGTCCAAATGGAATGAATCAAAGCTTAAGATGTAAACAAAGATATCATCTATGAGAAAAACAAATTTTAAAAAATTCAAGTTTTTGTAAAAAAAATTGTTGCCCAAACTCTCCAAATTTGTGCATATTTGAGCATAACTTTTGCTCACACGTATAGATTGGAATAAAAAAAAAATTCCCCAAAAGCTAATATGTTTTTCTATCTTCAAAAAAGGTTTCAAAAAATCAAGACAAAAATTGAGGCCATAGGCACCTTCCCAAAATCTCATTTATCCCTTGAAAGGACAATAGATTTTTTTAGGGGTTAAGGGCCACTTAAACTAGGAATAGAGGTAGTTTTGGAATTATTGTATGTCAAATCTTAGCCTCATTAGTTAATTCTTTAGAAATAGACTTAAGGTCTTTGCATTACTAGGCAAGGCCAAATTTTTAAAATATATTTTAATATCAAAAATGCCAAATAGTGATAAGGCGTACTAGAAAAATTGGGTTGGCCAACAATGGAAAGCCATTTAATGTCCTATGGCCCATTGTCATGCTTCATTAATACATATATTTGAATAAAAAACAATACTTTGGATATTTGAAACTATAAGATGAAATAGAAATCTCAACAACTTTGCTTGATTGTCTTCCTTCCTTCTCTAGTGAAGTTTTCAAAGACTAGCACCATTGACCTGAACTTTCCTTTCTTGCCATTTAGGCTTCTCAACACAAGAGAATGGACCCTTGCTATACTCTTATCATAAAGAGTACACGTTTTTTTAGATAGCCCCAAGGTTTCATGGCCTCAACTCCTATTGTCCTTTGCAATGCCAGCATTGGATTTTGCTATTCGCCGTATTTGCAAAAGAATTTAGGATTAGAGTTAGGCCTACACTGTTTGAGCACTTCTACTACTATTGCAGGAGCATAGTAGAGATGCAAAACACGCTCCGACTAACACAAGTGTGCTCTACAGTCACAATCGTGGAATCTAAATCTTACTTTCCATAACAAGTCAAGAATGACCTCTGTTGCAAATGATCGCCAATTTAGACAAAACACTAATGTTGGATTCACACCACCTCTCATAATCAGTGTGGCCTACAATAATCTTAACCTCACACTAATTACCAAACCCGCACTATTTGTGAAAACCAGTGCAAAATTCAAATCAGTTGTACGTCCTTATGAGTTATGACATGCCACAGAGTGCGGTACACTTACTTGCCATAAGCTTCGTCCTTTGATTTCTGCAAAGTAAATCCATAACAATTGAGACCCACACTATTCTCATTGAATGCAACTACTTCAACTATCTACACTACAATTCGCTCTCGGACCATCAGACTCGCTTTCAGTAACAGCCCACACCGAAGATTTATTTCGACAAGATCCATCGATCGATCTCATGGAAACCGACACAATTGCCATTCATTAAAACGAAGAATGTACAGGACCAGGCAAGCATGAATTGTCGGGTGCCTTGCTGCAGTTCAACTTCCCATAATACATAACAGAATTGAGATTTTGTTGTTTTGAATCATAGAGATTGATTCTTGTGCAATCCCAACCAAGCATACCAAATTTTAATTCCAAAAAACCAAAATCTTATTTTTGGTGGATTATTTTGTATTAAATTCATGATTTTACATGAAAATGATTGAAGAAAATTGGTGATGAATTTTTTAGATTTGATTGCATGGGTATGTTGGAAACATCCATACGCACATTTTCCCTTCTAAAAAGAACCCCCTTAAGTAACAAAATTATGATCAACAAAGAGTTCGATGTGGGTTGTGAGAAGACAAAAATTTGTAAAGTAGATATTTCTATTTTTTAACTGGTTTTTGGCTTAGTAAACATATTGTCATGTTCAAAGGTACAAATTTAGTCACAATGTATGAATCAAATAACAAAAATTGATTATCATAAAGAAATATCTATTTTACAAATTTTGGTCTTACCACACCTCATATTGAACTCTTTGTCAATTATAATTTTGTTACTTAAGGGGGTTCTTTTTAGAAGGGAAAATGTGCGTATGGATGTTTCCAACATACCCATGCAATCAAATCTAAAAAATTCATCACCAATTTTCTTCAATCATTTTCATGTAAAATCATGAATTTAATACAAAATAATCCACCAAAAATAGGGTTTTGGTTTTTTGGAATTAAAATTTGGTATGCTTGGTTTGGATTGCACAAGAATCAATCTCTATGATTCAAAACAACAAAATCTCAATTCTGTTATGTATTATGAGAAGTTCTTTGAACTGCAGCAAGGCACCCGACAATTCATGCTTGCCTGGTACTGTACAACGCACTATTATACACCAGGAGTGTATATTGCGGCCTAAAGTTCTAACCAAGCCTTGTACATGGCAATCATATGCACCAGGACTACGGTCATGATTTCAAAGAGCCAGGTAAAAATATCGCCCGCTTTCTGCAGGGGAAGGTCTAAGGCTGTTGAACAATTATTGACATGGGCGGCACTGGGCACTGCTGGACACGCAGAACCCAACCTTCACCATCTAAGTTTCCATCATTGTGAACGCACATGAAGATCACCATTCTTAGTGTTCAGAAAAAAATAAGGAAAAACTGAAGTAAAATTGGATGCTCGCATATGCGGAACTTATCCAGCGTAATCATCATCGTTGACTAGAACCTCGTACTGAGTCCCTTTGAGCCAGGCTAGTACCTCATCCCAGTTTTGTATTTGTTCACTCAATGGACGTGTGTGGATCTTCACTTGCTGGCTTTCTAACTTCCGCGGTGGCACTCCCAAAAACTCTTGGATCTCAGTCAGGTGCTGCACAGCATTCCAAATGGTCTAAAATTAAAAATGACGAAAACCAAAATTAGTCAACACTGAAGATCTTGTACGTGCTCAAGTTTCTACTTCGATAATGAAGAATCCACCACTAAAAAAAGTACTACAAAAAACGTAGCCGCATTACAGTTGGCAGTATCAACATTAGAAACTGCCTTCACATGGCATTGTTACTGTCGTAAGATTTAGTGCAACTGTGTTTTCTTTTAAAATTAAATTTGGGAGATTTTCCTCCGTTCGAATGCTTCAGAGTTTGGAGTATGATATTCACGCCAACCTTTGTGCCCATTACAAGGTCTTCATAATAAACAACTCGGAAACGAGTACTCTTGAAGTAAAGTTGAGCATTATTGGTAGTGTTTTCAACTCGCGCCAGATCATCTACAAGATGCTTCACGTCTATCACTGGTTTGTACTCTGCCAGTTTCAGAGCCTGCAAGCCAAACCGCAAAAAAAATCAGTCAAACATAATTCTTACATGCAATAGTTCACCCTCATGCCGCAAATGCAGTGAATTTGGAAATTTTTGACAGGGCCGGTACCTCTTCCACTGAGTGGACGTGTGCCTTGTGAGTGCCATTCAGGGGCTTTGAAAGACGATCATATTCGTTTGCCAGAATTGATATGAGCCGCTTCAACAGATTCCGTCGAAGTAGCAGAATGACCGAAACGCCCATCCTCTCAAAGTAGTCTCTAACTTCCGTGTTGTATTGTATCGGCCCCTGCGATAAAAACAAGTGAAGGATCAGAGAAGAGGAATGGCACTGAACAAGGCTTGATTGATGGCCGCTTAGAAGAACCATACTACAGAAAGTAAAAAAAAAACAATATGAAAAATCTGCAAGGCTGACGATCCCAGAATTGATGCCGGATCAAAGGATCTTGATCAAAGCAAAAGCACATTCCACATCTTCGAACAAGACCAACCTGGTTGAGCATCCACTTAAAGCCAACAGCTGCAGTACATTCATTTTTGGCAGCACTGTTTTGCCAGTCCAAATTGAAGACTCTGTCCAAGGTTGCCGAAACAGCTGAAAAATTGGCCCTGCGTTGGGGTGCCTTGGAGAAAACCTCACCATAGGAAGTGATATTGGGGTGATTGTTAAGAAGTGTCTCAAACCACCCACTACCTGATCTTTGCATCGACAATACTACAAAATAGTGTACAGGTGTGCATTTGCACTCTCGCCTGCAAACAGAACCCGAGGACACGTCAGGACGGCTGGCTCGACACATGGAGTCTAAATGGAAAAAGCAAAAAGTAAGTTACTTGCAAATGCATCACCCTTTCACTTTCACATGACCCACGAACAGTTTGACAGGGCTTTCAGAAGAAAAGAAATGCTTGTTTCAGAACTTGTGGACAACATCATCATGGAAAAGATTCTCTTCATGATGTTGGATTGGGGTTTTCCCAAAACAATCTATTATAGTGGAGACCTGTCATAAGTGCGCGGAAGTGGAAAGTGTTGGTAAAAATCCACTGAAGAGCCACGTTGAGCACAAGAAGCATCTTCTCGTCTCCAGTCTGGGAACACCAACTCTGCCCCAGACTCGTATGGGAACTGTCTCGTACCCACGCCCACCATGCATGTGTATATTCCAAAAATTCCTATCACTACCAAAACAAGCAGCTTCCACACCGACGATATCTTTCTCCACTCCTTTCCGCTGCATATATCCTGCCCCACCAATATGACAATTCAGCCAGAAAGGCAGCACCCAAGAATATAATCTACCAAATCGGACTTGGAAAGACATCCTACCAACAAGTGCACAAAGCTTTGAACAACCTTCAATGTTGAATCTATTGTGATTGCGATTTTTTTTCATTTTTCATTTCTTGCAAAGAAAACGGTCGATAAGAATGTACACTTAACTCGCACAATTGACCAATTTAGAAGCTTTGTCCGATTCAACATGTTAGAGAAGCTGAAACTAGTACTGAATGGGATGTTTACCTTCATATTACCAGCCAAGAAGTCATAGCCCCCTTCAAGTTTTGTATCGACATGACTGGTGACTACCTGCAAAAGTCAGCATAAACTCTTCAAGTCAGTTAAGTCTTATCTGACGCTTGCATGTGTGGCAGCCAATTTTAATTATTCAGCAGAATTACCAACAATTTACTAGTTTCCGTGTGATCAAATGGTTTTGCACTTGACTCCTTTCTTCTTACCACACCAAACTCGCCAAACCAGCAAAAGGCTATTTTCTACCTTATTGTTATGTAAATAGTCATACTTGTATTTCTGACAAAATGACGAAAAGTTAGGTTTTGCCGAGACTCTTCATAATCGTTTTTGGTGCACAAACCGCTCGAAAACAATTACGTTTAACACTCACTTAGCAAAAGTCAAATGAATTTTAAACTAGTGTCCGTCTAACACCACGAATTTGATGAAAGTCAATTATCTGGAAGTACTTGAACCAAAAAAAAGTGAGAAGAGTGGTCACCTTGTGGACTCCATTGGCAGCAGAAACACCGCCAGGACGTGGTGAAGAAGACAGTCCAGCTTTGCATGCTTTCTTGTCCACCATAAGCCCAGAATTGTCACAGCCGCAAGAATCTCCAATAACTCATGCAGCTCTCAAATCCTCCTACTATAAGTACCGTCTGATCCTCCAACCCTCCATCCCTCAAAAGCGCCGCAGCTGAAAATATTGCACATACTCATTTCAGACACCAGGTATCCAAACCTCGAAGTCAGGATGCAGAATTTCATCAAAGCCCTCAAAATACAAAGCTTTCAGAGTTGGAAGGTAAAAGCATCTCACAAATGAAAAAACAACCAACTCATATGGTACACGTCCGGACTGCCTAAAGAAAACAAATTCCTGGATTACCAATAAACTCAAACATTGATAGGAACGATCTCTAGGATTGTGGAAAACCGTGTCAACCCCGACTGCAAGCACCTCATATTCCAGAATCTGCTCCGGGCTGCACAAACCTAGAAAAAATGCACTTTGGACGATATCCAATGTTGGTAGGGTCCCGGAGGGAGTTCCAATGGATTCCAATCTCGTTCGGTGAATCTTCCACCAATGAATGCAAGGGCTAAAGCTGACGACTGAAACTTTGGGAGATGAATAAGCTCAAAATTTCTCAGAAGAATGTGCCAAAAAATCCGTTTTTAACGGTTGTGCATTCCTCGAATGGTACATAGCCTAGCGAGTGGCAATCTCGTCACAAACAGAAGGATCACAACCACAAAAATTACGCCCTATCTCCCAGCTCATGTATAAAAAAAAAAATCCCACCCACGTTTCCCCCAAAACGTAAGCTTCTAGTCATACCTGAAAAAACACCAGCGGCAAAATCCAACACCACCGCAATGCGCTCCAAAATCTCCCACTCGTCAAAATCAGAATCTTCTAAAAAATTCCCTAGCGCTTTTCAGTTCACAAGAGCTCCCCACGTCTGCCTTCCTTGAATAGAGCCCATCTAGGAGACGCTCTTCTCAGCATGCGATCGAGGAGATCCCCCAACAGAAAAGGTGGCTGGAGAGCGCCGGAAGAGAGATCTGAGATGATGCTTGAGAGCGAGAAAATGCTGAGATCAATCTGAGGAATCTGAGCATGCAAGGTGGTACTTGAGAGGGGGATTGGCGGTGCGAAGGGGACGAATAGCCGTCTTGGGGTGCGAATTCATTGAGGGAGTTTGAAAAACTAGGCAGGGGGAGGAAGCAAAGGAGGGCGCAAACACGGGGGGGCTAAAAACAAACTACTTTTGCTTGCAAGAGAGACGACGTGAAGTGGCCGTCAACAGCGCGTCGGTCAGTCACGCCCACGGTGTTGGAGAAGCCTGCCCTATGGCCGTGGCTTCCATTCGTACAGCAGCCCCTTCGGTAGTTACTCCTGTTCAGTATTATACATTTTAACTTCAGAACGCCCAGTGGACCTACTTTGACTCGTTTTTCATCCTTTACACACCCCACTTTGTCTTTTCACAACTTCCATTTTGACCCATGCAACCCCCCTTTTTTTTAAATTTATTCTAGTGGTGCTCGGTTATCTTTTGTATGATATGGGTCTTTGAATCTCGGGAAAATTTTACGGGATACCCCTAAAGTTTATGATATTGGTATAGATACCACTGGTTTTTCAGAAATTGCACAAATATCCTTAGTCTCCATTGTGTGCACATTGCTTCTTTTTAGTTCTATTGCACTTCTTGCTTTAACATTGGTCATGAAGGAAGTAGCGTGCACAACAAAATAAACGCTTAAAAATTATGGTCCAAGGGTATTTGTGCAATTTCTGAAAAACCAAGGGTATCTATACAAGTGTTGTAAACTTTAGGGGTATCCGTAAAACTTTCTCTTGAATCTCCTCTTTGAGAATGTTCTACAATTTACAAGGCTCAAGAGTATTTTATCTCAAGAACTAGTATATTCAATTTGAAAACTGATTTTTCAAATATGACTACTATAAACAAGTAACAATGAAATCTTACTCTATCTCTTTAATTAGAATTACACATTTTGAATTCATTCCAAAAAGTATCTTGCATAAATCATTAGTGCTTAATTTACAATTAATTTTTAGAAGGTATTTTGAATGTTAGGTTTCATTCAATAATGATGAATAATGTGGTTTGTATAGTAGTAGGCTCAAATGTGTATGTGAGAGGTCGTAATTTAGAACCTCTTATTGAATATCATAGTTGGGTTATTTTTCTTAGATGCACTCAAAAATGCATCTTTACATATTTTGAACACTTGGATTATTTCAAATGTTTATGGGAATTAAGGTTTATGGGCCTTGATGCAAAAATAGCTAGTATCCTTATTCACCTTTCTTGATAAATTCTTATAGTCATAATATTTTGTGTCACATTTTTTCAATGTTAGCATCAAGTACTCCTACTCAATACACTAGTATATTATTGAATATCCAATCCCATGAATTTTTGAATAGTTTTTTTTTTGCGTCATATAAATAAGGAGTTTTATAAAACCCATGTTATTCTAGGGTACAAGAATCCACAATTTCTACTTTTGCTCTTGACCGTAATGACCATTAATTAATTGAAGAAATTTTATTGAATCAATGGTCAATGTTCTTGATGGTGAATGAAAATAGGTTCCAATGTACCAAAGAAAGATATTCTTCAAATACTATACAAAGAACAACATTTAAAAACTTATTCTTTAGCAATAGTTATGTAATGCCTAAAAGAATGACATTTTATCAAATGACTCATTTTACTTCTTATGATTTTGTACATCCCAAAAAAAAATGCATCAAATTTTCCTAGATCTTGTTAACGTTACCTTTCTTTACGGCTCTTCAACTCTTATAAAAAAAACTGGCTTGTGGTAAAGTGAGTGGTTAGGCCAATAATTGAACATGGTCTACGTACCAAGCTGTGAATCACTTCTAAGCTCTTCAATGAATTTTATTCAACATTGTACGAGAAGATCTCTTGAACTCCAAAAATGCAAGAACTAGACTACTAGAAATTAGGGCCGCTTTACAATATGAGTCAAGATTGGTTTCCAGCCTAATATTGAAATTTGATTGATTCATATTCTGAAAATGGTCTCTAGGCCTTTACACTAGGAGTCAAGGTTTATTTATTTTTAAATATTTTAATATTTAAAAAACAAAATCCAACACGGCCCTAACTCGAGAATTGGGCCCTTTATAAATACAAAGCCAATTATTGGCTCTAGGGTCGTTGTCAAATTTTATTAAAATGTTACTTTTTGAATTAAAAACATTGTTTTGAGATATTCAACACCATATGATGGAGTAAAAATATCAAGAATTATCTTTGGTATCTTCTTTTATCCTTCTACCTCTAAATAAAAAAGGGTTGTGTATGTGTCAATTTGATGAATCCATTTTTGGTTTAGTGAATCACCATTTTTAATTCAATGTCCACTTAAAAATAAAGTAGAATACAAGTTTAACAAGAGTAGAGTACAAATTTAACCGAAGTATAAAAAAATTAGCTCAATGTCCACTTAAAAATAGAGTAGAGTTCAAAAGTAAAAGTGCAATTCATAAATGGATTATTTTTTATATATACTTAACCTACGCTAAATGAATTTTTATTATACAAATCCTAATATATGCTAAATGGAGTCATCATTGTTCATTTGGCCTTCCTAAATAGGGCAGCAAACTAGTTTTCTCTTGAAATTCTCAAAGTTTACTCTAGTGACCTCAACATTCTAGTCTCAACTTTTTGGCTTCAAAGCTTTTACACACAAAAGAGTTAGCCCCCATTACATTCATAGTACAATGGGCACTTGAGGTTGTTCTTGAGGCCATTTGGGTTGGCCCCAAGTTTTCATGGCCTTAACTCCTAGTGTAAAGGCCCTTAGATCATCCTCAATCTAGCGGGTATATTGACTCTGTAATTGCACTCTCACATTGGGTCCTAGCTTGAGAACTGCAAACCTAGTCCAATGCACCCTGCAAGTGGACATGATCTTTGAGGGGTTGACAAAACTTAGCCCACACTTGGTAGATTTAGTGGTCCTCAAGAGTCCTTCAAATTACTCTGTATATTGTTGTATGTCAAAGAAATGATGGTGACTACTTTGCATGTCAAAAATAGAGATCTTGTCAAAAAAGCCTACTATACAAGCTTGGTAGAAATAAAGTTTACATCTCCTGCTACCAATGTGCATTGGGTCAAGCTAGTGCGTCGCCTGCGTCGGTTGAGACCATGCAACAAAGCTCACTAATTGCCTCGTTAGCCAACCCTAATGTAGGCTCTGGACTAAAGATGCCCTTAGTTTACCAACAAAAGAATATTCATTGTTTTTCAAATACAACATTGCCAATTTGCCATGCATCTCTATTCTTAAAGTAGGAATACATGGTTTGACTTAAATGTTGACTTAATAATGAAACACAATGTGGTAAGGTAGGACCACCCATTCCCAACCAGGGATCCAAACCCAACCTCTAGGGTGTGCTATTTCCAACCAGCCTATTTCGAAGCCTTGGAATGCATATTTTTTCCCTTTTCAAGATTAAGACCAACAAGGTCATGACATGTGTCCCAAAAGAAAGTAAGAAGTAGTGGGCAAGAAGTGTTTTGGCTATGACAGGATTAGAAGAGTTTATTGGTTGTTTATGGGTTCAAAATACTTTATACACTTCAAAATTTGTATTTAACTCAGTTTTGCTTGAAAATTTCCAAAAAAAATTATGTCACAATATTTTGTATGAAACCACCAAAAAAAATTTGCGCTACATTGTTACTCTTATGTGCTGTCCTGCACAAGCTTAAATGATTGGGAATGGGTGCTCCTTCCTTACCATTTAGAATCCGTAAATGAACCAAGACTTTTCCGTGTGTCACAGTTGCATCAGCAAACCCTTAAAATTATCCATAGCAAATTCTCGAAGTCACCAGTTTTGGATTTCACACATCCGTGTCGTGGGCACTCCTGACGTGAGAACTGAGAAGGTATATCATTGGTCGAAATGAGATCACTGGGAATCTGGGACGGGCCGATAAGCAGCAATTCGTGCCTGCGAAGTGCACAATCCACAAACAAACTTACTAACTTACTACTGTATGCGTGAATCGTGATGCGCACAAATGAATCTTGCATAACATTGTTATCCCCTAACCGTCCAAAGGACGAAAATCGTCCTTTCAGTGCCAAAACACTCCCAGAGGGTGGAAAATTACTTTTTTTTCAAATTTTTTTTCTTGAAAGTGGTCAGAGAGGTGTATCACATCACTGAATGTCAAAGGTAGTTGCTTTTAATGCCTCCAGATTTTTAAAAACACCAATTTGTAAAGAGATGTACAAGGTCCCTACTGCCCTTTTTGTGAGGGCAGGATACACTATTGACTTTTCCTTCTTTTGAGGAGAATATTACCTCTCTTGGACACATGCCATAGGCTGTTGGCTGCCCATGAACAATGCACACTCCTGGGTAGAGCCATGGGTTGAGGGTCAGTCCTTTAAGGGTTAACCTACACTGGGGGGAGTCCCTTTTGCTCCCCCAATACCAAGGTCCCTAGCAAATGGCATTACTTGCTGGTGGGAAACTCACCAATCAGATTTGCAGATCTTTAACCCCTAAAGGACCAACTATCCCCTCGGGGGACAATTGGATTTTGGGCATGTACCTATGGTTAAACTAATTTGCGTGATTTTTTGAAACTTTTATTGAAGGTGAGGAATTCAAAGATCTATGTGGGAATGTAATTTTTTCTTCATTCCAACATTTATTGAAGAAGTTATGCATGAATTTCTAAAAATAGGCGAGATTGGGCAGCCAAAAACTTCTTTAAAAATTCCATTTTTTTAAAATAAAAATCTGAAATAGATTCTTTAGACTTATATAGACATGGGGAGCTTTGAATCATTGAATTTTGATAGATGAGATGAAAGTTATGAAAAGCTTTAGTTTGCGGGTAGGTGTGGGTTTGCTTTGAAAAAATAACTTATAAACTTCATTTTTGAGTGCAAATTTAACATTTTTGCAAAAAAAAAAAAAAAAACTATTGGAAAGGTTGAAGATTGCTTGCTAGAACAATCTCACCATTGGGATTATTGTGATTCAATTCCATTGCAAGGTTATTAACAATGTAAGATTTTGTTCAATCTCAAACCTTCTTCTATTTAATGTTTTTTTTAAGAATGAAAATTAAGTAATTTTTGTTTTGGTTTTTTTCCGAAGATTCTCAACTCAATTCCCCACCATACAAAAAAAAACCTCAAAACTTCATGGTGCAAAAATTTTAAGTTAAAAAAGTTCAAAGTCAAATAATCTAATTGTGCAAGGTGCAAAAAAGCTTGTTTTTTACACTTTGAACGCAAATATCTTGCAATTTGTGCGGTTAATGTTTTTGAATTTTTATTTCCAAGTTCTTATACAAGTCTAGTACAAGATCCTACGGTTAGATGTGCAAAAAAACCAATCTTCAAACTTTTTTACTTTTTGCCATAAAAGTGACAGTTTTGAGTGTCTTTTGACAAAATAAAGACCATGATCCTTTAGGGGTTAACTGAAATCTCCCCAAGAATAAGGGGGAATATCCCTCCACTGCTGGGGGGAGGAATAAAACGCAGCTAACAATGTTATGTGGAATGTTGTAAATCGGATAACTAGGATAAGTTTAGGCTTTCAGTTATGCCCTTACCTACTACAGTCCCCACCAACCACGAAATTTCTTTACTAACAGGCCGAATTACACGGGCCCTTACGGTGCATGCAGGTAAGGGAAAAAATGGTCAACTTCATCCATGTGTACAGGTGCATTTCTAACATCAGCTAAACGTTATTACTTTCCATCCAAAATCTGGCGTATCTACACTAAAATTTGCATTTTGGTTGCCCTACACTAATTTCTTGCATTTTAGACAATGTAGATAGGGAATTGATAAGTGCACACCTCGGGTTTGATGTATGCACATCTCCTTGGGGTAAATTTTAGATCTTTACCATCAAAATCTTGAATTTGAAAATTTTGAATTCAGATTTGGACCTAGAGACCTTCATTTAGTCTAAAACCATAATGGAAGTTAGAATTGAACAACACCCAATGAAAAAACTTAGGTAGGGTGCAAACTATTACTTTTACTTTTGTTTGTAAAAAAGATTAGCTTTTTCATTAGGCGTTGTTCAATTGTGATTTCCTTTACGGTTTAAAAAAAAATCAAGGTCTCTAAGTCCAAATTTGAATTCAAAATTTTCAAATTCAACTTTTTAATGGTAAAAATCTAAATTTTTTTGTGAAAGGGGGTGTGCACATATCAATTCCCTATAAATATAAGTTTAGGTTTTTGTTGTACCAATGGAATCAACAAGAATATCCTTGCAATAAGCAAATTATATGATAGCAATCTTATCACAAAATGTGACAAATTTAAACATTTAAACCATGAGTGATTGGTTAGCTCACAAACGCCAACCTAATTCAAAGAAAATCCTCAATGTACACCACTTTATTATGCATGTATTCCTCTCCTTTATTGATCCCCTGCTAAAAAAAACTCACTGGAAGCCACTTTACGCATGTACTATTCTCTCCCTATTGGTCTTCCACTAAAAGGACAAATGGGTCATTGGAAGCTGCACCACAACACTCTCTTAGCCAATAAAAATGAGCAACTCAATAGGAAGTGTTCTTTATATATATATATATATATATATATATATATATATATATATATATATATATATATATATATATATATATATATATATAGATTTATTGATACTACAATAGTTTTCATCAATAATTATTGTAATAAACAGATTTTGAAGGACCTAATAACAACAAAGTAGCAAGAAAAACAAATTTAATCATGTGCAAATTGTAAACTGTGTGAAATCCCAATATTTAAAAATTTACATGCGTCTCCAAGTGGCCAAACAATGAGTCACTAGGTAACTTTCTAGGCTAAGACAACCTAATTATTCAGGCAATCTAAATGCAACATTGGTGTAATATTTGTTTAATGTTTCTTTGAGAGGGATTTGGGGGTTTCTTCTATTGTGCCAACCAATTTTTATTGACCAGTTTCAAATCAGGTAAGACTCTGGCGAAAATTTGCCCAAACCAACAACTTCCAGCCACCTACTCTTCGCAGGCCTTCCTTTTGAATCCATAAAGAATCGTTTTCCTTCGTGAACTTTCATGGGACGAAATTCAAGTGTCTTTTGACAAATGGCCCTCAGTGTCAGAGCATGCTACCATGCCATGACATTCCCGAGGCGATGCTACGTTGCCGCTTCCGGAGATCGCCGCATCGATAGATCATGGCATGGTGGTGTAGAAGTCAGCGGTTCATTGATTTTGCTTACGTACGAAGGAACGTGAGGTCTAACGTGGGAGCTGCTCCAGCCGCAATAGGAATTTAATTCTAAGTTAGAGGGCTCTAAAATGGTGCACTTTTAGGAATGGTTGACATGTTTTTCTCATATATCTATTATTGTCATTGATGAGTTAGGTGGGACTAGCTATAAAGCTAATCCCACTTAAGGTAGCAGCATCCATAAGCATTAGGTCCCCATGCCCGTCACCTGATAGTGGCAAGGCTAATCAATAAAAAAACAAATGGTTGTGGGTGGCTCAGTGATGGTTATGAGTGATGAAGTGATGGTTGTGGGTGATTAGCATGAGGTTTTGAGTACCCATCTCACTATTTAAGAACCAACAAGCCTTGTGATTAGCATCTCTTACACATGGTTCCTACAATTTCAGTGATTTTGGACTTTGAAAAATCTTTGTGAACAAATGCTTGCACTTGGAACCTTGAAATTGATGCCAATATTTTTGGTTTCCATTTCCTAACTTACAGTATTTTTTTTCAAAGTTAGGCAATTGTTTACCTACTCCAAAACCCTTATTTCCACGCTTATGGGTGCACCTACCTTAACTCATTAATGACAATAGTAGATATGTGAGAAGAACATGTCAACCATTCCTAAAAGTGCACCATTTTAGAGCCCTCTACCTTAGACCTTTGGCTTCAAGAAAACATTGGTCACAAAACGCGGAAGTGCAAATTTTACTCAGCAAAGAAAGAAAGGGCACGGGAACTAGAGGGCTGGGTTTAGAGAGCATGTCGTTTTGTGGGGCTAGGGTGGCAAATCTCACCTCTTTTTTTCTTCCAAATAAGGATAAAAGAACTAAACTAAACTGAATAAGAGGCTTCAAGTTTAAACATTTTAGGTCACTCACGTCGCGATTCACCTTTGTGAATTCACTAGTGAACAGAAACCTCTAGAATTCACACCTAATGAAATTCACGTGAGGAGTGAACTTCAAAAACTCACTTTCGAGCGTCTCATCCTCATGTCTGTCGCAGACACTCAAACCCCCAACTTGCACACAAAACCCTAATCTCAAATTCATGGGTGTGTCAAACTTTTGCCATAGGAGTGAACGAAAATAATTCACTAGTGAGCGGGGATCTTGTGAGGTGAGAAACTCGTAGGCAAGATTTCATGTTTGAACCCCGTAATATTGCATCTAGGTTGCCTTGACAATTAGGTTGCCTTACCTTGGAAAGTTACCTCATGACTTGTTGTTTGGCCCCTTGGAGGCACATGCAATTCTCTAGATTCTAAAAATTCACATGGTTTACAAAGTGGATGGCACTAGTTTATTTTTTGCATCATTGTTGTTGTTGGTAGGCCCATTAAAATTTATTTATTGCATAAATTATTGATGAAAGTAATTGTAGCACCAGTAAATGTTTAAATAGTGTAAATTGTTAAGAAATTACTCTAGGGCAACCTAAATGTAGTATTCAATGTACCACCTATTAATCAGTTCACACTTGAAATGGACATCTGAATGGACAAAACAATTTGTCCAATGTTTTATCCAATGTTTTGTGCGCCTTCATTTGGTGGGAAATTGTCTTGTCAACATTGATTATGTCCGTCTAGTGGAAGGTTTTAGATTAGGAATTGGACATCCAGTGGGAAAAAGGTGAAATATACCAAAATAGCAAGAGAAGGAGTGTTTTGTCCATTAGACAAGATTTGGCCCATTTTGGATCACCTTGGAAGGTGACCCTAAGTCTTGTCCACTACAAGTGACCTACTCTTCAATTTTGACGGGAATGGGTGGTGACATGGCAGTAACAGCTATTGGCCGTTTGTTTCAATGTGAAAACAAAACCCTCTCATCATCCAATGAGATGTTCCTAAATCTTATCCACTTCCTAGTCTTAACCGGTTAGAGTTGGTCAGTTTTGTCCTTATCTGTGCTACCAGACTAAACTAAATTAGGGTCTCTCCAAATCCAAATATGAATTCAAAGCTCCCAAATTCAATCTCCCAAATGTAAATAGGTATCATTCCACCCTGGCCCCGCAAAACGGCATGCCAAAAAAACCCTAGCCGAGCTGGAGAGGCTAGCATCGTGGTTTCATATAACAGAGAAGTTGTCGAAGCTAACAATTGCAGCACCTCAAGAAAGTTTTTTACAAAAGTTTGGTTTGGTCACTGCTTGTTAGAGGTGCCTTGTATTTGTTGCGGGAGTATTTTTGTGGGCATTGAAATGTGTTGGCGCTCATGGCGTCGGACATGTGGACTTTGCAAGCCTCCACTGCCAGCCATTTGCATTTTGTTGCATTTGAGTCAAGCCGAAGTTGAGCTATTTGCATTAGGTGAACTCATGCCCCCTTAGGCAAATCAATCCGTCCTTTGAACTGTTCTTCATGCGTTATCTGAATTATAATTCTCACAATGCGGCTTTGAAAAGAGTCACACATGGAGATCTTTCAATGTGACTACAAATTGCAAGACCAATTTTCAAAATGTACAATTACTGTTGCATTCCACCACAACTTGTTCTTTCCAATTCCTTAGCGTACTAGGTAAACATGTGTACAAGTGAGGACTTCTCATCTCCAAACTTCAAAAACTCATTCCAACATTCAAATTCCCAAACCTCAACGTGGACTTTGTAAACTTTTCTCGTATTTTCAATTTTTGATCAATTGAATTAAATTGTTTGGATTTGAGGGTTTTGAAATTGTGGAGAGATGAGGAACTCTAAAATTTCTAATTCTCTAGAAACTATTGATTAGAATTTTTTGAAAGCCAAATGGAGTGGCAGTTCTTTTGTTGTTATTTTTATTTATTAAATTTTTGAGAAAAAACTTTGTCCCTTTCCTTGTGCAATATAATTTGACATTCCAAAAATACTTGAGCCTAGATTTGGTGCTTGCAAGAGAGAATGTTTGAGAAAGTATTCAACTTTTAGATTGAATGAATTGTTGTCCATACTTTTTAGGCCATTCAAGGATTTCAAATGCAACGTTTATATCCAATTTTTGCTCAAATTTACAATTCCGTTGGTTGGTGTTGTGTGTTATTTCAAAACAAACATACAAAGATGTTGAATGTATCAATCCCTCATGGTTTCCATAGTTTGTTTTTATGGTTCCATGTTTGTTTCCACCCCCTGCATTCTTGTAAGGAATTTACACATTTTAATCTTTCTTGTTTAGTAGAGTTGCCAGAGCAAAGAGATTTACTAAAAGTATACTGAGGTGTTTTATTTTTTACTTACAATACCTAGCAAACATGACCATTAAATTGAATTGTTAAACATAAAAATGATTGGTTAAAATGTTTTTATTTCAATATGAATTCAAGGCTTTTTATTTTGGCTTCTTGCAACTAGATTCCAAATCACTTTATTTGATTTCTACCAGTATATCTACTTCCCTCTCAAAACTCTCCATACCCGTGCTAACACAGAGGTTTCCTACTGTTCATGAATAGTGTAAAAAAAAAACCTTACATGAATCTATGAATTAAGCATTTTGGTGAATAGAAATTTGATTTTGAACTTAGAAGTTATTCATGGACATGGTAGAGTAGGCATCTATGTAAATGCAAACATCCTTGTTTTCATGTGCACCAAGGAAGATGGAAGTCATGTGAGCACATAAATTTTGAAAAAATAAATTAGTTGATTTTTTTTGACAGTCTAGATACCATCTTTACATGAATTTGGCATGATGGTGGTTTAGAGTGCAAGAACATTAACAACATTATACTTTGTAATTGAGATAGTCTAATTTGAGTTTGCATGTTTTTAATACAATATTACTAAAGCTAATTTTTTTTTGCTTCTTCAAGATTCTACACAACGCTTGATGAATATTATATATAGGTTTAAAGGTAAACGTCAAAAGTTTTTTAGTGTTTTTTTATCTATATCTATATTATATATATTCAAGGTCTTAAATTGGACTTAATTATGTGAAAGATTGGCCTCAAATGCTCAAATGTTGGTAAATTATTTTGGAAGTTGATCCCATGCAATTGCATTTTGCGTACACTACTAATTGTTGTTTTATTTCACAACAACATATTCCATGTTTCATACTATGTTCAGGTTTTTGTTGACAATATTGACTTTGCTAAGGAGCTGGAGTGAATACCATTAAGCTTGTTTTCCACTTTGCATCATAGTTTCCACAACATGCATGCCCAAGGTTTTTTTGGAACTGAGCAACCAACACAATAGTTGTTTGGTAGCTTTGTAAATCTTTGTCGTGTTATGTACATCAAGTAGATGACATGTATGTATTCATTAGTCTGGCTTGCGGTGTTAGACGCAAAGGCAAAGAAATCAAAGAATTCTCAGAAGGAGTTGAAAGAGAGATCAAGGGTGTGCAATGTTATTTCTGCTTTTGAAAAATTAGCATAAACAACATTTGAGAAAGAGCATTTTAAAACATAATATTATTGCAAGTGATTACTTGTCTACTTAATCAGTTTCAATATCACAGAGATGCTAGCAACTTGATACGTCGGCATAATTGTAGCTTGTACTCCTAGCACCTTCCACCCAAAGCAAGAGCACTTTAATTCCCCAATTGCATTAATTG
>OY987244.1:7861422-7993800 GCA_963920765.1 Ulota crispa | reverse complement strand
AATGCACTCCTTTGTGTCAGCGGCCGCTTTTCATTTTTTGGCAAAGGATGCGGAGATTTATGCACTCGATATTTCTGAGGTGAGTCTTTCTAGTGCAAAGAATTCTTCAATTCTAGAGGAATACCGCGACTTGAATGGAGCTTTTAGTGAGCAGGCATCAAATGAGTTGCCAAAACACGGCGTGGCGGACATGAGGATTGAATTCAAGCAAGGCCAGGAGCCACGAAATACCGGTTTTTGACCTATGTCACTGGCGGAATTAGAAGAGCTTCGCAAGTATTTAGAGGAAAATTTGGAGAAGGGTTGGATTTGACAGTCCAAATCTCTGGTATCGGCACCAATTGTAATTGCCAAGAAGAAAGATGGTTCCATCAGAGTTTGCGTGGATTATCAAAATTTAAATAAAGTCATAATCCGAAATCGCTATCCGTTACTCTTTATTCCGGAGCTCACAAACTGGTTGGTGGGAGCAAAGATTTTTACTAAGCTGGATATAAGACAAGCGTACCACCGAGTGCGGATGGCATTGGAACATGAGTTCAAAACGGCATTCAAAACACGATATGGGTTGTTCGAGTATTTAGTGATGCCTTTTGGATTAACCAATGCGCATGCCTAATTTCAATTTTACATACATGAGCTCTTTGGAGATCTATTGGACATTTCCGTAGTAATATATTTGGATGACATCTTCATTTTTTCAAAAGATCTGGAAGAACATGTACGAGTCGTGCGAGAAGTTCTTCAACGATTAAGAAAACATGGACTTTATGTCAAGGAATCAAAGTGTCAGTTTCATTGTCAATCCGTTGAGTTTTTAGGAATGGTGGTGTCTATTAAAGGGTTGGAAATGTGCCAGAATAAGGTTCAAACCATTAAGGATTGGCCCACATCAAAAACCGTGAAAGAAGTGCAAGCATTCCTTGGCTTTGCTAATTTTTATTGAGGTTTTATATGTGATTATTCTAGGATTGCCGTTCCCCTTATCATGCTGACAAAAAAGGATAAAAAATTTGAATGGACCATAAAAGTGGACCGGACTTTCATGGAACTTCGATCAAGATTTTTCCAAGCACCGGTATTGCTCCACCCTAATTTTGAACAGCCCTTCATTGTAGAGGCGAACGCATCCGATATGGCAGCAAGAGCTATTCTTTCGCAACACGGGGATGATGGGCATCTCTACCATTGTGCGTTCCGTAGTTCAAAGATGTCTCCAGTAGAACAAAACTATGATATCTCTGATAAGGAGCTTTTAAATATAATTTTGGCGTTTCAAGACTGGCGGATATATTTGGAAGGATCACCACATCAAACCCGGGTATTCTTGGACTACAAAATTTGGAGTATTTTTTTACTACGAAACAGTTAAACCAACGCCAAGTTCAATGGTCTGAATTCCTATCTGCTTTTAACTTTGAAATTTACCACCGGGCGAGATTGCTAAATGGAAGGACAGATATTCTTTCTAAACGAATGGATGTCACCGAAGGACAAAATAAAGAAAATCGACCCTTACTGCAATTGGCTGGGCTTGAGTCTCATGAACAGGTATGGGCGGATGTACAAATTATAGAACAACTTAAGACAGCGTTGCAAAAGGATGCCACACTACAACCATTATTATCATTTCTCAAAGACAATTCCAAGCAACCTTCCCGAGATATACGCTGACGACTTCAAGGATACACGTTGGATGATGGAATCTTTTGCTTTAAGAATTTGATATATGTACCAGACGATGAGGAACTCAAGCGGCAAATTTTGCGATCTCGGCATGATGCACCAGCCGTGGGACACCAAGGGAGAGCTAAAACTTTGGATTTGATTAGCCGGATTTTTTATTGACCCACATTACGCCGCTATGTTCACCGGTACGTCGAGGGATGTAACTTGTGTTAACGATCGAAATCAATTCACCATCCTAGATATGGACTAATGCAATCCATTCCGGCCGGTCATGCACCGTGGAAAAGAATTTCTACCGATTTCATAGTAAAATTACTAAATAGCAGTGAACATAACTCTATCATAGTAGTGGTCAATAAATACACAAAACTAGGTCTCTTTATTCCTACAAAAGAAACGGTTATCTTCAACGAGACCGTTTTATTATATCTACATAATATTTGGAAGCTTCATGGCATACCAAAGGAGGTAATTTCAAATTGTGGGCCAATTTTTGTCTCTAAATTCATGAGAAGACTTTGCGAACTCCTTAGGATTTGGCCATCTCCAACCACGGCTTTTCATCCTTAGGCGGACGAGTAAACCGAAAGGATAAATCAAGTGCTTGAGCAATTTTTTTGAACTTTTATTACAACCCGGCAAGATGATTGGGCCGATCTCCTCTCAATAGCGGAATTTGCGTATAACAACGCAAGTCATTCTACAACAAGGTTCTCTCCTTTCTATGTCACTTATGGTCATCATCCGGCATTTTTGGTTTCTACACCAACCACATCTACAATACTTGCGGCGGAGGACCGAGTGCAACATCTACAACAAGTCCACAAAGAACTTAAGGTCATGATAAAAATTGTAGAGGAGGATGCCAAACGCAGCTATGATCGCACGGTACAATTACAACCAACATTTCAAATAGGCGACAAATTTCTTCTTTTGTACGATAATATAACAACAACGGAGCCGTCTCAGAAACTGGCCCCAAAGTTTTTGAGACCATTTACAGTAATTGCTAAACTCTCCGATGTTGTATATCGCTTACAATTACCAAAAACATTGCAGATTCATGATGTGTTCCATGTCTCCTTGCTTGAAAGATATCTTCATGATTCCATTCCGGGACGACGCCAATTACGACCCCCACCAATTACCACTCTTGATAGAGTTGTTGAATGGAAAGTCCACGAAGTTCTTAATTCACGGATTTTTGGTTGGGGAAGAAGATTGCAATATCTAGTCTCTTGGGAGGGCTACGGATCAGAAGAGAATTCTTGAGAGTCGGCGGCAAATTTAGAGAATGCACCACTAGCGGTGGCAAAGTTTCTTAAGAAGCACCCTGGGGCACCGGCACCGAACCGTAAGAAAACTCTACCTAAGAAGAGGGATAATGTTACAAACTAGTTTGTAATGACGGTTACGTTGGTTAGAGGTTGGTTACCCTTCTTCTTTCCTTCTTAAACCAAGTGAGGAGGTTTGTTCCTCACTTGACATTTTTCTTAATACAATGGAATACTTTTAATGTCACATTTACGTCTCTTAGTGTTTGTTTCTACATTAGGTTATGATCTCAAAATATGAAAGGAATGTCGACTTTCGATCTTGTATCGTAACAACAGTATCCAAATAAGACATTCAAAAGTGCAAACTCATTTTTTTTCTTTTCCTAATAGGATTGTATAATTTGCTAGTTGTTTATTAATAGTCGTCATGTTCAAAACCCTTTGTTTGATGTTTATGGATGCTCCTACCTTACATGGGTAAAGTGGTTTACACTAAGTCCTTCTAGCAAAAGACCAATAAGGGATAGGGAGAGATACATGTGTAAAATTGTTTACATTGAGACTTTACTTTGAATTAAATTGTTGCATGTGTTGGCACAACAGGTAGCTAAACTTGTTCTATAATAATGACTTTAAGCATGGGAACCTTTACAACTTAAGTTTGCTGGAGTTCATGGAAAGTGAAGGGGAGTACTTATAAATGCTATCAACTTTTGGAACCATAGTCTCTCAAAAGCAGTCCAAGAACCCAACTAGAACATTGAGCTCTACAGCCTTGGCGAACATTGCCTTACAATATGTTCACACTTGATGATATGAGAGGTATTAGTAATATGAATGCAGTCTAAAAATGTGTCCAAATACATCTAATTTTCCTTGGCTACTATCTTTTTAACACCAAGTGTGAACATACCCTTATCCACTTGATTTGTTATATGATCATTAATAGTGAAGTACCGCACTCAGCGAAGTTTCAGCCATTGCAAGCCTCCTGCTTAAAAAAATTATCATGTTATGGATGACAGGTAATATGTGAGCATTTGAAAAAATACATTTTATTTGTCTAAGTGGCCAGAGGCATGGATTAAACTGTACAACGCTGAAATTCTCCTGCAGTAATCCACGAACTAGTACTATCAGTATCAGATAAGTGATGGAATACATTAAGACAGTTTACTAGCTTTTAAAGGACAGGCCTACAACCATGGATTTTGGATTTTTTATGGAATTGCAATCATCTTCTAGGAGTTATTTTGGTAGTGCAATCAGTATCAAAATTTAATATTATAGTTTTAATAGAAGAAGATATGTGCATATTACATGTGTAAAAAATGTTCATAAATTCTGGTGAAAATTTGAAATTATTGTAATTTTTTGGAGCAAATGCTAAAGAAATTCATATAAATTACAAAATGTATTGAATTATGCCAATTTTTTTTTGGGTGGATGTGAATCATGATTAAGATCATCATGATGGAATTTTTCTTCACATGTTGGTAAAATTAGAAAAAGTAACCATTCCGTGGTAATAGGTACTCAACTTGTGACAGTAATAAAATTTTCAAAACTTATATTTTTTCAAAATCTTAAAGTGCAAGGAGAAATTAGATTTGGTAAACTTTCTATAGTTTGTTATGCTCAAACTAAAAACACATCATTTTAATAACTTAAATTGAGTTTTGGTAAAAAGATCCTCAGAATTCAAAATACACTACATGGTGGTGCATTTTTACTACTCAATTGGCAAGTGGAACCCTTTTGTGAACATTGTGCATGCAAAAACTATCTATCTGCATGCTCTAGAATTGCACTATTCATATCCCAACGGAATCTTAGATGAAAAACAATGGTATTCCACTCTGAGAGCACTTTTCAGTCATCTAGAAGCCACAAAATGGCTCCCACAACGTTTAAGGGCTAGAAGAGATACCAAAACACATAAAAAAGATGCGAAAATAATAATTGATGTCTTTGATTGGAAGTCATGATGACACATAATTGTTTAATGTCCTACACCTCTGCTGTGATACTTTGGATAATTTTGAACACCGCCTCCTCCATTAAGATAGGAGACTCATGAATGGAGCATTGAGGGGTTGAAACTAAATTTTGGGGAGGTGAAACTTCTTGAAATATTTTTCAATAAATTTTCTTTGAAAGACAAGAAGAATTGCATACAACTCAAGTTGTTTCATATTTTTTGGAACTTTGTGAATTAGTTATGAAATTTTGAAGTGGAAAAGCTATAAGGCTCTAAAATGGAGCACCTCCTCAAGTGTACATCACATGTACACTGTTGAAGGATTATGAGAAACAACATGTACAAATAGAGTACATTTGAGGAGGTGCTCCACTTTAGAGCCTCCTACCTTAGAAGCATCTCCTACAACCCTCCAAATGTCCAAGTCCCTTTGATTCCTCTATATCCATTTTAGAGGGAATGGCCACTTGTATCCCCAACATTGTAACTTGCTAAGAATAGTGCCAACCAATCACAAGTCAAAGAACTTCCAAAAGCAATAAAGTAAGCTATGATCACCATAAAATATAGCTTGTAAAGATTTTAGAGGTCCTTTTCAAATATGGCTTATTTGAAGGGGGAAGGTAAATGTAGAGGCCAACACCACAAAAATAAATTGCTTTTCATCCAGAAAGCAACAAGGCCTGAACATTTGGCGGGTGGCAGGAGACGCTCTTGGTTGGATGTGCTAGGCAAATCCCTGTACACTTATCTAGATACTTTTGTAGCACACTATCTCTGGAAATTGACCTGGATACTTCTCTAGAATACTAAAGTAGACACACCCATTCTTGACCCCTTCGTAATCTCGCACCCTAGATTTGAGGCTTTCACCACACACTACTGAACCCATAGTGGAGTAGTGAATGTCACTTGCATAAGCAAATTTTACCACATGTCAATTGCTAAGCTTCTTTGGGACAGTTGGAATTGGGACCATTCAGTGCCACTACTGGAACATATCCAAGCAGTTTCAAGGTTAGTCTAGACTCTAGAGTTGTTAATAGGGACCCTATGAGCTGCAACTTTGCCCTTTAATAAAAAAATTCCACAATACTTTTTCCCACAAAAATTACATTCCATGATAGCTAGTTGAAAAGCTAACCCTACATATTGTTTTCCTAAATTTTCCAAGACCTTGAGGTACCCCAAACCCTTAAACAATCGAGTATGGGTGTGTCTACCTTTTTCATGAACAACTAGCCACAATGACAAGCAATTGTTTAGAGGTAGCCACTATTCCAAAATTTTAGACACATGTAAAACAAAGAGAGCAAATAATCTCATTAAAAAAAGTAGCTATCTTACTCTCAATGTGACTATGAGTAGAATTTGTTAAAAGAAAAATTTGTTAATTGATTAACCCCAAAGCATCATTGGGGACAGATTTTGTCCTCAACCAAATTTTGAGGTTAAATTAAACCTGACCAAATTACTATTTTTAGTGTTTTATATTTTTGGAAATTTCTTTATTAAGTTTAGTTTTAGCTTCAACAATTTGATTTTGCAAATGAGTAATTATGATTTTCTATTCAAGATTTTGTGCATGGGTGTTCATTGCAATCTTGACTTTATGTAGTGTTGAGGGCTATTGGGAATGAGCCTCAAATACACTAGATCTTTGAGAAAAAATCACATTAGAAATTCATTTGAAAAAATTGTAGAGTAGATTTTGAGAAGTCATAAATTGATTAGGGTTACATATGTTAGGTTCTTTAATCTCATATTTTTTTGGTGACCAAATTTGTGAGTTTGACATGTGAAAAGAAGATTGAAAGGCTTCAAATCACTTTCACAATTTTAACACCCTCATGATCAAACATTATAATCTTTCAATCCATAAGAGATATTGTTGTGTTTTCTTTTCTAATGTGATCTCTAACATATCTAGTTTGATTTTATACGGTTATAATTCAAAAAGCATTGATACAACTTATCAAAATACTGGCTTTTAGTTCAAATTAGAGAAAATTCCTAGAAGCCCTGGAAATGCAATGTCACTTTGGGGTTAAGCAATTCAAACAATTGTTGATTAAAGTAAGTATGCATCACAAAATTTGCTTTAGAAAGTGTAAATTTGCCAAAAGAACCTTATGAAGTTTGTGATCCATTGTCATCTCTTTTTCTTTTTAACCCTTGAGTGCCCAAGCCATTTTCACCAAAATCGGGGTTTTAGGAGACCAACCACTTTGATGCATTGTATCTTGGTCAATCGGATTATCCACAAAAAGCGACCATTTAAAGTAGTGGAGCACCTACTTAGAAAATGGTTTGCAAATTTTGGGAACAATTCACCGCGAGAGATGGGAGATTATAACATTTGATCAAACAACATGTGATGACAAAATCTTGTTTTTTGGTAGGTAGTTGCTATTTGATGATTTTTACAAAATTCTATAAGCCCCGGATTCATCTCAATTTTGTAAGTAGCAAGATTAGATGTGAACGCACACACTTGTAAATTATTGAAGATTGCACTTCTTTTTATGTCAAGTTTTAGGGCTTCAAATCGCTATCGCACGGAAAACAATGACAGCCACACTTGGTGACAGTTGCCATAATAAGGGTTTAGAACATGCTTGAACCTTTGCCAACAACTTTCCCGCTACCACAAAACTTACAAAAGGAAGCTTGCAAGGGACATTGACCGGTTGTAACCTGTAAAACACTGCTTACCAGCACGCCCTGTATGGTGCCACGACTCCCCATATGATCTTTGCACCCAATCAAATCTCTTGTAGCACTTATACAACATTTGGCTTTCCTTGCCATTACTCCATTGGAGTGGACAACTTGAATGCCTTCATAATTGTAGTGTAAAATAAGACCAAAAAGTTAAATTTGATCCCTCAAAACAAGAATTGAAATTGTAGGAGGCTATATATGGGATGGTGGGGCACTCAAGGGTTAATACCTGGAGACGCATGAATTATCAAACTTATGGTTGATAGGTTGAATGATGACGGTACAATCCACTTTTGTATTGCCATATTATGTCAAAACTATCAGCATATCTCTAATACTCACACTTAAGTAAAATAGAAAAATAGGTGAAAGCACAAAATGAAAGTGCCAATTTGCCATGTAACCTGTCAAAACTATTAGCATATATCTAATAACCACACTTAAGCAAGCTAGAAACATCTTTTTTTCTTCTTAATGCCTCACTGGAAGTTTCAAAATTCAATATATTTTAAAGTGTTAGATGTAATACATGGGGTGGCTATATGTCACATGAAACTTGAAATTCATAAAGGGGGAGGGAGAGGAAACAAATTTTGAAATTCAAAGAAGGAGAAGGGAGAAGGAAAGGTAGGGAAAGAGTGGATAAAAGTTCAAATAAAAAAGTCACATGTAGTTTTGGCAGTGTCTTCAATTGTGTTCATGTCTCGGTTCATGTTGTTGATACAACGGGTAGAGAAAAACTTTTGTGTTAACCCCTAAAGGCCCGTTGTCCCTTTGGGGACCGTTTGGGTTTTGGTCATGTACCTATGAATAAACTACTTTATGAAATTTTCTGAAACATTTATGGGAGATGGGGAATTCAAAGATCTACGTGTTCGTCAAAAAATTTCTTCATTTTGACATTTATTGAAGAAGTTATGCATGTTTTTCTGAAATTTTGGGGAGGGCTGCCCATCCAGGCAGCCCAAAAACTTCTTTAAAAATTATATGTTTTCAAAATAAAATTTTGAAACTAGTTTTTTAAATTTTTTCATACATGAGAAGCTTTGAATCATTCAATTTCAATGAATGACATGAAAGTTATAAAGAGTTTTTGTTTGCAGGCAACTATGGATTCTCTACTCTAAAATAAACTTTGAAGTCCTTTATTTTACTTAATTTTCAGCATTTTGGAAAAAAAACTAAACCAAAAGAGTAGATTGTTTATTACAACATTATAACCGTTGGGATTTGCATTTTTCATTTCAATAATTAAATTCTTAACAATTAGTGTTTTGACCCATTCTCTACTTCTTTTTACTTATTAATTTTTCCCATGTGTTGTATGGTTGCAATTGATTTGAAAATTCTCCCACACATACCTAACTTGGTCTTCTACATGGGAAAAGAAAACCTCAACTTTGCATAGAGCAAATTTTTTGATATAGGAGTGGTCAACGGCATCTGAAATTTTTGGACAATATGAAAAAAAAAAAAAAAAAAAATTCTTCACTTCATTTGTAAAAATCTCACTCCTTGTCATTTGGAATAAGCTCAATTTTTTTTTCCCAAGTACCTCATGCTGTCTAGAGCAAGAACCTACAGTTAGATTTCAAAAAAAAAAAAATACCATTCTTCTCATTCCCCCAAAAGTGGCAGTTTTCATTGTTTTTCACAAGAAAAATGGCCTGGGCCTTTAGGGGTTAATAATTGAGGCATAACAAAGATTTTTTTGAAGTTTTTAATTTTGTGATGGATATTGGTGTACCAATTGTAATTACTCTTGTTTTTTTGTAAGGGATGGATATTGCGTCTAGCAATAAAGGTTTAGAGTGGCTGTTTTGTTATAAAAATGTGATATCTGATGAATATTACCATGGTTTTTCTAAAATTTGGATGTTTTTCCATTTCTACATTGTAAGAAATATTGACTTTGGCAACAGAATTTGATGTTGTAGTTTTCTTTTTAAGCATAATAAGTGTTGGAGAAGTTTCTTTTTCTTTTCAAATTCATATTCTTTATTCAATTTCAATTTGTTGAAGAGTATACCTTGTAAGACACATTTGGAACACTTTCTTCTTGGAACACTTTCTTCTTCATTGGAATTTTTCTTGGCTCGTAAGGTATGTTATAAATTCCTCAATAAATTCTATGTTTCTAATGTTTTTTATTTTAATGATGAATGAAAAACTACCTCCTATTTCAAAAATTATAAACAATTCTAATAATAAATTTGATAATTCAATAAGAGCCACATTTCTAAGACGATTGTTTTATGTAACATAATATTGACCAAAAACACTCTTTTAGTGATGCTTCTAAACATTGATTTGTTTTTGGTCCTTCTAATGTAAAGGCAAACGACGCACATTTCCTTGCTTACCAATAATCACATCACCAAGCTTCACAATCTACATGGCATGTTGAAAAAATTCAAAATGTCAACTTTAAGAAAGGAGCTCTACAAGAAATATCATGCAATCGTACTATGGTCAAAAGCTTAATACGAGATATCCCATTATGTTTGCATGGTGAAGCAAAGATGGCTTTATCTTTTTTATTGATTATTCAAAAAAAAGTGAGAGGTTACTATTACATAAGACACACATTATCTCCAATCCAATAACATATAAATGACAAGAGATCCTTCAAGGTGACTTATGCTTGAGATGGGAATCCATTTGGACAAAGAGATGTATTTTTAAGGAGGCTATCCTTCTTTGGCTCACCTAATGCCAAACTATGTGGGTCATTATGATGAAACAACAAGTGAATCCTAACATTGATGTGTGCTACGGCTACCTTAATTGCCCTAAATGGTGTGAGTAGTCAATTCTTCATTGTTTTTGGAAATGCATTTCTACACAATAAATATGGCAATGGAGCATTCATATTATGACTATTTTGATTACTACCGAAGAATTATGGCCCCTGCTAGCTCATAAGAAGGGATTTTCTTTGCAAAACTTTTATATACGTTTAACAAACTCAAGACATGTGTATGGCAATTCAAAGTGTTGCTTTTTGAGCTTTTTGGCTTGAGAGCTATGGTGTTGCAAATAATGAGGCGCATTGGATTCAAATTGAAGTTTTTCAAAATATTTGATCCAAATTGCTAGATTATAGAAGGATCAAATCACTAGAAGAAAATCTCTCCTAAATAAGTGATTCACAACAACTGCAAATGTCCTCAACGATTGTAATTGAGTCATTGCACAATTGTTTAAGACATTTGCAATTGTTATGAACCAATTGTTTAGGACAATATTTTCTTCTAGTGAATGGAATAGAATTATCAAAGTAAGGGAATGGATGCTTGCTTTGCTTGTCAAAGCTGAACAAAGTTTCATTAAGACTTGGTGTAAGAATGGATTTTTTCCTAATATGATTGAGGATAGGCATGTTGGCTGGTTTGTTTTGGACATAAAAATGGCTATATTTTTAGGTTCTTCAATTTAGTTTGACTGTTTCAAGTTGACATTACTATGTCCTCTTTGCTTCTTCTTTGTTTGACTAGTTAACCCCTAAGCTCCTAGGCCATTTTCATCAAAATCAGAGTTTTAAGAGACCTACAACTTTGGTGCATTGAATCGAAGCCAATTGGATGATCCACAAAAAGTGACCTTTGAAAATAGCAGAACACCTACTTAGAAGATGGCTTGCAAATTTTGGGAACAATTGATTGTGGAAGATGGGAGATTATTACATTTGATCAAACAATATGTGTAGCAAAATGACATGTTTTGGTAGGTAATTGCTATTTGATGATTTTTACAAAATTCTATAAGCCCTTTATTCATCTCAAATTTTGTGAGTAGCAAGATTATATGTGAATGCACACACTTGTAAATTATTGAAGATTGCACTTCTTTTTATGTCAAGTTTTAGGGCTTCAAATTGTTATTGCACGGAAAACGATGACTGGCACAGTCAATGAGGGTTGCCATAATAAGGGTATAGAACACGCTTGAACCCTTGCCAGCATATTTCCCACTACCACAAAGCACACACAAGGAAGTTTGCAAATAATATTGACATTTTGGAGCTTGTAAAACATTGCTTGCCAACACGCCCCAGACTGTGTGTCACCCAATCAAATCTCTTGCAGCACTTGTACAACATTTGGCTTTCTTGGCCATTACTCCATTGGCAAGGGCAAATTAAATGCTTCCATCATTGTAGTTTATAGCAAGACCAAAAAATTAGATCTAGTACCTTAAACAAACCTTTGAAATCATGCAAGGACACTTTTGGTCCTTTGGGGCATTCAAGGGTTAATAGTTGAGTTCTAGATTCCTTATTGACTATAGTGAGTTTGCTTGTAGTTATCAGGTGTTTTTCCTACAAGTTTTTTTTTTATTGGAGGCCTGCCTTTTACTTTTTGCTATGAATTATCTTCTATTTGTGTAAAAAGAAACTAGAAAATAATTGATGTTTGATGATTTCTAATTAAAGTTGTACACATCTCAAACTCATACGATTTTTGATGCTTTAAAATATATAATGATAAGTGCTAAAATTCTTGTTACAAACCTCTTGCAATTTGTAACTTCACATGAGAGGGGACATAAACAAACACCAAAATACACTTAATAAACTATAAAAATCACATAGAGTTCAACTTCCCAACCATAAAGAGAAGTCAATTCTCCAAAAGAAAAAACTTCCTCACCCTCCAAGCTCCATCTTATATATTGTCAAAATTATCACAGCAAAGAGTGCCAATTCTTCAAACCAACAAAGATTTCTTTTTCTAAATTCAACCTTTAATTCTTAATTCCATTTAAAACCCATCCACTAAAGCAAAAATCTTTGTCATACTTGAAGATAATTTAGATACAACTTCATATCTTATTCAATCTTAATTTTCTATATGAAATAACTTAATTCTAAGTTCCAACACCTTGTTTTCATTTAAGAACCGACTCAAGTGTACTTCCAATACACTTATCATCAAGGCAAAATCATTTACCTTCAACGCACAAATCCACCATACGAAGATATCTATCTTCAATCAATCTCTCTTATTCACTAATTCACATTGCGACATTCTTTACTAATTTTGTTGCAAAAAACCAGTGGAAGTTTGTTACAAATCATCATGTCTCAAAATCGCCAAAGTACCAAAGGAGCATGCAATACTTACCCAAAATTAATGGCCTGAATTAAGTTAAGTCCGGTCATGGCTCTGGCGATCAATGTGCAGATTGATCCAAAACTTTCCATCAGACTGTGAAGTGGCTGAAGTCAGTGGTGCTCACATTCGAATGCACGTTCCCGAGCAAGAGAAGGGAACGAGAACACATGTCACGGAGCTCAGGCCGTCAAGTCAGTCTTGATGGAGCCTCGATGGATCCACCATCCATAGCCATTGCCTCTGCGGCTTCTTCTTCTGTAGTTCTGTTGCGTCGCATGGGAAATGTTCTGTCAATCATGTCGTGATCGTGCCTTAATTGCAGTGCTGTCTTCGCCATCTCCCTCCTCGCTACGTCTCCTGCACTCTCGCCTGTCGAAATTGGCGTTCTTTTGGTGCACTTTCATCGCTTCTCCATCTTGCATTTCCCGAATTTTCTTGTTTGCCAAACAAATTTGTTGCAGCGAAGAAGAAGATGTTGTTGTGCCGATTGTCGCTTCAAGCTCTCACTTTTTGGACAGTACAGCAAGCGTTATGTTGTCGTTCTTGTTTCTGATGGACCTGGAACTGATCATTCTTTAGGTCATGTGACGGAGTGTTTGTGAGCTGCGTGTGGCAATTGGATGATTAGGGCGCCACTTCTTACAAGTCCGCTGGTAGGTTTTCATGTCATGGCCAGAGTGATTTGCTAAATGAGCGTGACTGGCAGTGCTGAGAGTGAATTTGGAGTGATTCTTGTGCTTGTCAAGGTTTTTAGTTTTCATGCATTTTTATTTTATACTCCTCTTGATTTGCAATGTGTTGTTGTTATAATGTGCATTCTTAACGCGATGGCATCCGTGTTGAGTGTGAGTGGCGGTGTTGTGAGTTGAGAGTTTGAGCGACTTTGTGCTTCTCAAGGTTTTTAGTAATTGTCGGCGTTTTCTTCTTTTTCTTGCTAGTTCGCAAAGTGTCGTGGTTGTAGTAATGTGCATTCTTTAACGTGTTGGCATCCTACGGTATCTTGCGTTTGGTCCTAGAAATGTGCCAGGAGAGCTTATTCTCAGGAATTTGATGCTATCCTTGCAATTCTTGTTGAATTACTTGATCGACTTTGTAGAGAAATTTCATGTGTTTGAATCTACAGACGCTGATACTGGTGCCAAGTCACTCGCAATGGCTCCTTCGAGGAAAGGGAAAGCGATAATGAAGAATTACGACTCGGACGAGGGGGTAAAGGCCCCTGTTAAAGGAAAGAAGGTTGTTCTCGACAAAGGAAAGAGTATTGTGAGAAACGACGATGAAGAAGGTAATTTGGTGGTTTTCTTCTGGGCTTTTGTGAACTCTTCTTTGACATCTTTGACAGTAGATCAGTTTTTTGTTTGCTGCCTTTGATCTGTCGAGAGTTTCTTATCTGATTATTATGGTGCAGAGGATTATGAGAGCGCTGAGAATTTAGTTGATGAGACAGAAGAAGATGAAGAAGACGAAGAAGGAGAGGAAGAAGAAGAAGAGGCTGGTTATAGTAGTGGGGAGGGCATCAGGGTCACAAGGACGAATCGACACAAAAGGTTGCATTTTAACCTTTGAAAGTACCGAACGGTTCTCTCTCGTACTTACTCAGGACGATCAATGAATGAGCTTTATGGATTGTTATTTGTTATGTTGTAATTTACTGGGTATGAAATGTGTTTGGCAGAATCAAAGAGCGCTTTGAGCTTGACGAAGAAGATTACGACTTACTCGAAGAAGCGAATGTGACTGGATTTCATCGTCCTGCAAACCTTGTGAGATCGGCGCCCTCCATGTTTGTCGTCAGGGTGGAGTGTGGATTACAACTGCTAGTTATCTAAGCTCATCTTATGTTTAATCATGTGCATGGATCCAGATCACGATCCCACCGGTTACTTTGAGCTTTCTCGAAGTTAAATTTTTTACAGAAAAACTGTTTCTTCATTGATCTTGTACGTGTTTCTCAAATGGGCAGGGAGGTAAATTCAAGCGGCTTAAGAAAGCTGATCACTTTCCTGGAAGAAAAGATTCAGGTAACAGAAGTCGTCCCTCTCCTTCTTGTCATTCTTCTGAACAGGGAGCATTTTTTCATTGAATTATGGTTTAGACTGAGAGTATTCGTTCATGTTAAAGTATCGGTCGAGTGGAAGTCCCCAGTGCGAATCGGGTACTTTCCTTGTTTTGAATCTAGAGACATGATTAGGATATTTAGGGTTTTTTTTGTAATGAATAACAGGAGCATTGCTCGAGAAGAGAGGCTATCAGGAAGAGGAAGAGTCGGAGGATGAGGAGATGGAGATCGAGGATGATGAGGAACTTGACGATGAGGAACTTGACGAGTATAAATTAATTTCCAAGTAAGGCGTTTGTTGTCTGTCCTGTGCCTCTGATCCCTGGTCTTGATCTTAACATGTTTAAGGACCACCGCCTAATTTGTCTTATGACACAGCTGGATATCATCTATCGTAACTGAAGAATTTGAACTAACTCTGCTAATCTTAGATGAGAAAAGAAAACATTACCAATATTTCACCCTAACCACAAATATTTACAAACAATGATACCCAAACTACTTCTGCATTGCATCTAGCTTTATTACTTGGAAGTTTTATTTCACGCATTTAATTATCCCCTTTTTCTCCTGGGTTTTATACTAAAATGAGACACCGATTTGAAAGAAATCTGCAATGTGACTATCCTATCCTGAATGGGTTCCAACGTTTTATCTTTTGTTGCTGTCAACGTTTAACATGTGGACACCACGAAATCATTACATATTTCAGTAGGGCAGGTTCTGTCGACTCTCGTTCATTTGAGGGTTGCTCTCTCAGTACCTTCGTCTATCCTCTGTATCGAGAATTAGTTTTTATCAGCTTTGCGTTTTCATAAAGCACGACCACTCATTCCTTAGTCTTTCATCTGGACGAACAAAAAACAGATCGCGGAAGAAGGGCGGTAGGCGAGGAGCTCAGAAGCGAAACAAAGGTTCCGGGTCATCTCTGGGAGAAAGAAGAAGGGTCGAAAGAGAAACATTGGCTAATCTGAATGAGATGACTGCGGATAGTGACGACAACGATGGTGACGATCGAGTATCCTTGTCTCAAAGTCTTTTGGACAAACAATTTGAATCAAGCTTGCCCGCGGTGAATTATTTCACGGCAAGGGATGACCTGCTTCGACAAACCGATGTTCCGGAAAGACTGCAAGTATGTATCTAATTCCCGTCTCCGTCTCCCCATTTGGTGCTTGATAAGCTTGCCCGCTACTGCAGTTTATCTCGCTTTTATGAGAGACTGTAAGGACGAAACTGGGCTATCGGATCATCTATGTATACTGAGAGCATTCAAACTGGCTATTCTGAAATCTTAGCGAACCATTACATTTGTGACAACAGATATTGGAGGAGGCTGCGGAGGCTTTGCCTTCATCAGATTTCGAATTAAGAAAAACAGCGGAATGGATATTTGACAGAGCCTTTGGCGATCTCTGTATACCAACTCGTCCGGAGTTTCAGCATCTTCGAAATATAGAGAAGCCTGAAGTTGTGAGCCAGATTGTCAATATTCTGCACCTTGTTCACAATGAAAAGTTGGAGGTACGTGCTTTGTCTTATGACCAAAAGCATCTGTCTTGATCCCTATGAAATTGGGCTTATGCTGGGAGATCAATTAATATCAATATTTTTACCAGTGTCTCCTAAGGGGTTGAAACCTGGTACATTGAAGTGTAGATTTGGCTGTCTGATGTCTTGACATACTTGTCAGGACTTCATGTTGAACAGGTTCCCTTTATTGGATTATATCGTCGTGAGGAATGTTTAGATCTATGGAAAGAGGAGTGCACAGACGCGTTTTCGAGGGAAGACGAACCAGCGATCCGTCAGTACAAGGTTCGTCTTTGTTATGCTTGCAAATCTCCACAACATCTGGCAGGTGTCTCTGGAGTCATTATCGGTATTCAGGTTCATAATGAACAACGTATGCTCTGAAGGTTTAGAAAATGGTAAACACACTCTTTATGCATGGTTAGGGCAGGCTGGCTGCTCCATTGAAGCGTGGCTCTGTAATTAATGCTGGATGACTCACCGCCATGCCTTTGAATGAACTTACATAGGGTTGATACTGTGCGGGGGGTTGTACAGTTGTTAGCAATCATGCTAGGGACGATTAATAATAGTCTCTGTTCAAATTGCTTCTTCATCTTCCTCTTCTTACCTTAACATTGCTGCAGGCACTGTGGGCAGTTCAAGAATGGAACAAGAAGTGGCTGCTCCTTCAACGCCAAAAATCTGAACTTCGAGCTAGTTTGAAGGAACGGGTTGGAGTGGATTTTAGTAGCACATCTGACACGGATGGACCGGTTAGGAACATTTTTCGGTTCATAGAAGAAGCAGAGTCAGAAGAAGTACTAGATGATTTTGACGCCCAATTCAACCTCATTTTTCCCAGAGATGAATCAGTAGTTGTGGATTCCAGATTTAAGCGTCCAAGGATTCGGTCACTCTACAGCGTTGGTCATCAAGCAGGCCTGGGAAGTATCACCAAGTATTTTGGATTGGCCTCTGGGGCTTTTGGGGAGAATGTGAAATCTGGGTACAAGGTAATCATTGTGGATTTGCTTCTACTGTACAAAGCTCTGACATTGCACAGTGCATACATGCAATGCATGTAGTCGGCATGACCATCATCGCTTTCCTAGTATAGTCTGCTTCACATTTTCTGGCCATCTGTGTTCTTTGTCCAATGGTGCTGGTTTTATCTGTAGTATACTACAAGGTATGAGCGAGCTCATGTAGACATACAACCATGTATAATTGGAAAATGGATCTAATCCTGCGCACGTTATCACCAATAGCCATACAGTAGTCATCCATTTGACTGTTTACTGCCAGTAGTTTGTCAACTGATAAGGATATAAGTATAGTTTGAGCCGAAACACAATGAGGATGGTTCTAGATGCAGAGAAAGATAAGAAGATTGCCACTGGTCAGAAATTTACGATTTACATCGTGAGCTGGATGATGATTTTCATGTTTGCAGAAGCATGATATATTGGACGAGGCCTTTTTACCAGATGATCTCGCTGCCAAATTTTCCTCATCAAGCAGGTCAAGAGCTGAATTTAAGGATACTTCATCTTTGATACGAGGTGCTAGACATATGGTATGTGCATAAGTCTGTTCAACGTGAAGTTTTGTTTCTAGGTTCTAGTCAATGTCTTCTGACGTAGGTCTTGTTGAGGAGTAATCAGTGGTGTACTCTGATACCTCTAGTCAAATTTAAGAGATTTCTTATTGAATCGTATTGTGTTAACTGTGTGTCCAATCTTGATTCTTTGCTTTATATGCAGGCATATTTGGTGTTTACTTTTAGTAGCTCTCCTGTTTTTAACCGCTTTGGGCTGTATTGAGCAGTTGGCTACGGAGATCAGCTCAGAACCATCAGTGAGGCAGTATGTTCGAACTTTCTATTCAAAGAACGCAGTGATTACCACAAAGGCGACTCCAGTGGGAATCGATGCTATCGATGCTTTTCACCAGTTCGAAAGTGTAAAGTGGATACATGACAAACCAATTAGTGCATTTGACGATGAGCAGTGGCTTCTCATCCAAAAAGCCGAAGAAGAGAAGCTTATTGATGTCACAGTTGGACTGCCTAAAGAGTCTATCGACAGCATCCTTTTTGAATGTGAGCAGTTTTTCTTAAGTGATGGAGTAAGTCTTACATCACAATCTTGGAACGAGCAACGAAAGCAGATCTTGCGGGAAGCAGTAGTAACGCTCTTGCTCCCAATAATGGAGAAGGAGACTCGTATGAGCTTGGTTACCAGGGCTAAGCAACTGCTGGTTGCTAAGTGTGCTTTGCAGCTGTGGAACAAAGTCTCTGTTGCTCCATACAATCCAGCAAGTGATGATAATACGCAGTGCAGGTGTGTAAATCTGCTTGTAATACTTTGTGCGATTCTAACCCTCTTCATTTAGGAAGCAACTTACTAGTGTGTTTCATGAGTGTGCTTGATATTTATTTTTTGAATGGAAGCTGTTTTTCTATTTCATTGGTGTTGTTTCTTAAAGTGAAATTTGCTTTCTCATCTTCACTCCATTCAAGTTGTGCTTGCTGTTTCTTCTCAGACAGAGTCTTCCTTTTGAGCCATAATTAAGGGGCACATTCTGAACCATTAACGGTTCGGATTCTTTTTTCACCCTGCTCGTGATGATGCTCGGCCAAGTGGTTAATGTCACGAGATAAGTCTGGTCACTTCAAATTTATTGTTTTCTGATTACTGCTTATGCAAGTTATGTGACAGAAACGAAGATGGCCCGACACTTCGTGTGTTGGCTTGCTGTTGGGGTCCACCTAGTACTGGGACGACTTTTGTGATGCTGGATGCTGATGGGGAGATCCTGAACACAATGCACACTGGATATTTAAATATCAAAGCTTTTAGTCCTGAGCAAGCCCAGCGCAAGGAAAACGACAAAGCTCGCTTGATGAAAGTGCTCACGGTTTATAAACCTCATATTATTGTTTTGGGAGCTGCAAAGGTTCAGTGCCGGTACCTCAGCCAAGACATTTCTGATGTAAGTAACAGTGCGTGCTTTCATACCAAGTCCTTTTGTTGGTTTATAGATTTCAAATCACCGAATACAATAATTGCGGTATATGGTTTGTGTTTATACCCTCAATCGCGTCAAGGACTTCAGTTTTCAATTTATTGATTAAGTTAGACATACTTTGCCTACCAAATAGGTATTATTCATGCTTGTGGAGCAGCATGCTGAAGATTTGGCAGAGGGACTAGACCAAATTAAGTTGGTTTATGGAGACGAATCCATTCCGTCTCTGTTTGAGGCATCAAGAATATCTCAAAATCAGCTTCCTGGTCAGCCAGGTGCAATCTAATCTTGTCTTTCTGCGTTTGCTTGTAATGCTCGCATGTTTGCAGTGTCTGAGTTGGAGGGTGATTGTTTTATTTTCCTAAATGAATTGCTAGATCGTCCCATTTGTTATCTATTCTATGCTGCTTAGCAGGATACTCAATTTATATGATCAAAAATCAAAATATCTGACAAATATGGAGATATATTCACAGGTACTGTTAGACGAGCAGTTGCGTTGGGTAGGTTTCTGCAGAATCCTGTGGCAATGGTAGCATCATTATTTGGCCCGTCAAGGGAGATCCTTTCGATAAAATTTCATCCGCTGCAGAGTTTACTCAGCGACGAGGAACTATATGACGTCTTAGAGCGCGTCATGATTACAGTAGTAAACCAGGTACTTTGTCTCAAAGTATCAGTGTGTATCTTGAGCCGTGTATCCTGAGCCTGTATCAATGTCTTGGTTTGAGGATTGTAGATTCTGCTCTTTTGATGTAGTGAGGAGAATCATCTTTCCAGTTTTATCATAGTAAGTTATGCCTGTGGTTTTCTTAACTTTTGGAGTATTTCTTTACTGCTACATTGTGGTTTTCTTTTTTCTTTTACTTCTTATGTTGCTTTTAGTCCGTGACCTTGACTGCAGATTGAAGTACATATAGTACACGAGAGGTTAAGACTCGAAATAATGCAACGTGTAATGTAGGAAGGTTTAGCGGGGTGCATGGATTCGTTTTACTTGTTAGAAGGACTGGAGAATCTGATCCTCTTCCTGCTATTAGTCCAGTTCATAAATTTTGGCTAGCCCATCATAGTATCCATTTCGTTAAGTTGAACTTTTCTTTCATCTCGTGGATTTTCAGGTTGGCATTGATATAAATTTGGCAGTGATGCACGGCTGGTTGTTTGAGACCCTTCAATTCGTTTCGGGTCTTGGTCCTCGTAAAGCTGAAGTTATCCGAACTGCTCTTACGATGGCAAGGCGTGTACAGACTCGGAATGATCTTTGTTCAACAATTCGGGCTATGGGAGAGAGTGTCTTCAATAATTGTGCAGGTTTTGTTAGAGTGCGTGGGATTGGACAAACATCGTCAGAATCACCTCAGCAGGATCCTTTGGACAATACCCGTATCCATCCAGAGTCGTATCAGGTCTGTCGTCACTCAATCGTATTTTAGTGAATTATATCCTCCAGTTTATGTTGAGATAGAAAAACGATTAACGGTGTTGAAGCCAGTTTGTGTGTTTCTCCGAATGTATTAATTTTATGTTGCGATCTACTTTGTTGATGTAGTTAAGCTTTTGCTCACATACTATCCTAATCTCTACAGATGGCAAGGGACTTTGCTGAAGCTGCGATTGAGAAGGAAGCCAGACAGAAAAACGAAGAAGCTGACATTTGCGTATCTCAAATGGCATTGGAGCACGTGATGAAGAACCCCAATGTTTTAGACAGTGTAGACATTGAGGAATATGCGCAGTCCATACAAGTTGAAGGACGAAGCAAAAGAATACAAACATTGGGTTTGATCAAATCTGAGCTTCAACGAGGTTTTCAGGAATGGCGGAAACCGTACTCGGAACCCACTAATGAAGATTGTTTCTATCTAATGACTGGAGAGAGCGACGAGACTCTCTTTCCAGGTCGGATTGTCCAAGCAACAGTCAGAAAAGTGCAGGAACATCAAGTCATGTGTGTGTTGGAATGTGGGTTACTGGGATTCATTCAGAAGGAAGACCTTTCAGATGACTGCGATTTTGAGCCCCAAGATAAATTTACGGAAGGCAGTTTAGTGACTTGTCGAGTGAAAGAGGTGAAAATGGATAAGTATTTGGTGGATCTGACATGCAAGTAAGTGGATTAATGGCACAGACTTGTTCTGTATGATTTTTTTGATTATTTGATCGAAAGTGTCTTCTTTTTGTTTTGCTTCTGAATTTGTGCTCGAATCCTTGCTGCCCTAGTTCTTCTCTCTTTGCAGCAATGATGGTGATGAAACTGTCATCAGTAACTGAAATATTATTAATTCTTACTTTTCAAAATGCAGGGAAAGTGATCTCCAGGGGAATCTCTCGCGTGATCTGCACAATCATGACAAGCATTTTAAGCCAGACACAACCTTCATTCTTCTTGAAAAGGAAAAAACTCGCAAAATGAAAGAAGAGAACAAGAAGAAGACTTTCAAACCTCGCCCTATTGTCCATCGCAAGTTTCAGAATTTATCTACTGAAGATGCAATCGAGGTAATAATCTGCTTTTTTCTTAAAGAATAAAACTTCTATGATCTCTTTGCGGAAAATTTATATACATGTGATTCTGCAAGTGGTGAAACTTTATCCAAGTAGTGGCTTGAGCTGTCTCATTCTCAGTGTCACAACTGATCTGCCTGCTTATAGAGGTTCTCCTTTGACTGCAGGCTCTGGCGGAAAAGGACGTGGGTGATTTCATTATACGTCCAAGTTGCAAGGGTCCAGCGCATCTCTCAATTACAATGAAAGTTTCTAGTGGTGTCTTCTCCCATATTGATGTTGCTGAAAGCAACAAAGAAAACTGGGACCTAGCGGGCTTCTTACGCCTTGGCAAGACTCTTACTATTGGGGATGAATCCTACAAGAGCATTGATGAGGTATACCTTAGTTTTCTTACTTTTTATTCCTCTAAATATGTGGAGTGACGGAACTAGATTGTATTTGACTAGCTGATGAACCCGTGAGATTTATGTGTCGTGGCAATATTTGTCTTCGCAAAAGTTTCATGAAAACTGAGCCTCCTCAGTTTTTGGGGCCATAGGCACAACCGACAAAGACGCCTTGGTGATGTTTTAGGCATTATAAAATGGCAAAGGGTAGGGAGTCGGAGAGAGTATGGGCTGCCTATCATGGTAAGGATGTGGAAGATAGAAGAGGAAATCCTCATGCATTCCTTGTCTTACCTTGCCTTTGTGTGTGCAGGTGATAGCTAAATATGTCAATCAAGTAGTGGTCCATCTGCAAGCAATGCTGCAATTTCGCAAGTACAGGGAAGGTAACAAGTTGGAAATGGCTGATGCTCTGCGTTCCGAAAAGACTGAAAATCCGAAGATCATCCCGTACTGCTTCTCGATTGCTCATGAGTACTGTGGAGCCTTTATGCTCTCCTACATCCGGACTACTTCTCCTTGTCATGAATACATTTCCTTAGAGCCAAGTGGTTTTCGTTTTCGCAAAAAGGTCTTTGATACTGTTGATAAACTCGTTGTCTACTTTAAAGGTCACTTTCATGATCCTATACCTAGTAGAGCAACAACTTGGGGAGAGGGAGGGAGAGGCAGAGGAGAAAGGGGGCGTGGTCGAGGTGACCGTGGGCGTGGGCGTGGGCGGGGTGATCGCGGGCGTGGACGGGGTGATCGTGGCCGTGGGTGGGGTGGACGAGACTCTCGTTCGGAAAAGGAAAGTGACAGATTTGCTAATGATGGTGAAGGGCCTGGATGGGCTGACAACTCGAACGGGAAAGGTCATGACTGGAGCAATGGTAAAAAAAACGACAGTTGGGGGGATGATCGAGGGAACACAAGAGATAATAAGGGAGGAGATAGCTGGCATGATCCAGCAGATGGCGGAGGTGGTTCTTCTTGGGGGAACAACCGTGGGACTACGAGCGACACCAAAGGAGGGGATAACTGGAATGATTCAGCAGATGGTGGAGGAGATTCCGCTTGGGGGGTCGAAGGTGGCATTGCTAGTAACACGGAAGGGGATACTGGTGGCTGGAAAGAAGCAACAAATGCAGCAGGCGGAGGTGGAGGTTGGGATAACTGGAATGATCCAGCAGATGGGCAAGGAGGTGCAGCAACCAAGGCGGCAGACGGAGGTGGAGGTTGGGATAGCTGGAATGATCCAGCAGATGGGCAAGCAGGTGCAGCAACAAAGGCAGCAGGCGGAGGTGGAGGTTTTGATAGCTGGAATCAAGCCCCAGCAAACAGGGGAGGAAGGGATGCGACAAATGGAGCAAGCGGGGGAAGAGGGGCTACTTGGACAGACAGAAATGAGAAACTGGGCAACACTGAGGGTGAGGACAATGTTTGGAAAGGAGCAACAAATGCTGCAGTTGAGGGAGCAGATTGGGATATTGACAAAGGAGATAATGAAAAAGTCCAAGATAAGAATATCACCAAGACTGCTGAGGTTGATAGTGCTTGGGACTATGGTACAAAATCCACTGACAAAGCAAATGAAGGATGGGATAGTGTGCCAGCATCTGTTGGTGGATGGGATGCTGTGGAAGGTGGACGCGATGACGTTTCTGCTGGTCGAAGTGGCGGTTCAGACAAGAGAGGTTGGAATGAGAATGCTAGAGGTTCAGACAAAAGACGTTGGAACGAGAGTGCTGGCGGTTATCGAGGCGGAGGTTCGGATAAAGGTCGATGGAATGAGAATGCCGGAGGTGGAGGAGAGGGAACTAAACGTGGGGGTTCCGATCAATGGGGTCCATCATCACCTGCGAAGCGAACTGCACCCAGTAGTTGGAACAACAGGGAAAGTACACCAGGTGTTGGTGACGGCCAGGATGGAGGAAAGCCTGCAAGCAACACCGCAGCTACTGGCGATGCCTGGGGTAGTGTGACAAATTCAGCTGGTGGGGGTGGAGATGGGTGGGACACTGTACCAGTACCAGAAACAGAGTCAGGGGGTTGGGATGCCGTCCAAACTGGTGACAAGGGCGGATTCAACACGCATGATGGAGGTGCTGGTGCAAGCTGGAATGAGAGTGGTCGAGACGGACGCAGTAACAGCAGAGGCCGTGACCAAGCCCCCGTGCGACGGCAGGAGAGTTCTGGTGGTTGGGATTCTCCCTTGCCACCCGCTGCACCATCAAACAGACCTGCCCAGAATAGTTGGGATGATTGGAGCAAACCTCCTGCTTCAACTGGTGATGGATGGGGCCAAAGCCCTGCAGAGCAAGGACCTGATGCAACAGTAGTTAGTGGAGGAAATTCTGGATGGGGTTCGCCAGAGAAGGAGAAGACTGAAACGGCTGGTCCTGATTGGGGTGCTGTTGGGGCCGTTGCGGATCCTTGGGGTTCCGTAGGAGGTGGAAGCAGTTCTGGAGGATGGGGCCAGCATGGAGCAGCGACAGGTATGATGCACATCTTTTGTCCGCTCACGGCTTTGATTGAGACTACGGTCGTTACAAAGGGCTCTGACATGCTTACACAGATGTTACTGCTGCTTATGTATTTATATTACAACATTAAGTAATTTTGCTACATTCTTGGCGTTTGTACTCTGATTTTTTTTTTTCCCTGATTTATTTTTGTCATGGTCTCTCCTCATTTTTACGCATGTGTTTTGTCGTACCATTCATTGCTTCATAACCTGCCACTTTGTACTTATGAGTTTCCTGGCTAGAAAGGATGGTTTGTTTTGTTGATCTTTAGTGGATGTTGCCAAGTTCTGACCAAAGAGTCCGAGAAAGTAAGCTGTATCCAGTTTTACACTGGATCTTTCATGTTCACTCGCTGATATTGAAAATGGACAATCAGACAATGATCAAGGCTGGAATCGTCAACAATCACAGAGAGGTGATGGACACTGGAGTAGAGGAGGGGGCCGAGGCTCACAAAACGATGGTGATCGATGGGGGAGTCGAGAGGGCCGTGGTGGTGGTCCAAGGGAAGGCCGAGGGCGTGACGATGGTGGTCGATGGGGAAGCAGAGGGGCCCGTGGGGACGGTGGTCGATGGGAAAGCAGAGGAGGCCGTGGGTCACAGAACGATGGTGGTCGATGGGGAAATGAGTGACCACTGGGGCTGATCACTGGCTACAGGTATAATCTAAATGGGACATCAGCTGGAAGGTAGGTTGCCAAACTCTTAGCCAGTTCTGGCAGTCCAAGAACGTTTCGGCAGATTCTTTTCATGTAGTACACTTTATGCAAACGAGAGTAGCTATTGTAAATTTTCATTTAGTTTGTGCATACTGGACAGGGGTACCGGGCTCTTCAGCTTTTTGAGGATATTCATGTCCTGCTTCGGCGTTTACGTACACGCATACATAATTGGGGCGAGAATTTTTGAGGTGACAATTACAGTATCAAATTTTCCTGAATTTTATTGGTGCCCACAACTTTTGTCTAAGATTGACCCTTGACTGCTCTTGATCTACTAGAACTGAATTAAGGACCGTGGGATAATGGATTGCATGACGCTTCTTTAAGAAATAGACACGGATAGCCCCAAATTGCTGTTTTCCTTTGAATTGCAACGTTTCCTACATGCTTAATAGAAATGTGATGCAAGTAATGACGAGCAACACGTGCATTGATATGGACTAAAGTGATTCCAAAGGAATTCTAAAGTGACTCCAATATCTTGCATCCACTGGAACTTCCCACTTCCACTACGCATACAAAAATTCTGACACTACTGGTTTGGCACATGCCAGGCCGCGCAAATTGCTTGAAGATGAAAGAAGTGGCATCTCGATTGCTGCTCTCACCAGGACACTGACCTTTTGCATGACTTCTGCGAACAGTATCCAAATACCGCATCCTTTGATGTGTTGTAATCCTCCGTTTGCAAATCATGTGACCCATGTCCCTAACCTATGCCTGCAAAAGCAGGATTTGATCATTTACTGAAGTTTTTCTCACAATCCTGCGATTTTGGATCTTGACTGGATACTTGTGAACAATGTTCACTCGGATCCTGAAATTCTTCCCAACGTCCGATTTCAGGGAACTCCCCATCATCGAATTTTTGTTTGCTGTTTAAAACATGCGAAGAACATCTGAACTACCGTTGATTCAACTAGCCAGTCTGGGGAGGATTTTAGTGCTGATGAGCTCCTCCTTGTCATGCAGCGACGATGCCAAACTGGACTTACTATGTAGTTTCACTTTTTCCTGCAAGGTGCTCTATCTGAAGAGAGGGGCCGTGAAATGACACCCTTGTCAATTACACCCTATCAATCATTCTTTGACATTTAGGGTATCGTATACAATCCAGAAACCCTAATCAGATACTAGTAATTTACTGTAGGTATCATTAAATAATTATAATGTCATTCTATGTCCCTTTTTCACCTAAGCAGTGGCACCGTCTCTGTAAGTTCTTATTGATCAAACCTTGTGGTGGAACTCCTCATCACAACCGGACCAGACTAATTACTAGATCAGTATTGCTCGCCAGTTGGAAATGGCTGCATAGCACATTTGTTACAAACTTTGTCAACATACAAAAATATTCAATTTAGCTAAGTTGCCAAAAATTGACAAAATTGGTGCACTTCAAGACCAGCAGCCTGAATTGTAGTTCTGCGTATAGCTGTCTTGGTTTGGCTTTTGGTTTGCGCCCTTGAATATCACACCTTTGGAGCTCTGAACAACACCAATATAACAAAATTGGTTCGAAGACATAAACCTAGTAACTCAATCTCATTAATTTAAAGAAACCAGGTAGTACAGCCGGAACTAGTGCCATTCCGAGAAGAATCTAACATGGCTATGGTACAAGGGGGTCTAATTTACTAATTTTCCTCTTTCAACTCTGCTCACTAAGCAAATTGATGGACTAATTGCTGCACCCCTATTGCATCGCTACTGCACCACTGGTCAGTGTTGCCATAACAACATCGCACAACTTTGTCGGTTGGCTACTGCATCTATTCTACTTCTCCTGTTGCTTTCTAATTTACAAAAGCTAAAAAGCTGGAACAATGAATCCAACGGTAATTTCTAAAATTGACCACGTCCTTAAAACTGCAAAGAACTAACTAAGTGAATTCCTTAAAGACAACCAAACCCAGCTTCATTAGAAAAATCCAACAACTGGTCAGTTGGCTTTTCTTCCACTAGTGGCTTTGAGAACATCGCATGAGAATGATGTCCACCTGTCTACGTTAGCCGTTGTTCAATCATTCTTCTCTGCAAACGAGTCTCCCAATTAGTTTCAAAAATATATATAATTGAAAAATAAAATTTATTACGCAAGCATGAACGCTTGGATGTTTTCCAATGCGGTCATTGTCCCATCCGATGCAGAAGCAGTTTCACAAGAACGTTGACGTTGCAGGGGAGGCTGGTTTGCCAGCTGCGGAGAGCCGTTCAAGCAATCCAGAAACTGCTGCGACCAAGCAGCGGTCCCCGGCGAAAGCTCTATCAAGCCGGCAAACAGGCCCGGCGACAGAAACCCTGGGGAGGGAAGGGGGGAGTTGATGTCACCGCTGTGGAAGTACGAGTTGTAGTGGCCAGGCTCGGGTTTCGGAAGCGGCTTCAACCCCGTGAAGAAATTGGAGGAGTCGGTAGAAACCGGTTCCTCTTTCACTTGACCCTTGGCATTCTCTGATGAACTCGGAGCCTCAAATGTTGTGGCAAAGGTGCTGTCGAATTCGAGGTTCGAGAGCGGGCCACGCGGCGAATTTGACTGCTTGACTGATGCCAGCCCGTCTCGCACTGTGGCCGACTCGTCATCGGAGCTGGAGGGTGATCCACAATTCAACCTCAAACCTGAAACTGGAACTGAAATCCCCGCTGAAATCCAATGCAGATCGTCAGGATCTTGACATCTAGACACCAAAACTAACAAAATTTGGGACCCAAACCCAACCTTCATATATGACATTCCTTAACATGACGAACTCATTGTTTGAAGGAATATACAAATGAACATATATATATATATATTTATGTAATCATGCTTGCCACCTTGAGGTTAGGTCTTCCCAACAACATGCCATGATAAACAGACACTACCAAACCGGCAGCTAATACCGAATTCCAATTGAAAACACCAGAATCTAGACACCAGGAATTAGACATCATAAGCTAGTCACCGAAAATCAACATTGGTCAACCATATCGACATTGACATATGAGTTAAATTGGTATATTTCAAAGCGCTAATATTGTCGACACTCTAGTGCACAAAGCTCTTATAAGCAATGACTGGTGTATGATTGTAGGATTCGAAATGGGCGCCTGGAGAAGTGACAATCTCTCAAGTACACACCGATTAAGTACTAAATATGACGATTTCAACCAAGAGGCCAAAACAACATTGGTGTTTGGTGTTTTTCAAAGTATTGTTTTAACAGGGGCATACTCCACTGAGACACTGAAATCTACATAATGTGCTACCCGATCCAAAAATCGCAACCAAAACAAAACTCACGTGCAAAACGTCCAGAGACTGGAATTCATAGACACCAAAATCTAGATGGGTCTCAAGGAAATTGAAAGGGTTGGTAATGTGGGCACCTTGTTGTTGCTGCTCGAGAGCCGCGACAGCAGCGTTGACAGCAGCCGTGGCGGTGACGGTTCGCCCATTTCCAGGTTGCGGTGATTTTTTGAACCCAGATTTCTTCCACGGTTTCCGTTTGAGGCGGTGGCGTGTATCGGATGAGCCAGTGAGCTTCTGGACGAGGGACATGAAGTCGTCTGGTTGAGTGTGAATGACCTCGGGCGAGTACGTGTGGATGATGATCGGCGCCCGGTACTCGGGCCGGTACTCCACTGGCGATCGGAGCTGCGGTGCATGTAGCGGCCGGGAATTCGGTCGAGGGAGCGGCAACGGGGGCTTCCGGATGCGGTGCGAGTCCTTGCAAACCTTCAGCGCGGACACGCTCACCTTCTCGGCCTGGTGGTGAAGCTTACTCCGGATGCCGAACTGGAAACTCTTCGTCGCCGATTTCGCCCCACTTCTAGGATTTGGTGGCAATTCGCCATGCGCTACCTTGGCAACAATGTCGCACGCCGAACTAGGACTCATCCTGCACTTCGATGCACTTGCTCGACGTACTTCCAGTCTCCCAAATTCCCAATTCAATAACAGCACTAACACCCTAGATATCTAAAATTGTCGCAAATTCCTCTAGACTGAAAGCATTGCTACTGGTGCAAAGTAGTCTTGGAACGCAATCTAGACGTCGAATTCGCTACAACGGCAGAGTGGTACAGAAAGCCTGGAAAGCAGCCTGAACACAATCTAGACACAATACTGTCGTCAAATTCGTCAGAATGGCGTTCGAAGCGTCACGCCCGTCCAAACTATCAGATTTGTGCTGGTCCCAGTCGTTAAAACTAGAATCATGTCACAATCATTGTACACTTAGAAACGCAATTCAAAGGAAACTGATTGACAGTACAATCTAGACACGAGCAAGATGGCTGCAATTTACGAGGGACAAGCGTGGGTACAATGGCAAGCTCGTCGCATGAGGACAACAAGACGATGAGTGATTAGACAACACAAAACGGTTGGCGTTGGAGGAAGGTAAACAGATTCAAGGATCAAAGAGTTTTGCAACGGCCGTGGTGATAACGTGGTATTGTTGATGGATCCGTTGTAAGAGTTACTTTTTATGAACGATTGCACGCACAGTGGAGCGGTGATTTCGCAAGTTTAGGAGGCGATTGAGTTCATTTTTGGGTGGAGAAGGGTTGGATCGATGGCTTGGAGGGCGAGTATCGTGGACTCGTGGTGATGGAAATGGGTATGAGACCGTTGGGGGCAGTCGTTCCTTTTATGAAAGAGACTGGCAGTTGCTTCTAGAGCGGGGCTTTTAATGCGAAAAGGATGCGTGAGTCTATTCTTGGTGGACGATGTGGCGAGTCATTTAATGGATCGTGGAGTGGACTCCTCAGTTCAAGCCTTCAAGGTTCCTCAGACTCTCTGCTGCGGCGCTGCCTCTCTGCTGCTCTGCAGCTCTGTTGCATCCAAATTTACAGTAGGATCGGTGCGACTCTCTGACTTGCACTGCATTTTGCTTACTGTCTGAGATGCCAGTTCCTCGGGTCAGCCTTTAATTTTTGTTCTTTCGTTGATAGCGCTACTGACACCCAACAATGCAAGCAGATTAGGAAAAAATGGACAGAAATGGATGAAATTGACGACTTCTGTATGTTCATCCATAAAATATATTAATTTTAGTAGTTTTCATCCAAATTATGGCACACCTCGCATGTGCATTGGGAGGAGCCTGGCGATTTCATCCATTTTTTTTTAGCAAGTTTTTCTAGTGTTGTGGGAGCCAGTCCCAATTTGAGGTAAGATTCTGGTGATAATTTGCCAGAAATTTAAATGCTCCCTTGCGTATTCAAGATGCTTGCTTCTTAGGGCCGCTTTACACTAGGAGTCAAGGTCAAGAAAATTTGGGACCATTTCTACCAAAATTTGAGACAAAATGGTCTCAGGAACGGCCCCAATTGTCCATTGTAATATGAGTATAGTGGGGCTAACTCTCTTGTGTGTAAAGGCTTTGAGGCCAAAAAGTTAAGGCCACTAGAGTAAATTTTGAAAATTTCACAAGAAAAGGGATAAAAAAAAAGAGATTTGGGAGAGCTGTTGATATTTTACTCCATCCTACGGTGTTTGAGTATCTCAAAAGGATGATTTTGATTGAAATGATTGTATTTTAATAAAATTTGATAATGACCCTAGGGCCAAGAATTGGTTTCACATTTTTAAGAGACCCAATTTCTGGAGTTGAGGCCATTTCAAATCTTGTTTTTTTAAAATATTAAAATAAGTTTTGAAAATTATCCTTGATTCCTAGTATAAAGGCCTTGAAGCTATTTTCAAAGAGATCTCCCTTTGGCTTACTTGGAGATTTTTCAAAGCATGAAATAAAAAAGCCAAGGCAATAAATTGGGAGATTGCTAGATGTTTTGCGTGTATTTCCTAGATAATTTTTATGGTTTTTAGATAGTCCGTATATAGTTAAACACGTCATCTGTTTGAAACTCACAAAGTTATTAAGAGTGTCATTCTGACACCTCAAAAAAATGGAGGGTGTTTCTCATCCTTCATAGCTATCATTCTTTGCTTGGATGTTGGAGTATTTGACATTGCAAGTACAACCTTTTTAGTAGATATAGTAGGGCTACTTAAGCACTTGCCAAGTATGGGTATAGGAAGGCATGGTGGCTACTTGCAATGAGCCAATGTCATATGCACAATTGGAGTTTTTCATAGAGTTGTAAAGGCATGTGTTGATTAGTGAACATAATATTATGTAATCTGGGAAAAAGGGGGGTATCATTTTGTACTCCACCTTAAACCCAAAAAATTACCTTACACCAGATTTGAAGGTATCAGATTCAGTCTAAGCCACTAAAATTTTTTCCCTCTCAAATTCTTCCTCTTAGGTGAGGGCACGTGTACCAAAAAAACGTTAGAGCTTGGTTTTAGGCAATCACCTAGAACCTTCAAAAGTCCCAAAAAGTACCTTTTTTCCCAAATTACATAATCACGTCATTGTGACGTGTAAGCTGGTTACCTAGTTAATATTTGTATGTTTAGGATATACTATTGAAATGGTCAAATCAGTTCTAAGAAGCAAGACTCTTGGAAAATTTAGTTCTTGGCCTTTCTAAATATTTTAAGTTCCTAGAAGCTCATATTCGGAATATTGAAGTTTTGATAGGTTTCAGATTCATCAAATCAGTAGAATTGTTACAAACAAACAACTTGTGGCATTGTAGGATTTGTAGCAAAGCGTTTTTTTATGTTGTGAAACATTATTTGATTGAGCTTTATAAGTTCTTATACGGATTTTTGTAAAAGTTGTTTTGATTTTCTATACAAAATATTGAAAGATTACTTACAAGTAGGATTCTTGAATAATTAGCATCAGCCATCAATATACTACTATACTTGCAAAGAAAATTTTACTCCCATTTTATGAAATTGTTACATTGTTCCTCTTTGCTTTTATTTCAAGCCATTTTCTATTTTGTGTAAGTCCATATGTCAAAACATAGTTTTCTATGGGTTATTTCCAATTAAATATTTGATAAACCATGATGCAAATTAAGGGAAAACAAGCATTTTGTATGGTGCCTTAAGAATGTGTTTGATATTTTAAGTAGCAATGTATTTATTCAAAATTACATTTAATCATCTTACAAATAGTTTGACTTTTGTGACGTTGAAATTTGAAAGCACAATTGTGAATTGCAGTATGATTTTTTTTAATAAATTGTATTAATTTCAAAATTTGAGGATGACAGTCACAGATACAAACATATTAACTACTACCAAGCATTTTGCACAATTTTCTTGCCTTTGCATAAACGTTTGTTCTCTAACATAAATTTGTTTCATCAAGTATCAGAATTGCACATTTGTCATGTTGATCAAAATAAGCATGTAAGACCTCCTGCTTTATGCGTATTTGATCCAAAGATCTCACTCACGTAAAAGCCATCTAGTGACTAGTATAAGTGACAATCCAACGGCATATCTTCCTTTGAAGTAGTTCTTGACTTTTGAATTGTGTTTTTCATTTGAGTTGTCTTACACATACCGTACTTTACTAGCAGCTTGAGCACCCAATTGCAAAATAATTAATTAAAGTGTAAAAATAAGGTTAGGTAGTTGAGAAAATAGTATAAAATTTTAGTCCTTTTCAATATAGAATGTTACAACATCTAGGTGGTAGCTAACTTCCATATCTAATCAATCTAATCTAATCAAGATAATCTACAAATTGAAATGGTCATCATTTTAATGTTCATGAAAAAATTGGCATTCACAAAGCAAATGGTAATTACTACCTTTCTCATCTTGTCTTAATGCCTTTTAAATTTGTAAACCCACCTTTTGCTTGTATTTTTGTATGAGAATTTTTTAATTATGTGAGATCATGTCTCAATAGAATGAAAAACATCAAGCAAAGAACTCTACAATGCAAGTTGACAATGATTGACAAAATTGAGTTGGAAATATGTGTTGCCTAATTTTACAACTTAGAGCACAAAGTTTAGGTTGTGATCTTTTTGTGTGTTATTCAAAGTATATAATTACTGTATGATATTTTGACTCTTATTATAGCACCATTTTGTTGAATTTTTAGAATTCGGCATCATTTTATTTTCATTTAAATACAATATTTGTCAACTTGGAAAAAAATCTTTTCCAAAATGTTTTTTCAGAAACCAAAATTAAGCATTTGTGAGAGTTGTTTGATGATTTATTGTGAGATTTTTGATAGCTCCTTCAAGATATTTCATCATTGATGTAAGGTCTTGAAGAAATCATCATGAAATTCATTCTAAGTCACCAAAATTCTCTTAAAACCATAAAATCTAAAAGTCCCAAAATGTATGTTTTTCCCCAAATTAATGAATAGCACGTTTTTTTTTTTAAACGCTCAACAAGTGTGTATAATTATAAAAATAATAGGAAGTGTTTTAAAGAATAATATGTGCAAAAGCTGCCAGTAAGGTATGGTAATGGAGTTGTTCAAACAGTCCTGGGCATATTTTTATTTTATAACACTGAGAGGACACTTGATACAACGCATATGTCACTTTACCCATAAGAGTGCAAGCATACACAATGTGAGCAATGAACGATTTCAAATGGTTCCTATAGGAATTTCATGGAACAAATGAATTATAAATAAGTATGCTTAAAAAGCTGTTTTTGTTTACTTTTCAACTTTGTAAATTTTTAATTGATCATTGGGTGCTTCCTAACCTTTGTGCTAGGTTTGAATCAATTCATGTCAAGATGGGGAAAAAAAATCTTATGAAAATGAGTTCTGAAATCTTATTAAACCATAATTGATTTTACCTCAAGATCCACATTCTTTGCACTTTTAAGGGTTAATTGTTGTATTTTATACATCTTATGATACAGTATACTTACAAATGGTGACTTGACATGTCACGTTCTTCAGGGTTAACACAAAGCTAGTTCCTTTGCACCATTGCTATTTTTGGAGAACAACACGTAAGTCAGAAGTCCATTGCTTAGACATATGAAGCATTACATTATGTACTGAAAGTACGGGCTTGTACTTCCGAATTTCTGAATAATGGAGTTCCCAGCTTCTACATTTCTGTACAGATTCATGAGCAAATACTAAGTTTGTTCTGTTTTTTATTTAAACTGAAGTTTCACTTGCATTGCTTGGGATACCAGTATGTGAAGTACCACTGACCATTCTCAAGTCATTGTGTTGAATTCTCAGTTTCCAAAATCTGCCTTCAACCCCTACACCAGTTTTGAGAGTTTACTGTTCGAGCCGGAAGAGTTGGGTGGTAAAAAATATCACTTCCTGCTTCATACCACATGACGGTTTTCTCCACAGAGAGGGTTTTTTCTTCCACATGTAATCAACTTTTTCAATTAACCAAACAACCGCAGTCTGAGGGCTTGCCTTCTTTTTTCCCGAAAGGGATATTTTCTTAATTTTAAAACATGCTGAACCCTACAATGCTATCTCACGCCATTTATTCACTTTGGGGCAGGCACTCTTGGATGTCGTATTTGTTGGATTTTCTAAATTTTAGCTGGACTTGTGTTTAAACCCTAGCTTAATGCGTTGTAAATTTTAGAGCAATCTTGATTGTGCTTCAAAATTTATACCTCAAAACAACATAATTGTTTTAGCAAGAGGGACTTTGGACAATCATGATGGATTGGTGCCATTGGTTTGAACTTCACACATACTCTCAACATACTCGTGCAACAGAATCTAAGGAATTACACTGCATGCAAGTATAAGATTTGAACTTGGATAAAATCTTTGAAATTAAGCTTTTCTTAGGCAATACTCAAAATCCCAAGAAAAAAATGAGATTCTCATAGACGTTTCCTTGCAAAAAAGGCAAAATACTCATGCAAAGCCATGTTTTCCGATAAGAAAACCAAAAAGTAATATGCAAACGGCAAGATATGCAAAAGTGCAAGCATGGGCTCTTTCACTTGAGAAAACTAAAGGCATGAGCTCTTATGTGTGAAAAAAGGAGGAAATTGTTCAGAAACGAATTCTGTATGCACCAGTGAGAGGATCAATTTTTAAATTCTAGAAAAGGAGAGGAGGGGCAAACATATTCAGCTGTGAGGTTAGAAGTGCTGTAATCATCCATTGCAACCAGTGGGCAAGCGATTATGTCTAAGTTATCTAAGTAGCCATTATAAAAAGATGCGCTGCACAGTGCAAAGCCGGTGTGGCTCTCGCACGACAGTCGTGAATGCCGCAGCGTCGAAGGAGATCCAGCCAGAACGAAACGAACCTGATAACTTATTAATTGTTTGATTAAGCAAATTTCTGGTCCGTTGATAACCAGTAAAACCACACACTTGATACTAACTTAGATAGGACGGAGAACGAATGCCGAGGACTCCAAGAAAGGCTATCGACACTCGACAGACATTGGCTGGCGTTCAGCTTTTGTGCAACCAAAGGAACTCTCATTTATGTCCTAAAAAATAGAAAGTAAAAAGGCAATCGACCAGTAGAGTACCCATGGTGACGAAGTTCCTTTACCGGAACTAGGTAAACCTATTCTCGACGGTTCCAACGGTAACTGATACTCCCTCTGTTCCTCTAAAAACGTCCAAAAAGCTTCCTTTCGAAGGATGAACTGGCTTTTTACTCTTTGTGCATATGCATTCTAGTATCAATATACTACTTACCAAATTTATGCAAAATCTCCAAGTTTGATGTTGTTGTTTGGGCACCCAAATTCCATGTATAATGTATCATATTTGTGCATGTTGTGAGCTCCTCATTATTAATGATTTAAAAATGGGAATTGATATGTGTACCACATCCTTTCAATTACTGTACCACACCCCAGGGAAAATTTTACATTCCACCATCAAAAAGATGAATTTGAGAATTTTGAATTTAGATTTGGACTTAGAGACCATGATTTTATCTAGAGCCATATAAAAAGTTGCAATTCAACAACACCTAATGAAAAGTTTAGCTAGGGAGAAAACTTTTATTTTTACTTTTGTTTGTAAAAAAAGATAAGCTTTTTCATTAGGTGTTGTTGAATTGCAACTTTTTGTATGGTTCTAGACTACATCATGGTCTCTACATCCAAATTTGAATTCCAAATTCTCAAATTTAGCTTTTTGATGGTAGAAATCTAAAATTTTCCCTGAGGGTGTGGTACAATAATTGAAAGGGTGTGGTACACATATCAATTCCCTTTAAAAATTAGTAGCAACAATGATACCTCATATGGGCAAAGCAATGCTTGAGAGGAATGCTCCTTAATCTCTTAACTTGCCACCATGAGATCATTGAACATGACAAACACTTTCTCAACATTTGAAATTAGCAAAGGGAGTTTTTTAGTGGTAAGGTAGGAACACCCATGCATTAGTGTCCCCATAACCGTCACCTTTGAAATCTTGGAAATTCTATGGAAGTGAATAAATGTAACGACAAGAATATACAACATGTGAACATGAAATCTTAAAAGTGGTTATGGGTGCAATGGCAATTTGCTCTTTAAAAATTCACAGCTGATTCTCACAGTATCCAAATAATACATTCAAAAATGCAAAATCATTTTTTTGTTTTGTTCCTAGGATCTTATAATTTGCTAGTTGTTTACTAATAGTCATCATATTCAAAACCCTTAGTTTGACGTTTATGGGTGCTCCTACCTTAATACAAATGTGTCTGATTTGAACGTTTCTAGAGGGGCAGAGGGAGTAGTTTTTATGGCCAGTTGTTAGACTACCGGAAGCAGTTGTTTGATACGCCATAAGCTTAATATATAACAATGGCCATTCCCGTTTTGAAGACGGATAGTGTGGACTGTAGACCTTGACGATTTCTGCACTCTGCCGCATTATTAAACTGATCTTGTGTACTTTGAAAGCTCGGGTTGTGTGTTTGCAGAGTGGTTTACACTTTACATTACAGTAGTTGGCTTCAAGATTGGACTTCCGATAAAATGTTGAAACTTTTGGTAACACATGCGTCACATTTAAAGAGAAATTTGAAAAAGAACTTTGACGCCCATTTTGTAACAATATTTAAAATTTGTATTTTCAATGGCAAGGGGAAGGCTTATTCAGAATTTTTATAAATTCAACCCCTCTCCTCGGATACCTAGAAAAGGAACCTTCATTGACATGGCCGGTCACCTAAGGTTTAAAGCCTAACTATTGAAAATTTGGCTGTTCAATTTTCTAACAATTGTTATAATCTTGACACCCCCTATTGGCCCAACCAAAAAGCCGGTTTTGATTTACTGGACCTCAGATTTCTTTTATAAAGAGGTTTTATTGATGAAGAAAAAGAGTCATTCTGGATGACGGTACTGAAATGTTATGGTAGTGCAATGTCAATTAACCCCTAAAGTTCGTTGACTATGTTTCACCACAAAACACTCAAAATGGGTCGTATAGATAGCGAAGGCAAAAAAAACTTCAAGATGAAATTTGGTGCAATTTACCACAGGATCTGGTAGTGACTACTTTATTATGATGTGGTAAAAAATTGAAAGAATTTTATTGCACGGACTGTCAAATTATAAGGTTTGAAGTGACAAATAAGATTTGGGGGGGGCATTCAAATTCTAGGTAGCTCTCATTTGGGGAGGTTTTTGCACTAGCTAATCTCTTTTTTACTTGAAGTTTTTTGGATTAATGCTTTTGATAGAGCTAGGCATGTCTCTAAAAAAATTCATAACAACTTGAATTGAGGAACACATATTAAAAATTTAGAATAGGAAACTAGCTTCAAGAAATTTCTCATGCAAAGTCATTTTTCAACAACTTTTAGCTTCCACATACAAAAAAAATTTCAAAGTATGAACGTTGGAGCTCTAGATTTTAGCTAGCTTTAGAGGAGGGGAAAAAAAAGTGGAACTTGGCCAAAAATTGTGGCGTCAAAAAGCTTGATCAACATAGGCCCACTTCTAACAAAGGTGCACTAAAGGGCAATAAGCAAAAACAATTGTCATCATGGAATGAGTTGGGTCAGATCTAATAAGGAAATATCTTTGCCCCTCAACCTTTGGGCAAGATTCCAAGATATTAGTTGCATCGTAAATATATGTGCCCATGTTTCTCCATAAACAAACAAGACTACCCATTCCATCATAACCTTTTTCTACAAATCAAGACAGTTTGAAAATTGTTGCATTGGAAAGCTACTCCTTGGGCACACATCTCATAATTCTTTTGGAAAAGTGAATTTATTATTTTATACTCCCTCTGTCCCAATATAAAGCTCCATATTAGGCATAGTTCTTGTTCCACTAAAAAGCTCCTTTTTCCTAGTTTCAATTGTTGAGAAAGTGTTTGTCATGTCAAATGGTTTCATGGAGACAAGTTAACCCCTAAAAGACCAAGCACTTTTTTTAGTGAAAGTTACTGAAAACTGTCACTTTTGGAGGAATGAGTAGAAAGGTAGGAAAATCAATTATTTTTGGAAATCTAACCGTAAGATCTTGCCCTAGACTATGGGAGGTATTTGTGGGAAAAGAATCAGCTCATTCTAGAAGTAGAGGAGTGAGAAATTGACATTTGAAGTGAAAAAAAGGTTTTTTTCCCTATTGCCCAAAAATATCAAAAGCCTTTGATTGCCCTTAAATCAAAAAAATTGCTCTACACAAAGTTGAGGTTTATTTTTTCCACGTAGAAGACCAAGTTAGGTAAGTGGGGGGAAATTTCAAATGAATTGGAGGTGTGAATCATACTTTGTAAAATCTTGCAATGCCGTAAGGCCGTGAAATTTGCATATACACTAGACAAAACTAGAGGATTTATGTAAAATTCAAAAATATGAATTATGTTGATCCAAATGGTGAAAACCAAGGAATCTTAGTTTACTACAACTTGGAAAAAAAAGAAGTCAAAAAACAAATTCACAAAAAGCACAAAAAAGTAAAGTACCAAAGGCAATAGGAATGGAGGTATGGGAGTCCCGTACCTACCCGCAAACTAAAACTTTTCACTCATAAATTGAAATTGAATGATTCAAAGCTCCCCACATATATTGAAATCTAAGGAACCAATTTCAGATTTTTATTTTGAAAAAATCTTATTTTTAAAAAAGTTTTTGGCTGCCAGATCTCGCTTGATTTCAGAAGTTCATGCATAACTTCTTCAATAATTGTCGAAACGAAGGAAAAATTAGATGCCCACGCAGATCTTTGAATTCTCCATTTTCAATAAAAGTTTCATAAAATCACGCAAAGTAGTTTAGCCATAGGTACATGCCCGAAATCCCATTTGTCCCCCGTAGGGACAATGGTCCTTTAGGGGTTAAGCAATTTAAGAGCATTCCTCTCCTAATAAGCTTGGCCTTGCCTATATGAGGTACCATTGTTGCTACTAATCTTTAAATCATCAATAATGAGGACCTAGCAACATGTAAAAATATGGTACTTTTTGCATGGAATTTGGGTGCCCAAACGGCAACATCAAAGCTAGAGATTTTGCATACGTTTGGTAGATTAGTAGATTGATTCTAGAATGCATGTGTCACTAGCACAAAGACTACAATAATGAGGAGCCAGCAACCTTCACAAACTATGCACAAATATGGTACTTTTTGCATGGAATTTAGGTGTCTAAACGGCAACATCAAAACTTGAGATTTTACAGATATTTGGTAAGTGATATATTGATACTTGAATGCATTTGACCCTAGCATAATGACTAAAAATACAATTAATCCCTCATTGAGAAGTTTTTTGGAGCTTTATAATGGGATAGAGGAAGTAAGTACTAACCTGCCCAAAAAAAGCATGTTGCCAAAAAAATGCAACTTGATCATTTAGGGGTTAAGATATTGTGGATTTGCTATCTCCACCATATAGGCTCATTAGGTTGCTTCATGTTGTAAGCTCTTCATCACATTAATTGAATATCTAATTTAACTTACTACAATGTTGGTAGTTTTTGTACAAAGTTTGAACAATAAACATTGATATTAGAGATGGGATACAAGGATCCATTCCTACATCACAGTGTCACACCCCTCCCACGCACTCAATACTTCATTAAATTCAAACTTTTAAATCACCTATCTCAAGAAAATTAATAATAGATTGAGAATGTATTGGTTTTAGATTGAGGGTGGATTTGTAATGATTTTAAAAGATGTTTAATCATAATTTGATGCTTTTTCCAAATGTTTTTTTATGAACAATTTTTCTATTTTGATTCAAGTCAAATTTTAGAGCATTGTGTCCCTCTTTCTATCCACAAGAAGTTTGCTTGAGTTTAGCCAATTTCAAGCTCTAAAAGGGGTTAAAAGCTAAAAAATTGTTATTGGTAGACTAGAAGTTGATGCATTTAGCGTATATGATAATGCATAATTGCACTTGACACGGGTTAAAGTCATGGAGTTAAAATAGTCTCCACTTCCAATTTTAATGCATATTGTCCCGTGTCATAAGCTTTCAAAATATGTAATTGGTTTTAGATTTAGTGAAGAATAGATTACATGAGAAGGGTTTGAATGAGGAATGAATCTTCTTGTCCACATCTCTATATCATTTTTACTGACATATACTACCAATGCTAACATAATTTATAAAATCTAATTTCATGTCCTCGCGTGGCAAACCTCAACATGTCATTCATGTGTCAAGAAAGAGTTTCATTTCACTCCCATGTAACTTCATAAAAAACAAGGCAACATAAATGGAAAGACAACTAAATGAGAGTATTTAGAGTATTTTGTGAAGGGACTATTTTTGCTTGACAAAACACTTCACATGATAGAAGGCATTAATAGGACTTAGGGCCTCCTTCCATGTGCACCACATAGGTAAAAAAAAGCACATGAGTAAAATAAGGAAGAAAATGAAACATCAAAAGTGTTAGTTGATCATTGATGCATATTAAAGTAAGATCCAATACTCTTTTGCTTTTTGAAATTGTTTTAAACTAGAAGCTCTTATTGCTCTTTGTTTTGCTTTAGAAAAGAATAATGCTTGTCACAAGAAGACTGCAAATCCGTGAAGTGTCTATCAAACAATGTTTGTATCTAACCCTGCTCTTTGAGCAACTAAAGTGTACAAAGTTCCCATCTAGAATATACGGCTTTACTATTTAGGACATATAGGTTTGTTGAAGGGTTTCAATGGACATTTGTTTGTTTGAAACAATATTGAAGATATATTGGGGGCATTTGAGTATATGACTTAAATAAATTGGGTCAATGGTGAACCATGTAGTTTTTGGTGATGCCATTAACGCCTTAGTGACGAGAGAGTGCTTCATATTTCTAAAAGTGTGAAGATTTTTACATAAATATACCTGATTTATTCACCCTATGCCCTCAAAGACATATGTGCAATATACCAAGCTCTTTGTTCAACCTTCCCCTAGACATGTGCACATGTAACACTAAAAGGGGTATTCACATCAAGGTTGATGAAGGTGAGGTTTAAAACACAATTTTGAAGATTCTAGAGAAGTTAGAAATATAATCGATGTGAACACATACACCCTTGTGAGAGCTCATTTGCATGAGGGGAAAAAGAATTTTCAAGAAGTGAGCATGAAACAAATGAACCCCACTTTCCATATAGGATTTAACTCATACATTTCTATGCTAAAATTTTAGGTTGTTTTATAGTTTTGCGCAAGTCTTCTAGAGTGCAACATTTCTTGGATATTTCTTGGATTTGTGTGAAGTTTTGATTGGACACATGTTGCACTCCTATCTTCATGCCAAGTTGTGGTTCAAGAGCTTTGCTTCAGAATATCAATCTTCCTTGTTTATTTTGAATTAGGAGTAGTGCGAGTAATCATAATATAGGTCCAATTGATCTAATTTTTTTTCACAACTTACTCTCAACACAATTGTGTAATATAATTTCAAGGGACATGCCTGACATGAATTGGACTTTTTGTATGTTTTCCTCTTTTGGAGAATTTCCAATATCATAAAAATAAGTTCAATTTCAAAGGCTTCTAAGATGCTGTATTTGACTAAATGTGGACTATCCAAAGTCCATAAGTAAAAGTTCATAAATTGTTTTGATTTGCAAAATACTAGAAGATACTTGCAAAACATAAGAGATTTTTTCAAATTAGAAAACAATCATGCAAAACTTCCAAAAAAATACATCCAAAAGATTAAGAAATCTTCAATGTTTAGCAAGACAAAAAGTTCATGATTACATGAATAGTTCATATGTAGTTAAATGTATCATTAAATCTAAGGTACTAACTATTTATTTTGGTTTTTCTTAATTGACAAATATTAGAAAGCAAACAATGTTTTAATCTTTAAAAAAAAAGTTACACTCTTCAAAATCTAACCTTTGCATTACAAAATTACAAAACCAAATTGTATAAATGATTCATTTCTCCATGATAGGTAGATTTTAATTGGTTTCATTCTTTTTCATACAACTCTCAATGCACTTCTGCAACACAATCACAATCAACATGCTTGTAAGCGTTAGAAAGCACACACACGCAATTGGAGACTATAAGTCCTTAAAGTTTTTTCTTTTTTGGTAATATGCCATGTTTGACTAAAAATAGGCTATTGGTGTCTTTATGGACTATGCATAATTATGGATTATGCAAAATATTAGTAGATCTATGACTGTTTAGCAATAATTAAAAAATCTTCCAATGTTTAAACAAATCCAACAGGGAATCTCTTGGTGTTGTCTTTTTATTGTTAATTATGGACTTTGCAAATTCCATATTTAGTTAAAACATGGTATTTAGAATGTCAAAAAACTAAAAAATCTCATAAAAGAATGTTATGATTATGTAAATGGTAAGAAATATAATTTGAACATGATTTGATAGAGCAAAAAATGATGTTGTGTTTAGGATTGCAAGATTGAGTATACAAAAAATCTCTCCAAAACTTTTTTTACAATGAGTTCACTTAAAAAAGATATGATATTTGGCAATTTTGGTTTAAAAATTGTCCAAAGCTTTAATGCCACAATTCATTGATCATGGATTATTCAAACTCCAAAAGTAAAAGTTTAGAAATTTCTTTGGTGTGTCTACCATAGACGTGACACGCTGCACACTCCAATCTCAACTTGCACTGAATCATTAATTAAAAACAAAGCATCATATTATAGCCTAAGGGCCAATTTCCATGGGGGGCTAGAGGGGTCCACCTTGGACGTCTAGCATCCGATTTTGCAAAAGTCAAACTACATCCTTGGAAGGTTTGGACTCAAAATCAAAAACTGCTTTCTAAACTCTACATATTGTGAAGATTTCAAAGTTTTTCCTTCTTTCTATTTGTGGTCACCCCTAGACGAGCCTCCAATCCCAATCACCCATGGAAATTGGCCCTAAAGGGTCCCTTGAAAGGTTTTAGAAAGGGGTGGCAAAACTTTTATATACAAGGCCTTGCCTTTAGAATTGCTTGGAGTGCAAGTAAAGTAACTTAGAGCCCCAAGGTTCTACCTTTGTCTCACTTAGAGTATAAGCAAAGTAACTTGAGGTTCAAGTCATTGCATTAATGGTGGTTTCAGCTCAAACCAAGATAGACTAATCTAACATAGTATAAATAGAGGTATGAGGGACATTGTTTTTCACTCATGTGAACACAAGTTATAATATAATTTTGTTCAAGCTCTTGATTATCAATACAAATAATGGTTTAATTTTGAAATTTGGTTTTTAATTGAGTCATTCCTTCAATTTTGATATTGATTATTTTGAAAACTTGAAGAATTCCTTGATTCTAGTCTTGTGTATCTTGAAAGTTATTTTTGCAACAATGCCCAATCTTGAGAAGTACTTAGAAAACATCAAGAGATACTTATAAAATATTAAGAGATATGTCCAATCGCAAGACATGCAAATTTTTGGGAAAAATATATGCAAATGTTAAAAATTTCCATTGTTTTGGGATATAGATAGTCCATGTATAAATGATAGTCCTTTTATAATTAAAGGTGGCATTTTAGGAGTTAAATACCTATACTACTTATTTTCCCCATCTAAATGTTTAAAAGGTTATTATTGAAACATTACACAAAGCTTAGAGTTGAAAAGCATACAAAACCAACCTACTAAAAATAGTTGGATATTTTCCATCCATCCTAACCCCTGGGCCGCCCCCTTTTTCATAGCAATTTTGAGCAAGTACCTGTGATTGGAGATTTTCATATTTTGGACTGAACTTTTAATAGAATGTGGGATTAAGGTTTATTTTTCATATGCACTAAATTTCATGACAATTGAAAGTATGAATAAGAAGATATGGCCTAATCTATTATTCTTTTCACTTGGCTTGCAACTTGAGTAGATTTAATTAAATTTTTTTTCAAAAACAAACAATTTAAATTGGTTAGTGAGATTTATGTGAATGTGGAAAGCTTTGAATCATTCTATTTTTATCAATGAGATGAAAGTTATGAGGAGTTTTTATTTGCATGCAATTATGGATTCTCTACTCTAAAATAAAATTTAATACTTTTATTTTACTCAATTTTCATTATTTTGGAAAAAAAAACAAAACCAAAGGATGTAAATTGTTTATTCCAACATAACAATTGTTGGGATTGGCATTCTTCATTTCCATAATTAAATTCTCAACACTTTAGAGTCTTGAATCATTCACTACTTCTATTTACTTAATATTTTTTTTCCCATATGTTGTATATGTCCAAATGATTTGAAACTTTTTTGACATGAACCCTACTTAGGTCAAATAAGGAATCTAGAGAAGCACCACCCACACAACCTTTTCCTTAGAAATTTCACCTTCTGAAGAGTCGCTGCCTGATTTTGCACAAGATATTTTTGAATATTCAAACCGTTGTATCTTCCAATCCACGCAGTGGAAAATTCTGAAATTTTTTCCAAGTCTTCTCAAACTATCTTGCAACAAGATACTACGGGCACATATGCATTAAAAAAAATCATTTTCAAATTTGGTTGATGCTCTAAAAATGGCAATTTTGAAGAGTTTTTGGTGAAAATGTTGCTTGGTCTTTTAGGAGTTAAGCAACTCCTCCTTGAAGCTTTTGAAATTATTCAGTACTGTCCACAATATAGATGCCCGCACTCATAGGAGATAAGATCAATTAATGCCAACTTCCATCCTAAAATTTTGAATAGGGACACTCTTAGTATGTTTTATTGTTTTCAAATGCTCATAACTACAAGAGTAAGAAACAAATGCTGAAATATACAACACATATCATTATTCACCAAGGTATAGGGGCTTCTTTGGTAAAGTATGCAACTGAGGTAATTGTAGTTTGTTGGTCTTTATTTAATAAAATTCTAATTCTAATATTGGTCAATTTTTTTCTTGTGATAATTCATCATGAAAGAATGTCCTCAATGTCCATGAAGAATATTCAATTAAAATTCAACAAAAATGACCATATATCTAGTTGAAAAACAAAAGCACAGGATCTAAGACTGATAAAAAATTGATTGGATTGGAAATTTAGTGGTAAAAAAGAAACTTGACATATAACTTTGCCCTCAAATTTCATGGACAGTAGATTTTATCAAGCTTTTCTTCAATAAAGAGGAATATTATCTAATCATTGTCACAAATTGGTGTCAAGTTATTGGGAATTTGTAGTAAGTTAAGAGCATATGCACTCTTGCACACAACATGGAGCACTCAAAAGTAGGTGTCTAGGGTGCATCCACAATCACAGGCTTGCTCAAATCTTCAATGTCCCACCCTTGCCCTCAAACAAGTAAAAACAAGCAATAAGAGTGTATCACAAAAAATAAGTGTCAAAATTCAATTGTGGGCCTCTTGTGTTGACCAATCAAGAAGTTCAATTGTTGTGGGTTTGGGCACGCTAATGACTCATCAAACCTTGAACGTTCCTATGCTCAAGATGCCATTGAGCAAGCCTTGGCTAAAATAGAGGATTGGCACATTTGTGGTGAGACACGCCAAGCATAGTAGCCATGCTAAGTGATATTAAGGATATGTTTAATGTACAAGGTGCAAATGCTCTAACATCTTTAATTTTGTTACAATAGTGGCATCTTAATAATACCACCTCTTTTTTATTCAACCACCATGAATATTGGCATATATCTTCAGCACCTGGACGAGTGCTAGAACAAAACCACCACCTTTTCAAACATAATTCATCTTGCATTGATTCCATTGTAGTTTTAAGAGTTAGGACCTTCTGTCTTTGCCAAGTTGCTAGCTTGTCTTCTACTGGCTATGGTGATAGGCTATACATTGAGTTCCATTTCTGGCTAAGGTAAAACAAATATGAATAGTTTTGGTTTCAAGGTGATGGCATGTTTAACTAATTTTATATAGTTCAATGTTTAAAAAACGCAATATAACAAAAACTCATTTGGAGATATATGCATAAACATCAAAAAATGTCTTGTTTATCTAAACATAAAGAGAGATCTCCATGTTGTACATAGTCCAAAACTGTATGTGTGAATAGTCAATAATTAGTGAAAGAAAATTGATATTTGTAGCATACCTTTTAATTATTTTAACTCTCCTATTATATATGGTCAATATTTATGATATTATAGTAGGTGTGGACCACAAACATTACATTACTAATTTTAAAATACAGCCTAACATTTTCTTTTCAATTATAAATCTTGAACATAGTACTGATTAAAGAATCTAAATAAACTTAGTATAATTTAAATCTTTTAACCAATACCAAGAGCAAGATCTAAAGATGTAACTTCTATGTTAATCCCTAAACAACCAAGCATATTTTTTTCTCAAAAAACACTCAAAATTGTCATTTCTAGTGATTTGATCCCAAAAACAATCTTTTTCAAAAAAGATCAAATCTAACCTTAGGATCTTGTAGTAGACTCATTCAAGAACATATCTTGAAAATTTTGTGAAGTTTGACCGTACGGATGGAGAGATAAGATCATGTATAGGTAGTACATTAAGTTTTTTTACCATTGCCCAAAATTTTCAGGTGCCTTTGACCACATGTGGTGCACAATTTTTGCGCTATAGGTGCTGAAGAGATTTGTCCAACATGCTCTAAATCATGTTAGGCATATCTCTCCAAGTTTTTGCAATCAACCAAGACATGGAACACACCGCCTCCATGGCCCTACATTGCAAACATGTGCTTGAAATTCACACTACATTGAGGTTTTTTGCCAACCAAGTTTTCTAAAGATATATTAACCCCTGAGGGCCTAGATTTTTTCCGTGCTTTTGAGGAGACCAACTAGGTCTTTTCAATATAACTCCACGCGTTTATCTAGAAAGTACATCCACAATATTTGTAATCCCTCTCAACTCCATCACAACCCCACTCCCAAAAGCTCGGATACACCCTAGTCCTTGGCACGAGTACACATGCACTCAAAGTGAACTCTTTTCCCACTTCTGATTGACAGTATACTATTGATGGGAAGCTTAGGGGTTAAAGATTATAAAAATCCAAGTAGTGGATTGGAAGAGTTTAGCTTCTTTGACAATCTCAGGAAAGAAAATTGGAAAAATAAACTAAATCTCTAGTAGCTATTGCAATTCAAAGTTAGTGTATTTATCAAATACAATAATGTATATTTTAGTACACTACGAGTCTTGTAAACCCATTTACCAAGGTAAATGAAGGTCTTAACACATTTCATATTTTTTATTCAAAATAGTTACACTTCCAACTTATGTTACTGCAACAACTCTTGATAAACTACATTTGTCATTGTTGTGGTGTTTGCAACAAACAAAGCAACATCCGCAATTGATTCAATTGTACTGGCTTGAATTTGTTGGCAAGCATTTTGTCTTCGGTTTTCTGCTTGATTAGCTTGAATCTCATGACCATGCTAGCAAACATTTTCCGCACGACAAAGTTTCCGATTTTGAGCTTGAATTATTCAAGCATGATTTGACTATATTTCCCTCTGATGTTTAGCTCTAGCTATTTGTCTTTCTTCAGAGTTTCCATATCTGTTGCATGGAGCCACACAAACTTGTGTGCGCTCTTAAAAAATTTCACTTCAATCAAAACTAAAAAATTAACTTAAATCAGAAGTAGCAATATAGTGGAAAAGCAAGAATACAATGATGTGTGCTCCTAAAAAAATGAACTTAAATAAAAAGCAGCAATATAGTGGAAAAGCAACAATAAAATGATGTACTACTCTAATCATCATTTGCAACAATGCTTTAACACATACCACTATCAATGTCTGCTGACATTTTGTTGTATCAAGCTCCATTGCTTCATGATTTATGATATTGGTACAATTGTGGGAGAGACAAAGCCTTGCGTAACATTGGTTACATGGGAGAGATAAATTGAAGCTAACCGTTAGGTTGTAGGAGAGAAGAAGCTTCACCGTCAACATCAGTTATGTGGGTGGGAGAGATAAACATCGGTTAAGTGGGTGGGAGAGAGGAAGCCTCATTAGCAACATTGGCTACGTGGGAGAGACAAATTGAAGCTATCCGTTAGGTTTTGGGAGAAAGGAAGCCTCACCGGCAGCCTAACTACCTAACATTAGAAACATAATTGCCTAACATTTGTTACGTGGGAGAGATGAATTGAAGCTAACCGCCGACAACCTAACCAACAAGTAAACAGGTCAATTAGTGACTGTACGGAAAAGTCGCCAACGTGAGTTTTTTTATTAATTGTAGATTGTTTGGGATAGATTCCATTGAGGGGCATCCCTTCATTGGTTTCCCTTGGGAGAAGTCAACAAAAAATGGCATGCCCAAGCTGCACCTTCAACTAAAATTCACATGTTTACCATTATAACTTTTAAACCATAAATCAAAATTGAATAAAAATTATTCTTCCACATAACTCTTGTAAAACTCTAGATTTGGAGAAAAAAATATAGAATTTGGTCATAAATTGTAGTAACATGACCCTGCCCAAAATCCCATTTGTCCCCCGTAGGAACAAATGGTCCTTTAGGGATTAAGGTATATTTTTAAATTAGTGATGTTATGTACATGGGCCTCACCTACCATAATAACATAAGTATTGGCCATATATAATAGGGGAATTGATATGTGTACCACACCCTTTCAATTACTGTACCACACCCTAGAGTAAATTTAAGATTTCTACCATCAAAAAGCTGAATTTGAGAATTTTGAATTCAAATTTGGACTCAGAGACTATGATTTAGCCTAAAACCACAAAAAAGGTTGCAATTTAGCAACACCCAATGAAAAACTTATCTTTTTTTACAAACAAAAGTAAAAGTAACACTTTTCTCCCTAGCTAAATTTTTTCATTGGGTGTTCTTGAATTGCAACTTTTTTTTAAGGTTTTAAATTAAATCATGATCTCGAAATCCAAATCTGAATTCCAAATCCTCAAATTCAGCTCTTTGATGGTAGAAATCTAAACTTTACTCTGGGATGTGGTATAGTAATTGAAAGGGTGTGGTACACATATCAATTTCCATATAATAGGTGTGGTAAAATAATCGAAAGGGTGTGGTACAGAAATCAATTCCCTTGTACCAGTCTGGCAATCTTGTAACATTGTTGGATTCCAACTGTTGCTTTTGACGGTTTTCGAGGGAAGAGGATGAATCCAGTGACCATTGAGGAAAAGTCGGAGCATTACCATGCGAGGGTTGAATTTACCGAGGGATTTGGGAAAATTTTCCCGGAACTCACAGCGTCAGGACTTTATGAACAAATATAATTATGTACGGGGGCCTCTGTTCAAGACTTCAAGTAAAAAAGAGGAAACACGGGTACAGGTAATTCCACAGGATCTAGGCCCACTTTGGGCAGTCATCAATGCCGTACTTCTCCTATACTGAATATGGAGTTTAGGTTGCCCCCACACTAATTTCTCAACGTTTTACACTCACTGCTGCTACAGTAATTTCATTACTAATTAATTACTGCAGTAATCAAATTTTAAAGGTCATAGCAACAGCAATGGTGCTCTTTGAAAAATAAATTAGCAGCGTACACATTGTAAATCATGTGAAATCTTAAATTTTAGAGAGTTACGTGTATTTCCAAGTGATCAAATGATGAATCATGAGGTAATTTTTCAAGGTAAGTTAACCCAATTGTCAAGGGAACCTAAATGCAATATTTAGTGTAATGCATATGTGTTTGAAACCTAAAACACAATATTTGTTAATTGGGAAAAAACTCCATTTTGGGACTTTTGAATTTTTCATTTATAAGAGTTTTTAAGTGATTTAGAGAGAATTCTATGATGATTTCTTTGAGATCTTACATCAATGATGAAATATCTTGAAGGAATCATCAAAAAGCTCACTTTAAATCACCAAAATATTCTTACAAATGCAAAATTCAGTATCCCAAAATCCATTTTGGGAAAGTGTTTTTCCCAAATTAACAAATATGGTGTAGGGGATGGGAAAGGGCCTTCTCTTCAAGATTTGAGCAGGATCGTTGAATCATTATGCTCTCAGGATCCTATAGTACTGCAACTACTCATTTTGCTGACCCTTGCGAACAGAATTATTGGTTCCTAAAACTTCACGGAGTGACCAAGTAAGTTATCGCTTATCTTTTCAATAAGTCCAAGCAAACGCGCTTACGCCTCTCTCTTTTTTCCCAGAGCTAGATATTAAAGAAGATGAGTGTTTGCGTGTGGAAGGTACGGTACTACGGTAAATTGGTGACGGGGATCAGAGGACTGACTGACTTCATGCATGCACTGGCCATGAACCAAGTAATTCTCCGCTTCCATGATTGAAAGAGAATGAGCTGCTCGCTCGTTACATAATTTACCTATGATACAGTTTTCTCTGCAAACCGTGGTCGAAGTGCTTTCCTCTGATGGTGTTCTGCTCTTTTCCTTCGTCTTCTTCGTGCACATGCACAAAGTCAGCTGCTGCACGAATGGTGCAGAATGGCAACATAGTGCAATTTAGACCGTCGAAGGTAGCACGAGAGTGGCTGGTGCAGAACTCTTATTTGTCAGGCTGCATGAATTGACCCGATAATGGCATAACTTAATGCGTGGGCCGGGGTGAACTCAGTGAACCCCTCATTGCCTCCCCTGCCTAGAAGAATGGGGCCTCAGCAGTGTATATTTTTTGTATTTACGCTGGTAGAGCGACACGCGCCCCACCATGCGAGCAGGTAAGGAAAATTTGAATAGAATTAGATAGAATCTACTACATATGCAAGTTCATTCATAAAATCTATGAATATTAGTACATTTCATCCAAAATCTAGCAAATTTAGTGTAAATTTGGGGAGGAATTTGGCAAATTCATCCTTTTTATTTCAATTTATTTTTCTAGTGTTTTGGTTGCCATGCGGGTTTTGAGGTAAGATTTAGGCAAATTTTTGTCAAAGTCTTTTTTGCTATGCCTCAAGGCTTTGTCCACGGTACATCCATGTTTTAGGGCAAGAGTGAAAAAGCTTTGCAAATTTTCAAGGAAGGGTCAAATTAAGTAATAAATTGCCCCTATTTTGGCGTTTTTCAATTGCACCCTCTTCTACGGTTTTAAACTAAAACAACTTCAAATTTTTGAATTTCAATTGGTAAATTTTGAATATCATAGAATTTTCAGAATGTGAAAAAGTTCCACAATTTCAACCTGACTCCACAATCTCTTAAAGTAATTAATGAGCTCCCGGCCCTATTTATCAGAGGGGTCAGTTACTCAGTTCACATTGGCCATAATGCGTGGGGCTACATGGAAAATTTTGGATGATTTCAAATGAATAGCAATAGATGAAGAATTTTATCATTTGTCATCCTTGTGTGTCTTTGGGAGATCCTTGAATGGTACTTGTCGTAGCAAATGCTATCTTTCCACTTGTATTACAAACATCCATGTTTATCAAATTAAAACAAGGACAATATAAACTATGTTTTGGATTTCACTAAGTCCCTTTTAATTGTTAGAGGATGTCCGTAGATCAATTACTCAAGAAGGGATACTGTAGTGTGACATGTCTTTTTTTTTAAATTATTTATTAATGTCAAAATTAAATTATTATAAAATGTTTTGAAATTAATAGTGAAATTTGTGAAAATTTAGTAAGAGCCATGAGGAAAATTTCAATACTAAAAACCTAGTACCTTGAAATGAATGAACCACTACCTTGAGACATTTAACAACACTCAATGAACAATTCACTTCCAGTCATGCACATTACTAATAAACACTATTATAATAATTAAGTTGTTTTCACATTTATGATCCTCTTAAATTGAAAAGACATGATATTTTGTTCACAATGAATATATGACAATAGCTAAAATGATTATATGACTACAAAACCAATCACCTTCAATTTAAATGAATGTGAGCAAACCACTTTGAGTATAAAAAATTAGTTGTGCAAAGATGAAGACTAATACGTTACATTGTAGCAGTCCTATAAGAACATTTAACTAAAGATGTAGACATATTGTACTTTATTAGCAGCTTTGGCGCAACTTAGTTCTTGAATCACTAGCCTTGTTTTTTTCATAATTATAGAAGTTCATTGCTAGAAAATTGTAAAATAAATATTTAAAAGTGCTGAAACATGAAAAAATAAATACAAAAGTGCTAAAATAAGTGTTAAAAGGTTATCAAATATTTTTGTAGTTATATTCACATACAAATATCACTAAATAAACTTTGTGCTCAATGTTGTAAAATCAAGCAGCCCACGTATTTCCAAATCATTTTTGTCAACTATTGTAGATATATATTGTAAAATTCTTTGCTTGATAGTTTTCAATCTAGGGTGATTGCAAGAAACACTTGTACTATTTTTTGTCCCCTTCACCTCCAGTAGGTGTTTTTTGGCTTGCAACTTATGCGCAACAAGTTCTTTTGAGCTGAAATTTCAAAGGAAGGTACATGCCATAATTACGGACCTTTTATAATTTTTGTAGTTTTTTTAAAATTATTTTCCTATTTTTGAACAGCCCCCAAATAGGTGTCTACCTTGGCCATTTTGGGGGTTTTTAGTACTATATGGAGTCCAAAAAAACAAATCTCATGCCACAAATCAAGGAAATTGTTCACCATAGAGCATTACATGGATCTGTAAAAGGGTTTCATAAAATTCTAAATTCCATGCTATGCACACACCCTCAAAGTGGGCATCCTTTCTTGAATAACTGGTGAAATTTTTTTAAAAAAAACTTCTTACAAAAACCACTTGCATCAAGTGAAGCTATTCAAAAAGATCAAAAATGGCTTTTTTTTTTTTTTTTTTTTTTGAAATTTTTTACTATTTTCTAAAAAGCAAAAAAGAAATTATCTTTTTGTTGGTAATTTCTAACCCTCTATTTTTGTGCATAACTTTGAGAATAAATTTTTTCTAGGTTTGAATTTTCACAAGTATGCTACTTTAAGTGCTCTACAATTTGTCCATATTTTATTTTATTAAAAAAAAAAATCCAAAGCTCATAGTGTCTTTTCAACTTCAAATTTTATTTGCACGTCAATTTAATCACGATTTGAACATGTTGTTGGTGAGTCGTGACTGCACTTTTGTGTAGTACGTATAGGTCTTCAAGGATCTTTAGGTTTTCAGGTATAGCTATCTTGTCTAAGTTGAAGAAGAACACTGTGTTGGCACAACTTGAGAGCAGCAAATTGGCATGGCAAGTAGCAATTGTGGATGGTAAGAGTCAATCATGGGTGACTCACTTGCAAACATAGATTGCTCCAAATGTTGAAAAGCAAAGAGGAGGGTGTCCATAACATCTTAATGCAAAAGAGAAGCAACTCAATATGTCTTTGCATATTGAAGCTTGTATGGGAATTGCATATAAATTGGCCATACAGATTTAAGGTCAAAACATGTTACATTATTGTGATGTGTGCTTTGAGAACAAAAATTTTGGCTGCACATATGCAATAGAAAAAGCCATTCCTAGCACAAAGACATGTTTGAGTAAAGATAAGGTCTACTCAAAGTTGTGCAATTTGGATAACTCATGATTGAAAACATCTTGTTTTTATCACTATGATAAAAATGAATATTTTTAATTCTGATGGTAGGTCATGGAGTTGGATTAGAAATAAAAATTGTGTTTAATTCTACACGGTCACCAAAAAGTTAAACATAGTGGTGGGCATGTCATGCTTAGGGTTGTACGACATCATTTGAACTTGGAGCTTGATACAAAATTGAAGATATTATACTAAACAAAAATACAAAAAAAATTCAATTTTTTTGTAATCTATAATTGGTCATTAAGGTAGGAGCACCCCTTGCTGGTTATTTTCCCCATCCCCAATACCTACTTGTATTAGTGATGTCAGATATTGACAATTTTATAAAAAAAAAAAGTTATGGGTGGCAAAGTGAGGGTTTTTGGTAAAAGATACACAAGAAGAAAAACAAGGATAAACGACTACCACAAATTGCAAGGACTAGGTTACCAGAACTGCCTTGCAATTGCACAAACAACTGCTTAACAATTGCACAACATTTTCACAACTACAATCAAGTTGTGCAGTTTTTGTGCAATTGTTTGTGCAGTTGCAAGGCAGTTCTAGTAACCTAGTTGTTGCAATTTGTGGTAGTCATTTATCCTTGTTTTTCTTCTAGTGATATAACCATTTTTAGTGCCTCATCTCACTATTAAAGAACTCCTCAAGTTAGTATTATAAGCGTATGAACACACTAAAGATATCTCCTACACACAACTATATATTTTCAATGATTTATGACTTTTGAAAAATCTTTGTGAACAAATGTTTGGAATTGAAAATTTTGAAACTTTCAAATTGATGCCAATATCTTTGATTTCCTCTTCCTAACTTAACATTACTTTTTTTCAAAATTCATCAACAATTTTTCCTACTCCAAAACCATTAATTTCACACTTATGGGTGCTCCTACATACCTTACAATATGGTCCCAAGCAATTTAGTGTTTCAACAAGACAATGATCAAAAACACACAAGCAAGTTGATGTAAAGATGACTTACATCACAACCATTTCAACTTTTCTAATGGCTTGTTCAATCACCATATATGACTTTTGTAGAGCATTTTTAAATCTTCTTAAAACCTTGTGGAGATCATTAGAAATTGTTTAGAAAATGCTTGAGTTGAAAGAGAGAGTTTATTTATTTCAAAGAACAATATTAGTATATAATATATAGATCTATTGTAAGGCTCATGAAAACTACACATTTTAGTGTATGCAAATTAGGATATGTAAAAATATTTGATAATATGAAATTTTATCAATAAATTTGCCTTGACTAATAGGGGTTGTGAAAATCATTTATAGTATTGTGAAGGAAGTTGAAACTTGAAACATCAAAAAATGCTCTAAAATAATTACTTTAGTGCCAATTTTGTCTAAAATTCATGCATGACAATTCTACAACATAAATGCAAACATGCAATAACGGATTCAAGGTTTATGTTTCAAAAAAAATCTTACTCATATTTACACGAAATCCGGCTTATTGAAGAGCCCGTATATTAAAAATTAGTACACTTCACTTGTTAAAAAATAATAGAGAAACATGACTTTCTTGTTAAGAAAATAAGAAAAGAACCCAAGCCTAGCTTATCACAAAAAGCAAGAAACTTTGTTTGAAGAATAACAGGAATAAGATGTAATTGTATAAATAAAATTTATATGTAAGGTAGCCATGAAAGGAAAAATGAGCTCAAGAGAAGGCCCCTATGGGAAGTGGTTGGAGGGGTCAAAAGCATTTAAATATCATGTCCTTTTTCAAATAAAAAAAGACTAATCCCCTATACCTGCTTACAAGTACTTTGTGAAAATGTTTTCTTTTTACAATATCATATGCTTTTTGTTTGATGAGTCTCCTTGTTTGATTGGGAATTCTAGTCCTAGTTTATTCTTGTGTCTCACTAAAGGTTCTTGCATTTGTTATTGTCATCTATATCTATAAAAGAATCCCATGGGTTGTTTTGGATGAAAAGTAAAGAGTTTGAGTGCAACTATGAGTTGCATTCCATGCATGGAAGTTGCCCCTTTTACATTTTCTTTATTTAACAAGTTGTACCTTTTACATTTTCTTTATTTAACAAGTTGTACCTTTTACATTTTCTATTGTTGTACCTTTTTGTTGCCTCTATTGGTACAACAGGTACGTAAACTAGTGTTATAATATTGTTTTTCATTATCAATCCTTTTGTTATGTACCATGGTACACTTGAGTAGTTCACACAAGGTAGAAACACTTGTGTAGGCACCTTACCTATGCTTCTCCTACCTAAATAAATAGGGTGGTTTGTCAAGGTTGGGAGGCCTTCTCTTGAGCTCATTTTTCCTCTAATGCCCCACTTGAAAACCGAATGAATGAATTTATTAAAAAAATACTATGTATTAGAAATATACTTCTTGTAAGGAGTGATTTCTCCAAGCTCAAAAGAATGTTCAAATGAATTTTCTACACCTTCAAGAGGAATTGAAAATTTGTAAGAGCACGTGTATCAAGTTTTTTTTAGTTTTAGTAAAGATGATTGCATGGCACTATGTGAGAATTTACTACAAAGAAATGCTATTGTGCTGGCTACTAAAGGCTATTGGATAGAAAGCCATATTTGTTAATTTGGGAACTATGTTTGAATTTGGGACTTTTGAAGGTTTAAGGTGATCACCTTAGACCCAGCTTTAGGTTTAAGCAATGTTTTTTTTAGTACATGTGCTCTCACCCCAAGGGGAGGAATTTGCAAGGGAAAAAATCTTAGTGGCTCATATTGAATCTGATACCTTCAAATCTAGTTTAAGGTAGCTTTTTGAGTTTAAGGTGAAGTTCAACTTTGGAACTCCATTTTCCCAATTTAAGAAATATGGCATAATAGATTATTGAAGTTCAGAAAAGTAGATTGAACAATGTTGAATACTTATATACAATTGTTGATTGTGAATTGTAAAAAAACCATGATGTTTTCAAGTTGATGTATAGTTCTACACACATGTACATGACTCTATTGAATATATTTTTTAGCTTTAAAAAATTTATCTGCATTGCTTGTAGCTATTTTTGAGGTTTGCTTGTTCAACAAAGTACTCAGTTTTGTTTGTTAATGTAAGTGTGAGCACTAAAATTATCAAAACAAAATTTCTTACCTAAGGCTTATTGAAATGATAGTTGCAAAAAAAATCCTTAACTGTTTATAATTAACGGTGAAATTCTCTTCAGTCCTTCTACATTGAAAGCTTTCTACGCTACCTTGAGGTTGAAATCATAGCTTCTTCACTCAACATTAGATCTAGGTTGCCCCACACTAATTTCCTGATATTTTACACAAAAATAAGTACTTATTAATGCTACAATAAAATTTATCAATAACCAGTGTAATAAACAAATTTTAATAAGAATGAGAACTTGGCAACAACAACCCTACATAAAACAAACTAGTGTTGTCTAGGGTTGTAAATCATGTGAAATTTTAATATCTAAAAAGTTGCATGTGCCTCCAAGTGGCCAAGCAATGAACCATGAGATAATTTTTTAGGATGAGGTAACTTAATTGTTAAAGCAACCTAATGTAGGTATTGTGAATGCAAAACAAAAAATTAATACTAAATTGAAATACATGAGTCTAATGGTATGTTCTTCAAAAGTGAACTATGTTGAAATACATTCTCATGTGACAAAATCATAGGCTATTGTACTTATAATTCTACCTAGCACAACTTACAATGTGAAAACTCTTCCCAATTCAAAATCACATCAAGTCATTATTACCTTAAATTTTATGTATCGAATCTTTAAATGCATGGATGAAAATTATAACGACGAGTTTGCAATATGCTCCAGTACTTGAAGAGGCATGGGTTAAAGCCATGCTGCATTTTAGCTTTGATTCCTGTTAATTGATTTTGGTTTTGATTTTCGTATGGAGGACAAAACTCAACATTCCTCCGGACATGTTTGATTTGATTACTACCATAATCACGAATTCTTTGGTTTGCAATTGAATGTTTTGAAATGAACTCTCATTTGTTTGTAGAAGACGTAACTGAAAACCACAAATTTGGAAGCTAACGCCTCCAACAACCAACCAAAATATGAGGAGATTTTCATTTTTGATAACTAAAAAACTACCAGAAATTGTCAATTTGGTGCATTCCCTGAGCAATATATTATTGTTCAATAGTAAGAGCATCCCCAATCCAGCCCTCACCAAGGGTCCAAGCATGTCGTCAGACAGTGTTTGACTACATGCAAGTTCCAAGTTCAGGGCATTTCCTAGCTTACTAGGTCCCAATGCAAACAAGCTTTGACACTTAGTTAGTACATTTTTTTAATTGTTTATGTCTTTTTTGAATGTTTATGTGAGAAGGTTCATGTCAAAAACATCGTAAACTTGTGTTAGGGTCAGAGAATCACACACTTTGGAGTGTTATTCAAAACTTTCACCAAAGTGTGCAAAAATGTAGGGGAGAAGCTCTTATGTGGGGAGGCTTGCAAAATGCAATTACAAGTAACTGCTACATTGAAGCCCCGATTTTCACTAAAACCCTGCCAAACCCTCTTTACAAGCTTTCCCGTGCATGTGTTACAGTTAGATTGGGGATGCTCCATGAAAGTACAGTAGAACTCCTCTAAACTGATATGGTTGGGATCCCAAGAATTAAATTAGTTTAAGTAAGTTATTAGTTAAATTTGTGGAAGTGTAAGTGAATTGACCTTGAGGTTAGTGCCCGGATAGCACCAAGAAGCATTACTACTATTGAATTAATTGCTTTAGTTTATAACTGACATAGAGTCAGACATTGAGATTTGTGTTATATATTAGATTATAGAGGATATTGGTTTAGAGGAGTTCTATTGTACTTTGCACTTACACAGCAAGAATCAAATACAACACAAGAACACTTATGTTACGATGAGCATTCCGAAGACTGGGTTCTTGTCGATGCTCTGCAATTCTATCAATCCAAATGCAAAACTAAACAAGTTGATTGACGAACACAAGAAGTTCTCACACACCGTCTTTCTGATTTCACAATAGGTTGAGTGAGGGACAATTCCCCCTCACTGGAGTTAAGTACCAAGCACCGATGCTTGAAGTTATAACCACTATAACCAACCCTAGTGGTTCCTAGTCCGGTTGTACGACTGAGTCGTTACATTACCCCCCCCCCCTTTTAAAATTGAAGTTTCTATATTACTACTTTAGGGTTACGTATGTGAAATTCTCTCACCATGCATGGGGCGTTCTTCATATTCTCCACTGGTTCCCACAAATTTTGTTCAGGATTGTATCCTTTCCATTCCACAAGATATTGGAGTTTCCTCCATCGTCCAATTCTTTTGGAGTCTAGAATGTTCTTAACCTCCCACTCCATGTGTCCTTCTGGGGTAATAATTGCTAGAGGGGGATGAGTTCGCCGTCCTGTAATGGTGTCAAGGCGATATCTCTCAAGTAGTGATACATGGAATACATTATGAATTTGGAGAGATTTGGTTAGCTTTAATTGGTAAACTAGATCCAAATTTTTTGATATCACCTGAAATGGCCCTAAGAACTTTGAAGTCAAAGTCTTTGATGGAGTTGTAGTTGCAATGTTGTCGTGACGTAATAAAACTTTGTCACCAATGCTAAAAGAAGGTTGTCTTTGTACACCTCAATCATAATTCCGTTTGGCCTGGTTACTGGCAATTTTAATTAAGATTTTTACTTTTTCATGTATTTCTTGTAGTTGACAAATCCTTTGCTCTGTAGTTGGAACTGTTGTTGTTGTAGGCGTCATAATCGATAATGCAGGGTTGTAGCCATAGGTTGCAAAAAATGGTGAATATCCTATAGCCAAATGCAGGGAATTATTATAAGCAAATTCTGCTATGGGTAAGAGATCTAACCAATGGTCTTGTCTTCTAGTGGTGAACATGCGCAAGTACTGCTCTAATATTTGGTTAACTCTTTCTGTTTGGTCGTTTGCCTGCAGATGAAATGCCATTGTTGGAGTAGGTTTTACACAGAGAAGTTCGTACAAGCATTTTGTAAATTGGGATACAAAAATAGAGCCCCTATCTGATATAATTTCCTCTAGTGTTCCATGATGTTTCCAGACATTTTGAAGGTATAATGTTGCCATGTCATTTGAATCAATAGCTTTGTGCGTCGGAATAAAATGAACAAGTTTTGTATATTTATCTACTACCACTAAGATTGAGTCATAGCCTTTGCTGTTAGGCAGCTTTACGATGAAGTCAGCAGACACCCGTTTTCAAGGGGATTCTGCAGCTGGAATGGGTTGTAACAACCCATATTGTGGATGATGCGTAGGCTTGGATCTTTGACATAAGTCGCAACCGTCTACATAGCAATGGACGTAGCGTCTCACGATTGGCCAATAAAAGGTCCTCAAGACTAGGTCCATTGTTTTAGCTCGTCCTTGGTGCCCCGCAGCAAGGGCATCATGTCTTGATTTTAATATTTGGCGTTGTAATTTTTGATTGTGGGGAACAAAAAATTTACCCCAAAAATGCAAAATTCCGTCAAGTAATTTATGATCTTGAAAATGACTATGAGCATCAATTGGGGCTTTGTCAAGATTATTGCTGAAAAATGCTAATATTGGCTGAAGAGTGTCATCTTGATGTGCGGCCACTTTAATGCTCTTGATAAGACTTGCGTCATTGCAAATAGGTCCACAAGATTCTAACATGGCCAGTTTGAGTAGTGGTCTTGAACCCTCATTGCCTTCTTTTATGATATTAGGTGGTTTTGAAAGCATGTCTGCTCTTCTGTTTAGTAACCGCGGTCTATGTTGGATCTCAAAATTGAATCCAAAAAGTAGCTTAGACCATCAAGTCTGACATTTGTTAAGTTGTTTTGTGGTTAAAAAATGTTCTAGATTTTTGTGGTCAGAGATTACTCTAATGTGATGCGGTGAGCCTTTAAGGTACACCCGCCAATCTTGAAAAGCTAATACAATACTTAATAACCCTTTGTCGTATACATCATAATTCTGCTCCGGCGGTGACATTTTTGAACTTTGGTATGCGCAAGGATGTAGATGCCCATCCTCACCCTTTTGTGACAAAATACCTCCAGTGGCCATATCTGATGCATCAGTTTCCACTACAAAAGGCTTTGCAAAATGTGAGTGAAGTAACAGTGGAGGTTGGAGAAACTTGGATCAAAGTTCCATAAATGTCTTATCCACTTGAGAGGTCCATTCAAATTTCTGATCTTTCCGTGTCAATTTTGTTAGTGGAATAGCAATTTGTGAATAAGTATAAATGAATCTGCGGTAGAAATTTGCAAATCCTAAAAAGGGCTTGAACCTCTTTTATTGTTGTTGGTGTAGGCCATTTTTGAATAGCTTGTACTTTATCCATGCACATTTGTAATCCTTTTGAAGTTACAATCATGCCTAAAAATTCCACTAATTGACAATGGAATTGACATTTTGAAAGTTTTGCATGTAGTCCATTTTGTTGTAGTTGTAAGAGAACTTCTCAAACTTCTATTTGATGTTCTTCTAAGTTTTTTGAAAAGATAAGAATGTCATCCAAATAAATGACCACTGAAATATCAAGGAGATCGCTAAAAATATGTTGCATATGGGATTGAAATTGAGCTGGTGCATTAGTCAAACCAAATGGCATCACTAAATATTCAAAAATCCCATATCGGGTTTTAAAGGCAGTTTTATATTTGTGGCCCAAGGCCATTTATATCCTATGATGAGCTTGTCTTATATCTAATTTAGTAAAAATGGTGGCCCCTACTAACCTATCAATGAGTTCAAGTATTAATGATAAAGGATAGCAATTTTGTATCGTAACTTTATTGAGATTTCTATAATCCACACAAAATTGAATAGATCCGTCTTTCTTTTGGGCAAATACAATTGGTGCTAAAACTGAAGATTTTGACTGTTGGATCCATCCTTTTTCTAAATTCTCCTCAAGATAGTGTCGCAACTCTTCTAATTCTGTTGGTGACATGGGACGTAACCCAGTATTTCGAGGTTCTTGTCCCTCCTTGAATTCTATTTTCATATCAGCTAGACCATGATTGGGGGTTCATTAGAGGCTTTCTCGCTAAAAGCTTGTTGCAAATCTTGATACTAGGCTAGAATTTGCCCTTCTTTTTATGTCCCAATTTTGACATCAGTTACCATATCCAACACCTGCAAGGTGTATAGCTCTGCCCCTTTTGCAAACAAGCGAAATGCCGCATCTAATACCATTGCATATTTAGGTGCCTCTATTCTGACATTTCCGTGTTCTAGGGATTTACCCTTATTGTAGGCTCCATTTGGCTTCAATTGCTCCACAATAGCTGGCACTAATGGCGGCCTGCTTCCTGGTTTCTTCGGCACATTTTCCTTTATCAGAATGCTTTGATAGCTGTGTTCCGCATTCTCTTGGTCTTCTCTCAAACATTACAGACAATTCTCTTGGCAATATTTTGAATCAAAAGTCACACTCTTCTCAGCCCATTGAATGCTGGAATCATGACAGCTTAACCAAGGCGTTCCAAGTATACAAGGGTATTGCCCGGTGTTGGTTATATCAGCCACGAGCACCTCTTGATGGTTTCCTATGTCCACTTTTAAAACAGCTTCATGTGTGATCAAGCCAGAATTAATGGTCCGGCCGTCAATCACCCTTACTTCCCTTGGATTGGTCTTTGTTTTAATCTCTGCGTGGCACTTACTGGCAAACCAAGGATGCACAAAGATTCCAGTTGCGCCCAAATCCACGAGACTATGAGCTTTCACTAGATTGATCATACAATCCAAGGTTAAATGGGACTTGGAGACAATTGTAGCTTGGAGGTAAAGAGGCTCGTCCATTTCCTTTGGTTGCTTCCTTAGCTTCTTATTTTGCTCGGTCAATTTGATCATTACACTATTAACTAACAGATCCATTTCTTTGTCGGTTAATTCCCATGGCTAGAAACATGCTCCTTGTCTAGTTTCCCAATCCCATGTGTTGGATATCGCAGTTTGAATCAAACCCAGGTATTGAGACATTATACTCAGTCTCGGACTTTGCCTTTTCCCAAGCCTAAAGCTTCGTCATGCGTAGTGTCCAAGGCGGAAATTGACAACAATTTTGAGGGATTAGTCGGGCATTTTGCTCTAACATGTCCCACGTGTCCACAACCCCAACACTTACCCTGTCTTTGGTATTCAAGGCGTTCTACAGCAGTTTTTGCTAGTGTGGTTGACACATGAATTGCGTCAAGATCCATTGGTGTAGGACTAGAATCTCGTTGAGGCGCTTGAGAGTTTGTAACGCAATCTCGTGAATTGAAACTGGGAAAAGGAAGACGTCAACCTTGTTGTCGGGCCCATAATCTTTCATCAATTCGAGTAGCCATGGCCATCCATTCTCAAAGTCTGCATGGCTGGGTTTCTGCTGTTGCAATCGAATTTAACACCTCATCCTTGAGACCTCCCCGAAACTTTGCCGTCAAGCTTGATTCGTTCCAATCCACCCGGACTGCAAGTTCATTAAAAGAAGAGATATACATCAACACGGATTCTGTTTTGCGGATTTTTCCAAGGCAATCTTCAACATTACTCCTTTGATCTATGTCTCCATAAACTTAAATCACTGCATTTCAAAAACCATCATAATTTTGAAGCAATTCGTGAGATTGCCCTTCATCAAGTTCCTGAAGTATGGGCATCGGCCAACTTTGACCTGCTCCTGTCATGTAAGACAAAGCATATGCAATTTTATCTTCATCGTAACAATAGGTCTTTGGTTTTCCCCAAAAAACTAATCGGAGCTGTGCGAACCACTCGTATATCTCTCCGCCCTTTTTGCCAGAGAAATTCTCAGGCAATGCCACCTTAAGCTCTCTGCATTCAAATTCCAAATTATCATAACCATGATCTTGTGGATGGGCTCGATCACTTGCTTCCATTGTGGTCAATGAATTTGCAAGATGTTGTAGTGGAATTGACCTTTCTGATAGATGTTGAATAATTTGCAAGATGGCTTCTCGAAAGACAGATTGTACCTGTTGCTGAATGAACATTGCCCATTCTGATCTTGTTCCGTCAGACAATGGAGGTCCTGCCTCAACACCGGATCCTTCCCAATCTATCTCACTGATCAATCACTAAACCCTAGTTTTACAATAGTGCAAGGTTTTCAATTGTAACCCTCCTTCTCTAATTGTGATTCCTTTTTTAGAAGCAAAGCGTGGACAATAAAAGACTCAACCTAATGTTACGATGAGCATTCCGAAGACTGGGTTCTTGTCGACGCTTTGCAATTCTATCAATCCAAATGCAAAACTAAACAAGTTTATTGACAAACACAAGAAGTTCTTTCACACCGTCTTTTCGATTTCACAACAGGTTGAGTGAGGGACAATTCCCCCTCACTAGAGTTAAATACCAAGCACCGATGCTTGAAATTATGACCGCTGTAACCAACCCTAGTGGTTTCTAGTTTGGTTGTACGACGGAGTTGTTACAACTTAACCCCTAAAAGCCCACTTGTTCCTTCGGGGGATAAAATGGATTTTGAGCAGCTCACTACAAGTGGAATTTTTATCTTTGTTCTTTGAAATTTTCATACATGATGTGCCCAATGAGTAGCTTTAAGGTCCAACAATTTTCAGAACTTTTGAGTACATGGTTCAAAAGTTATTGCAAACTCCGGGCAGCCTAGGCAGCTCAAAAAACTTCTTTAAAAATTACTTTTTTATAAAAAAAATTCTAAAATTGGTTCTTTAGTTTTACATGTTTGTGGGAAGCTTTGAATCATTTGATTTCAATAAATGAGATGAAAGTTACAAGAAGTTTTAGTTTACGGGTAAGTATGGTTTTGAGAGACTCGATACCTACCCATAAACTAAAGCTTCTTGTAGCTTTCAACTCATTTATTGAAATCAAATGATTCAAAGCTTCCCACAGACACGTAAGTCTAAAGAACCAATTTCAGAATTTTTTTTTATAAAAAAGTAATTTTTAAAGAAGTTTTTTGAGCTGCCCAGGCTGCCCGGAGTTTGCAATAACTTTTGAACCATGTACCCAAAAGTTCTGAAAATTGTTGGACCTTAAAGCTACTCAATGGGCACATCATGTGTGAAAATTTCAAAGAACAAAGATAAAAATTCCACTTGTAGTGAGCTGCCCAAAATCCATTTTGTCCCAAAAAACAGTGCTTGGGCCTTTAGGGGTTAAACAAGGTAGTCATAAATAAAAATAAAGCCATATGTATTTTAGTTCTTCCTGTATGCAAATTGAACCCTAGACCTTGCAACGGAAGTACGGAACCCATGAAAGAATATTCTCCAGTTGCCCTTGGGTCATGTCTCGACTGAGACGTAAGCATACATGAATGTATCCAGAGGTTGTTCCCAAGGGTTTTCTGCGTCGTACAGGAGCAAAATGGGAAGGAGATTTGGGAGGGAGGGGGTTGTTGAAATACTAAAACTAATGACAAATCATGAGTAATGAAGGCAAGAATACCGTTAAAAACGTCACGATGGCGACAAGGGCCGCCTCGGGGACCGATCCCGTGTCGCACGGAGAAAAGGAATAAACAGAGGTATTATAAGGCAAAAGCATCCACAGAATCGCGTCGCGTCGCAGAGCAGGCAGGGCAGGGCAGCGGGGCAGAGCGCGGGATAAAAAAGAGCGGAAGAAGGGCGATGGTCGGTCGGCAAATCCGGGCGCTGCAACTGGAAGCACGTTAAAATTGGCCTGCGCTGGCAGTGCTGCTGCTTTCCACCATTCCTGCTCCCTCCCCGCCTTTAATATGGGCACTTATGATTCTTTCCCTCCCCCCCCCCCGCCCGTCGCATTTCTTTTTCTTCTTTGCCCCGCGCATCAGCAGCATCACTCAATCCTGGGCCTCATGGGAGACCTGGCTGGCCCTGCCGCGCTGCGGTTTCTTTTCCTCTTCTTCCAGATGGCTTGTCTCTGGGGATCTTGTTTTTCAAAATTTTCCAACTACAGTACACTACAGCATTCCAAGGTGGGGACCGTGGGGTGGGTCAGGGCATCTTCAATGCACCCGGCAAACAGGCCCGGTATACCAAAGCCAGATCTATTAATAGCCAATAGATCATCACATAAAAAATTATATGATTTGACGGGCATGATTTTTTGTGTGTTGAAATTGAAATAAAATTTTGGTTTGGAGATTGTGTGATTTAAATGCATCACATCAAGTGTTAGTTAGGGCATCCTCAATCCAGAGCTTGTATTAGGCTCGGCTAATGGCAATTATAGAGCTTCATCGCGTGCCCTTGACGGATGCCAGTGGCACAATAGCTCCTATGACCTAATGCACACCGGTAGTAAGAGATGTAAACTGCATTTATGTTAGATTTTTGTTAGGCCTCATTGACATGATCTCTATTTTTGACTTGCAAAGTAGTTGTCATTTCTTTGACAGCAGTATACATAGCAACTTGAAGGACTCTTGAGGGTTGCTAAAACTACTAGATGTGAGCTAGGTTTTGTTTTCCCCTCTAAGATCACGTCCCACTTGCAAGGGTGCATTTGGCTAGGTTTGTAATTCTCAAGCTAGGACCCACCGTGAGAGTGCCGTGACATGATCAATGTACCTGCTCAATTGAGGGTGCTCTTGACTTCCAAAAAAATTAGAGGCCTCTCCAAATCAAGCCTAAATTAAAAAAATTTAGTAAAAGGGTATGTATTATTGCCGTCCCCTTTACTAAAATTTCCTTATTTAGGCTTGATTTGGAGACACCTCTAAGCGCTTTGAAAGTTAACTAACATTTGGTGTGATGTATCTAAATCATGCAATTTTGAAACCAAAATTTGTATTGCATTTTCAAAATCAAAAAAATCATGCCCTTCAAATCATATAATTTTTATGTGATGATCTATTGGCTATTAACAGATCAAGCTTGGTTTACCGGGCCTGTTTGCCAGGTGGACTTGAAGATGACCTTGGTGGGTGGGTGGAGCTTGGCTTTGCTTGGTGATCCTGAAGTGTGAATTTCATGATTAAGGTAGCACCACCTAAATCCGACCATGTCCAAAACTCGGCCCCCTGTACACAGAGTTTTCATTTCAAAATTGAAATGAAAACTTTGGGTACATTGGGCTGGATTTCTTAAATGGTCGGGTATGGGTGGTGCTACCTTAGCTCAAGTGGCTAAAGAACACTGCTAAACTGTGCGAAATTATTTAAATCCCGCTCTGGTAGTTGCATCGATTGTAGATATACATAATTGTTGGTAGACGGTTTACTAAATTTAGCAACATTTGGGAGCACTAAACGTGATCTAACTTAAACAAGAATGATGAAGCTGTTCAGGAGTAAATTACGCAGCCAGAAGCGAGATTGTCCTCTTCATAAAGTAGCTCTTTTTGATAAAATGACTTCAAAAAGCAATAAGTTTTTAAAAACCCTCTCTAATTAGAACCGAAAGTTTAAAACTCGTGACAAAGAGGAAAATCAATCCTCGTCGTATCATTAATTCAATACATCATTGGTCTAAGGAGGAGTATTTAATTACTTATTTTGAGTTTTTATATATGAATATCACTGCAATGATAGACCCATTTACATGTATAGGATCTACAAATCATCGCCTGAATTTTTGTTTGAGAGTTAAGATTGACTTGTTCTTCTAAATTGTAATTAATTATTCATCTCGTATCTACTGATTTATACAACATTTTGTTTGTGAAGAAATAAGGGGATATGAAATGAAAGCACCATTTGCGAGCTATAAACTATTGCATTTTTGTCTTCCTTTGAATACAATGCATTATCGAGTGCATTATGCGTGGTATTCAAATTATTCACAAGGTTGGGTACTACTCAATTAAAATGCATAGAGTTTTCTGTACTAGGATGTTTTTTTTCATATGGTAGGACAAGTTCTATTCCATTGAATGTTGAGCACGTTATAAATAAATATTCATTGCAATCAAAAAAGTTCAGCATAACATATGGAATATTTCACCCTAAAAGAAAATTGAATGCAACAAGCAAGTGTTGTATGTGGGACAAGGCAATAGTTGGATTTTCTTCCTAGACATCTTATATTGCTTCAGTATTGCAGAATACTGAGTTGACCATCATTCTATAGTGTATCAATTATTATGCACTACTGCACTTCAATTGGAAAAGGATGCAACAATAATTTTGCATTGTATGTAAATCAGTATGTATGATCAAAGATTGGTATATTAATTATAATTAAAATTCTTTCAACTATGAAATTTGATATTTTTGCGTATACGAGTTATGGTTGTTAGTTTTATTAAATTTAACTCATTTAACCCCTAAATCCCTAGGGCCTTTATTTTGTCAAAAGACACTCAAAATTGCCATTTCTATTGCAAAGAGTTTTATTTTTATTTTTAAATGGTCTTTTTGCATATCTAACCGTAAGATCTTGTACAAGACTAGTATAAGAATGTGGAAATTAAAATCAAAAACTTTGACCGCACAGATTGCAAGATACTTGCATTCAAAGTGTAAAAAATAGACTTTTTTGCACCTTGCATGACTAGACTATTTGACTTTGAACTTTTTTAACTCAAAATATTTGCACCACAGAGTTTTGAGATTTATTTTTTTATGGTGGGAAATTGAGTTGAGAATCTTTAGAAAAAAGCCAAAACAAAAAATACTTAATTTTCATTCTTAAAAAAAACATTAGGTAGAAGAAGGTATGAGATTGAACAAAAACTTAAATTGTTAATAACCTTGTAATGGAATTGAAACTCAATAATCCCAATGGTGAGATTGTTCTAGCAAGCAAACTTCACCCTCTCCAACAATTATTTTTGAAAAATTGTTAAACTTGCATTCAAAAATGAAGTTTATAAGTTATTTTTTCAAGAAGATGCTTGAGGTGCCCGAAAAACAAGATTGTCCATAACTTTCTCACAACTAATCCAAATGGAATGGATCAAAGCTTCAAGTGTAGATAAAACTATAACTTATGACATTAAAAACAAAAATTAAAAAATTCAAGTTTTTGAAAATTTTTTTGCTACCCAATTTGCATAAATTTTTGCTTATCTAGGCATAACTTTTGCTTTTGGGCATTGATTGGAATAAAAATTGTATTTCCCAAAAGCTAATGTGTTTTCCTATCTTCAAGAAAAGTTTCAAAAAATCAAGACAAAAATTGAGACTGTAAGTACCTGCCTGAAATCCCATTTGTCCCCGAGGGGACATTCACAGATTTAGGGGTTAATTGACAACCGAACTGTTGTTGCATATAAACAAAACCTTTGATTATCCTCGTAGTATAGTAGACCTGGGATACTTCCACCAAATCTTTGTATTTTTACAAAAAAAATCAACCAATTTCACTCAAGAATGTGATCATAAAGATTTGAGGAACTATGAAGTGGTTTCAAAGGTCAAGTTTTGTATACTTTTTGAGAACATTGGGCTTCTTTTAACTATGTGAAAAGTAATCATCAACATTACCAAAAATTAATAAATCAGATTTATCTTTGTTTCTGTTTTTTCAAGACAAAGAAGAAAGGTAATGTCGATTCTAATTATGCATTTCAAGTACAATTTTTGCTAAGTATTAGAAAAGCCAATAATTAAAAAACCAGAGAGAGACATAAAGATAGTATAGTCAATAATAATTAGAATTCTTTCATAAAATTGTAATTTGAATTGATCAACAAGGTTTAGGATATCAATGAACATATATTTTGAAAATGAAAAAGTTTTGTATGTAATATAGGAAGTGTAATAACATAAATATAACATTTTTTAATTTAGTAAGTTTTAAAATTTGAGTAGGATTCTGTTTAGCAACGTTACTTTTACAACTTGAAAACACTAAAACGTTGGGAAAAAGAGTACATTTTGGAACTTTCACTATTTTTGTCATTATGTAAAATTCAGCATATTAACTCCTAAAGGATCAACTATCCCCTTGGGGGAGAGCTGGGATTTTGGGCATGTACTTACAACTAAACTATTTTGTATGATTTTTTGAAACTTTTATGGAAGATGAGGAATTCAAAAACCTACGTGGGCATCTAATTTTTCCTTCATTTTGACATTTATTGAAGAAGTTATGCATGAACTTTTGAAAAATAGTGGAGATTAGGTAGCCAAAAACTTTTCTAAAAAAAATATTTTTTCAAAATAAAAATCTAAAATTGGTTCCTTAGATTTAAATATATGTGGGGAGCTTTGAATCATTCAATTTCAATTTATGAGTGAAAAGTTTTAGTTTGCGGGCAGGTACGGAACTCCCATACCTCCATTCCTTTTGCCTTTGGTGCTTTACTTTTTGTGCTCTTTGTGAATTTGTTTTTTGACTTTTTTTTCCCTTGTTGTCGTGGACTAAGATTCCTTGGTTTTCACCATTTGGATAAAAGTAATTCACAGTTCACAATTTTACATAAATCCTCTGATTTTGCCTAGTGTATATGCAAATTTGATGGCCTTACGGCATTGCACGATTTTACAAAATATGATTCACGCCTCCAATTCATTTGAAATTTCTCCCACACTTACCTAACTTGGTCTTCTACATGGGAAGATAAACCTCACATTTGCATAGAGCATTTTTTTTAATTTAGAGGCAATCAAAGGCTTCTGAAATTTTTGGGCAACAAGGAAAAAAACTTTTTTTTTCACTTCAAAAGTCAATATCTCACTTCTCTACTTCTAGAATGAGCTGATTTTTTTTCTACAAGTACCTCCCATAATCTAGGGCAAGATCTTATGGTTGGATTTCCAAAAATAATTGATTTTCCTACCTTTGTACTCATTCCCCCAAAAGTGGCAGTTTTCAGTAACTTTCACTGAAAAATAGGCTTGGTCCTTTAGGGGTTAAAAAAGGAAAAACATGCAATTCTTGTACAATATTGAGGTCTCAATGATTGCCTACAAGAATTTCAAAAACAATTCAACTTTGAGCTATAGCTATGCATACATTTATTGTATGTAAGATTAAGGTGGAGTACAAAATGGTATCTCCGTTTTTCCCAATTTAACTAATATGGTGTTCACTACTTTTGTGTGCAAATTAAGAGCAACTATTTACAGGTTTGGCTCCTCTACAATTATCTCCAAGGTCCGGGAAATATTTCAAAATTTAGGTTATAAGCGGGTTACTCAAGAGTATTTGAGATCAATTTTTGCCTTTTTGCACTTAGGGAAAGCGGCCAATTTCCTTTGGTACTGAATTTCAAGCGGCAAATTTTTGTTTTGTCTTATATATGAACCAACTCATTTTCCTTTCACGTGCGATATGAATCAACTGAATTTCCTTCTATAGTTAATTTAAATTAGCCAACATCTTCAAAAAGAATTTAGAAATAACAAAGTCATATACATATTAAAATCAATAAAGAATGAAACGTCTATGGCAAAAGTTGAACCTAGAAACTCCTCACCAATTGAGAACCGGAGACTTAGCCTTACTAAAATACAAAGCTCACATTTGCAATTCAAAAAATCCTGCTTGCCAAAAGAGAGAGATAGAGAGATTACTCGGTGGCACTTATTTGCAAATGGTATCATGAACATGCTAAAATGGAGTAGTCTAATGGTTTAAAGGCAGGAATAGGTTAAGAGCCTTTGCAACGCTATGCTCTAGTGGCTAGCCTTGAAATCATGGATTCATCCTACCATTGGTGATTGGCTATCCTTGACTCTGTCAGTTGAAAACTAGACATATCCTTTGGAGATCCTCTTATATCCAATTTCTTGTGTTTTCTTTTGGTCAATTTCTGGCCCATCTTGAAAAAGAGCAAATAATTTTCCTTCATGTTTTTTTATTACTTTGTTAGTTTCGGTCTTATTTTCATTGCCTTTGGTTTTACAACCTAAAGACTTGAATTTGAACCAGCCAAATCGCAATCTTCATTGGCTAATCTTGCACTAGTGGTTGGCATAGTCCGGGAGAACCGACTTTTAGTTACAAGTTAGCCAATTTTTTTTTAGAATTGCCTAAATGAAATGAAAGTTGGCGGATTTGCTTCCGACCTTTAAAAACATGGCTTTAGGAAATTAGCCAAGTTACAATTTCATAAGTATGAAATTTAGTTGGACTTGCACTTGTGAATGAGGAAATGGGATGAATGAAATTTGAAATTATAGGAAATCAACCTATGAACTTTTTCATGGTAAGGAATTTTCCTACCTTCTACACAAAAATCAAATGTTTTTTGAACATGTGAAAAGAACATCATCACCTCCTAAATGTCCAAATGAGGGTAGATTCTATCAAAATCTTGCCATAAAATTTACCTCACTTTCACAAGCAGTCACACAATGCTCAAGTTCAAAAAATTAAAAAAGTGAGAAACAAGAGTGAGGTGGCCAGGTGGTTGAATAGGTGAGTGGGTGAGTAAGTGAGAGGGTGAGTGGGTGAATGGGTGATGATTGATGCAATAAGAGGTGCAATTGGTGCACCAATCCTTAGAGGACACATGGCGCTCAAGTGTAAATTCTAACTTTGGAAGTCCAACTTTTGACTTCTGACTCATGTACTAACTAGACTCCAAAATATGTGTGGACTTTCAATTTATAATCCAAACATTTTTTGAAAATTGAATATTTGGTCCCAAGATGGTGGAACTTTACCTTGTTCAAATCTAGCTAAGGATATTTAACAAAAAAAGTCAACAGTAAATATTTTTAAAGTATAAAAAAGTTTACATTGGTTGGGGCTTAGGGGTGGCTTGATTTTTAGGTTGTTGTTGCCTTGATCATTGCCTTGTTTTGCTATGTCATGCACATGGTAAGCAAAAGGTGGATCTTTTTGTAGCATTTGTAAAAAGCAAAAAATCTGATATAATCCATTGCAATTTGGGTTTTGACCAAACTAATTTTCTAAATTTAAGAAATAAACTGAGTGAAAAAAAAAAATAGTATTGGCCAACCAAAAAATACATGTCTAGGCTATGACCAATCTTAATAAAAATACTGAGTGAACTAGAGAAGAGTAGGAAATGTACCGAGTCTATTAAGAATCTCCTTGGACACTGGCGGTCGGTTCTTCCCGGACCTTGATTGTCTCCCTTCTAATGGGACATCTACTCTTGTATTTACTTATAATCATCTTTTGGGACTTAGAGCATCTCCACCGGTCCAGACTAGCTCAAAGTTTTCCATCTGGCTTGGCGAGGCCTGAAGGCTCTCAATCTCCACCCATGCTCTTTGAAAAGGTGGCTTTATACTCAAACACACCCCATAAATAAGCAGTTGACCACTTATCTAGGGAAGTAGAGAATAAAGTTCATTAAACTTAGGGTGAATAGTGCATGAATAGTGGTTTGGAGAGTGACTTGCTAGACTCGCCAAATAAGAGAGTTTGAGAGGGGGCTGGCTACTTTTCATCCACTTTGAGCAGGCCAGAGCCACTAGTGGAGATGCTCTTAGAGCACACCAACCTCCTTATTATCCATTATGATATAATACCCACTAAAAAACTGAGAAAATTCAGTCAGATTTTTTTCCATACCTTCTCAAGCAGAGAAATGAAACTAAGGGTTGGTTCACACTATGACCGACCAAGTCAAGAGGCAATGGGATTGAGTGGCCAAAATTTGTTGAGAGGCCAAAGAAATGGGCTAAAAATAGGCAACAAAATGTTTTTGACACTTTTGGCTGCCCTTAATGTGAAGCCTAGGTGAAGTCCAAAGGCCAAACTCTTGGCAATGAAATTCCATGGCCTCTCAACTTGAATGGCCATAGTGTGAAGCCTCCAAAGGCTAAGCCTAGAGTCCAAAATCATTTACTTCCAAGTCCTCTCAACTTGAATGGTTATAGTGTGAAGCCCCTAAAGGTCAAGCCCAAAGACTAAAATCATGACATTTATTAAACCTTCCAAATGTAATGACCAAGATCTTTTTGGCTTGGGATTATTTTGTGAGAAAAATTTGATGGCCTTTCAACCATTATTTGTATCTCTGTTTTTCCTTGTCCCAAACTTTTCTTGAGGGGCCGTCGTTTTAGATGAAATGATGATGTCATGGAGGTGAGGGAATTTGAACTTTGGCCTCTACTGTAAAGGGTTGAGAGGCAAAACTCTTGGTTTCTTGCAATCCAATAGCCAGAAATCCATGGCCTCTTGACCTTTGGTCATAGTATGAAGCGGCCCTAAGAATGTCATGTCTCAAGACTCAAGGTTGCCAACTCGCCATAGAGATGAAAAGATAACGGTTTGGGTATCCCAAAATTGCAACATAGTTATTTTATGGGAAAATTTTATGGATACCCCAAAAGTTTGCAATATTACATAGATACCCTTGCTTTTTCAGAAATTACACAAACACCCTTGGACCAAAAATTTTAGGCGTTAATTTTGTTGTGCATGCCACGTTCCTTCTTCTTATGTCCACGTTGCTTCTTTTTTGTTTCATTACATTCCCTTCTTCAACATTGATAATGAAGGAAGTAAGAGCACAACAACAAACAAATGCCTAAAATTTATGGTCCAACGGTATGTGTGTAATTTCTGAAAAGCAGAGTATCTATGTAAATACTGCAAACTTCAGGGATATGCATGAAATTTTCCCTTATTTTATTAGTACGAAACAATGAATTAGTAACGTGTTGGGAGAGTTTCCAGGGAAGGTCGGTACAAGAAGTTAGAGGCTGCAGGGGGTGCAATATTATTAGAAGGTCAGAGATGGTGACATTAGTGAGAGTTTGAGAGTGTTTTGCGGGAATAAAAGATTGCGTTCAAGATAAGTAAATTAGGAATGAAAAATCAACAAGTTCAGGAATCACGGCACCGCCCCTCCTGCAACTGGAAATTCCTGACGCCTGCGGAAAGAAAGTGTTTTTTGCCGCTGCCAGGACAACCTGACGTCCAAGGTATCCTATGCTTCTCCAGTTCTCCGGTTCTCCCTCTCCCTCCCAGTCCCTGCATCTCCCTGCAATCGTAGCAGCAGCGGCGGCAGCAGTCGGCGATGTTTGCGGTCGTAATGAACGTCTGTTTGGGCAAATTTGTAACCGTGTGATGGTTGTTGTTATCACTAATATACTTGAACCAATTTTTTTTTCTCGGACACTCTACATTCGTACATCCCAGTACAGTTTCATCCATGCTTCAATTTCAAAGAAGTGACCCAATCGACCCAATCGACCCGATCGACCCAATCACACTCCTTATATACACCCAACAGGGGTGTCAAACCTCTGCTTTTTAGATAACTCTATCCTGAAATTCACACAAAGTTATCGGGTGATTATTTGTAGAGTAGTCCATAGAGTTGTCACTCCTCACAAAATTACTTAATAATTTTCATTATTTTTCTCACATACCTTTTTTTCATTTTCCCTAACCCATTATCTTATTCTTCAACCCACATGCGATCATGCCCTACCTATTACAACGCAGCGCTTGTGCTCTATAACCCGTAAAGACCCAAGTGTCCGTTCAATAGCCACTTGAGAACTCAAGTAGGGTCTTATGGGGTTAATTTTTATTAGATGTTCTCAAAATTGTTACACAAGGAGTAAATATGTATCCTTCAAGTGGAAATATAAATCTTTCCCCGATCGGATGCTCAGTTCAAAAGTTATGCTACCCAAAAGAATTTGGGTAGTTTGGGCAGTTTGGGCATCACTGGAGAATCTTATGCTAAAAATTTCATTAATTTTTGAAATTTGGCAAGTATGTAACTAAAAATACATGGTGTACAATTGTCAAAATAAATAAATAAATTGAGGTCTCACATCACGTTCTAAAGGAAGTCACACTTTGTTAACTTATTCGGGCAATTCCAAGAAAAAATGTTTTCTTCTAACTTCAGGGCCTATTATCTTTAGTCTATAAATCCAAAGCTCTTAAATTTTTTTTCAAACATTCCAAGTGTTTGTTTCAAACTTTTCACCATTCAGATTCAAAATAAAAGATGTCATCACTACACAAGAAATCATGAAAGAATGACTAATGTATTGCCAAGTCACTTAACCTCCTTATATTGCAAAGTAATTTGAAGTAAGCTAGATTAATAATTTGCTCTTGAAACTTTTCATGAGTGTACCTAACAAGATTTAGATATAAGTGGAAAAAAACTTTAATCCATGCTGACCAAAAATTTGACTCCAAAGAGGCTCAAAGTCCATTGACCCAATTGGGCAGGGACAAAAAACTCTTTTTATAAATTTTGAATGTTATAATATTTCGATCCTTGTGGTATAATGAGCTGAATTTTTTTGCACTCAATACTAAAATATTTTACTACAATTTTGGATAGTTGAAGTTTCAAAAATACTTTTCAAATTATAATTCACATCAACATATTGAAAAACCACAAGTTTTGGCAGTTTGAGGTGAAAACACCCCTTGGGCCTTTAGGGGTTAAGCAGGTCAAGGAGGTGCTTCCCTACGCACTTCTCAACAAGCAATTGTTGGACTACGTCACGTTGTTGGAAGAGAGGGACCTCTACAAAATCACTTGATAACTTTTTATAAAAACAAGCCATTATTTGTTTGATTTATGGGGCACTTCCTAAGTTGTCTAATAGATTTATTAGACTTGCTAACTTGTGAAAGTCATTGAATTATGGGGTGAAGTCACTTGAAGTTATGAGGTGAGAAATTGCAAGGTTCAATAGCCCCTAATAGGACAATCATCAACAATTGTATTAACCCTTAGATGCCCAAGGCATCAAATTTTGGTACTCATGAACTTTTTAGACCGTGCCAAAAGTAGAGATTTACATGTTATAATTTTTATTTGGAGTAGTCACAATCTAAAGTTAGTTCCAATATTCAATTAGTATGACTAGCCTATATCATTCCGATTACTATTGGTGAAAGATAAATTGCAAGTGTGCTTGCTGCACATTGAAAAGTGTGATGAATTGTGTCACTGAGGAGCTTGTGACAAGTTGCCATGTTGGAAAAATGGGCATTGGTTGAAAATAAAATTAAGGTCTCTCCTTAGGCAGTGAGGTCTTTTTTAATTAAAAAAATCATCATCTAATAAAATCTAGATGTGTTTCAAAGCAAATTTCACTTGGAATGTCTCTCTTACAAGAGTTATATTTCAACAGCGTATTAATTCTCTTTATTCATAATGATTTTTTTTAATCAACAATTGGAACTACAAAATTTCTTTATACTAGGTGATAGCTCTTTAATTGTTGCATTGCAAGCTCATTTGTGAAATTGTGGTCATAGACTTAGAAGGCAAGTCATTAATTTTGAAGTAACAACAATATACAATTAATCATCATGAGTGGTTGTTTCCCAATTTTGTAAAAAAAGTTTCTATATTTGCATAAAAACTTTGGGCAACTCCAAAAATAACAACAAATTATGTAATCATCCATATTCAATCCTTGGGGAGGTCACTCTCCAATTTTTAGTAAACTACGTGAGATAAAAAATAGGGTTGATTTTATTCATTGGAGGTAAATTTTATACTTTTGTTAGAAATACCATAGCACCAAAAATATGTCTATTACTTCATTATATGTAAAATAGGGTGGTGAATAATGCTTCATTTTAGAATTCCCTAGAAAAAACATAGGGTAGGAAACATAGGATCCTCTAAAAAGTGTTTAGTAGGATGAGTTTGATTATTATTGTTTGACAAGTTTGAATGAAAAATTAAGTATGTTATGTCCAAGTTTTGAAAAGAATGGAGGGAAGTTTGTTTAGAATTACTTCGACATCTAGGTTGGAGCATGCAAGCTTGTGTGTGATGTGGGATTGTGATAGGTTCTTTGCTTAAGCTTATGTGTGGTGGAGAACCATAATTGGTTGTTTGCATAGAATTGTGTATGGTGTGGGACTAATTGGTTGTTTTCTTGAGCTTCATGTTCTTTGCTGCGTTTTCTCATTCAAAAGGGTTTTTTTGTAATTCAAATGCTTGTAAGGCCAAAGTCTTTTGTAAACCCATTGTATACACATAATTTTTTCTTATGATACTTTTGTGTTTGTAAAAAAAATAGGTTATGAAAAACTAGGTCATAAAACCATTTAGAAATAAGCATAGGGTACCTTAAAATACACTAAAGTAGCTTTTTATCTAAAGAAAGGGAGGAAAAAATTACCTCAAAAAATCTAAATACCCTCCATTTAATTATCCCATTATTGCAGGTGGTATCCAATTGTAAAAAGGTGTGACCCCCCGAGATTCAATCACAAATATTTGAACATCTGCATGACTTTAGAGAATTGTCTTTGACAACACCGTCTAAAGGCCTCAAAGTTCAAGATCCTATGGTTACATTCTTATTTTAATGTTTAATACTCATCTTACAACAACAGTTCAAAAACTTTGAAAATTCTTTCTAAGAACAAGAAAAATATCCTTGGGCATTTAGGGGTTTGAGAAATAACCACTTACTGTATTATTCAGTAATTCCATGGCACATATAGAATAGTACAAGAATCTACCTAAACTTAGTATTAGAGGGTCATTTAAGATTTAGTATGATTATCTATACTACTAAGTGGGAGGATTATCCTTAGTGCGCCCTTTTCTAAAACCTTCTAGAATTTTTTGTATAAGTTGAAGCAACAAAGAACGTTGTATATATAAAACACAAAACACCCTCCAATCATGTACTTTTTCAAATTCTTCTAAAACTTTTTGGTGGAAGTTGAAACAATAAATAACACTCCAAACACCAAACACCCCTCAATTATGACAGTTGTTAAAACAAAGTGTTCTTCTATTGAAACTTAAATGTTTATCACAAATGTTTATAATGCAGTAAAAACTTGGAACTATTAATAATAACATCTGGTCCACCCTCCCAAAGGCCCTTAGCGTTGGAGTTTTTTTACTGTAATTACCCATTCTAGAAAGTAAGATTTGGGGCAGTGTTGTTTTTGCTACTTAACAAGTCTTGGTATATATGTAGCAGCAATGCAATTGGACTTGGAAAGATTATAACTAAGTAAGGTTACATAACACATGACTTTAGCGTTTCTTCTCGATTGTATTTGGCATTTACACTTCTGTCTGTTTTTTTTTCAGTACCACTATGATATACCATCCCTGTTACTGTATCAGGATCTTAAGAGATTGCCAAGTCCTCTCAAAGCATTCCACCCGGATATCACGTACAAAAACAACATTTACTTACTTCTCAATGACATTTTGAACTTTGAACTTTCATTGACTAATATCATTTCTATTCACAAAACGATTTTGAATGATTTGTAGTTGAATTTTCATAGATGTGAACTAAATCCATAGCACATCTTTACAACACCTTCCCAAGATGCAAGGTTGCTTACACTCAGTCGAAGTTGACTTTATCAGTGTGTGACTGTGTGTATTATTGTGTTTCAAAATTATATGATTTTTTAAAATTTGGCTTGCTATCTTCATCATGTATGGGATGTAAGAACTCAATTTTGGTTGCAAATCTTTTCTCAATATATTTATTAATGAATTTGTTTAGGATTGTGTGTGAAAGATTGAAATCACTTTTTGTTCTCATCAAAGTCAAAGTAGTCTAGCAATTTTCCTTTGCCCGTTTAGGTGAGATATTTGCTAATACTCGCACAATGCATGTGCCTCTATATTAGTAAAGTATAAAGTGTTTACTTAAGCTTCACACCAAATGAGACTACTTTGTGAACCCTTAAAGGATCAAAGTGTGTTTTTTTTGGCAAAATAGAGATTTTAGGCAGCTCACTACAAATAGAGTTTTTGTTTCTTTTTTTTGAAATTTTCACAAATGATGTGCCCAAGGAGTGAATTTAAGGTCCAACAATTCTCATAATTTTTGAGTACATGGTTCAAATTTTATTGCATGATATGTAGTTTTCATTGTTTGTTGAGCAGCCCATGCATCTCATAAAACTTCTTTTAAGAATATAAATATAATTGGCTCTTTAGATCTATGTACATGTGGGAAGTTTTGAATTATTCCATTTTGATCAATGAGTTGAAAGTTATGAGGAGTTTTTGTTTGTGGGTAGTTATGGATTTTCTACTCTAAAATAACCTTTGAGTACTTTATTTTACTCAATTTTCAATATTTTAGAAAAAAAATAGAAGAATGTAAATTCTTTATTGCAACATTACAGCCATTGGATTGACATTTTTAAATTTCATAATTAAGTTCTTAACAATTTGGTGTTTTGAATCATTATCTACTTCATTTAACTTACTATCTTTTTCCCATGTGTTGCACAATTCCAAATGATTTGAAATATTTTTAGTATGTGTCCAACTTGCATTGAAGAAAAAGTCCAAAGAATTTCAACCATTTTGGAATTTGTTTAATACAAATGTGGCTTTGTGAATTATAATTATCCAGGTTTTTGCAAGGACAAAAAATGGCTTTTTGTCAATTCATACTCAAATATTTCACAATCTACATGGTGAGAATTTCTGAATTTTTTTTCACATCTTTTGAAACTAGTGCACTACAAGATCTTACAATCACATGTTTCCATTTTTATTTATTTTTTTAAAATTTGATATTTGTGGTAGAAATGGCAGCTTTGTAGCAGTTCTGGTGAAAACGTAGTCAAAAACCTTTAGGGGTTAAGAATAATCATCCATTTTTCAGAGTTGACATGATTTTCTGATGTTCTTTGAGGATGCTTCAACTTCTTTTAGGACACTGGAATATAAGCTAAGGTAGGAGGTTCTAAAATGGAGCGTTTAAGGCTGAAACTGAATTTTGGAGAGGTGAAACTTCTTGAAATAATTTTCAGTAAATTTTCCTTGAAAGACAAGAGGAACTGGCATCTAACCCAAGATGTTTCATAATTTTTGGAGCTTTGTGGATTTAGTTATGAAAATTTGAAGTGGAAAGGCCATAGGTGTTCTAAAGTGGTGCACCTCCTCAAATGTAAGTCACCTGTACATTGTTGAAGGGCTATAAAAAACAACATGTACATGCTGAATACATTTGAGGAAGTGCACCATTTTAGAGCATGCACCATTTTAAAACCTACTACCTTAACCCTGAGCGCCCACACTAAAATCAAGAAAATGAGGCCAAGGGGGACCATGCTAGAAAACATTGTACGCCCCGAGTTGGGAACTTAGATTAGGGAGGATTCACCGCTAAAATAGCAAAAAAGGGTGCTTGATGCACCCGACCAAAAATTTGCAAAATTTTTGATCGCACCATTTTGGAGATTATAAAAGTCAAAGTACAGTTGACTATGTGGCAACCGGCCAATTTTGGGGGAGTCTGTGGCTATGTATGCAAAAGTTTATGTCTTAGAGGAGGCTTCCTTTGATGAAATTTAGGCAAGGGGGTGCAATATACAAGAATCTTGCTTTCTACCAAATTTGGTGATGTTCTAACATTCGCAAGGTGCATTTCTAGAGGCCCAAGTTGCAAAGCTCATACGGCATAGTGGACAATAGACAGGGTACAAGTAAGGCTTTGACCTCCACAAGGACATGGCTCCCGGTGGTATAGTTACAAAACCCTTCTCTAGTCTAAGCCATGCGTGCCAAAACACCCCTAACGGTATGGAACTGGCCATAGCCAATGGTCTCTATCCTCGCACCTAAACCCGAAACCGCATGAAATGAAGTTCTAGCATACTATTGTCATACTTGACATGCACAATCCATGCTCGTACAAGTAATGAAACCCCCATCACACACTATGTGGCATGAAAGTAGTACCATACCCTAAACTCAAGTACAATTCCCAAACAATACATCCATAATTTAGACTTCAATTCCTGCAAAGTCTGATCTTGGGAGGCCAGAATCTGACCTGTGGGCCTGGCGCTCAGGGGTTAAGGCTTCATGGAGCGCAGAATGTTCCAATTCTTGCTTCTCTGTGGTTAAGTTTTTTAAATCATCTCCAATGTCTTACGTTGAGTGTCAACCTCAAACGCTTAAAAAAGTATTTTAATGCTTACTTGACAAGATTTGACATGGCCCCAACCTCATGATTTGGATGCCTCAAGAACGGAAAGTTAAATTGTTACTTTGAGATCATTGTTTAACCCCTAGAGGATCAGATTTTTTTTTTTAAAGAAACATAGCGATTTTGGGCAGGTACTTGTGATTGGAGCTTTTCATATTTTAGGCTGAAATTTTAACAGAATGTGGGGACGAGGTTTATCTTTTATATGCACTAAATTCCATGATATTTGGAATTATGAGTACAAAGTTATAACCTAATATGTTGCTTTTTACGTTCGGCAAGCAGCCTGGGTAGATTTTTTAAAAACACTTTTTTCAAAAACTAAATTTTAAAATTGGTTTAGGAGATTTATGTGAATGTAAGAAGCTTTGAATCATTTGGTTTGGATCAACAAGATGAAAGTTATGAGGATTTTTTTGTTTGCGGGCAATTATGGATTCTCTACTCCAAAATAAACTTTGAAGTCCTTTATTTTACTCAATTTTCAAAATTTTGAAAAAGAACAAAACGAAAGGTTGAAGATTGTTTATAACAACATTATGACCATTGGGATTGGCATATTTCATTTCCATAATTAAATTCTTATTGATTTAGTGTTTTGAATCATTCTCTACTTCTTTTTACTTACTAAACTTTTTCCATATGTTATACAACTCCAAAAGATTTGAAACTTTTTTAACATGTACTTTACTTAGGGGGAATAAGGAATTTAGAAAAGCACCACCTACATGACTTTTTTTCCTTAAGAATTTCACCTTCTAAAGGGTAGCTGCCTAGTTTTTTACAAGACATTTTTGAATATTCAAACCATTCTAACTTCCAATCCATGTGATGGAAAACTCTGAAATTTTTTCCACATCTTCTAAATCCATTCTTTTACAAGATCCTATGGTCACATATGCATAAAAATGTTTTTGTTTTCAAATTTGATTGATGCTCTAAAAATGGCAATTTTGAAGAGTTTTTGGTGAAAACTTTGCTTGGTCCTTTAGGAGTTAACCTTGAAGTCCTGAGAATGTTGTTGTTTTGAATATTCTCTCCCATGTTATATACAAATGCGGCACCCGAGTAGCACATGAATCCCATTGGAGTTGTAATTTTCAGGCCAAGATGTAAACATACTATTGGTCAAACTCATTTTTTTTGGATTTTTTTTGTAAATTTTTTACATTTGTCAGAAAGCCATCTCTTTCAAATGTTAAATGACTCTTTACCCTTTAATGATCAAGGTTCTAAAAAAATACACTAGAAATCGACCATAACGACCAAATTATGGTCGTCTGCTCGTTAATGGGTTAAATGAATACATCTACTCCATAACTCTTTTCATAAGCGACATCCTTAATGGATTAATTTTGCTAAACAATTTCATTTCATTAAAAAATATAAATTTTGGTGAATTGCCGATTTCACATTATGACAATAAAATCTCCACCACTCTCTTTAGTTTCTTTCTTGAAATTGTCTTTATTAAAAAATTCAAAGACTTGTAGTTACAGCCTCAAATTTTTATCTTATGGATCTTCAAACATGAGTGAAAAGCCCCCGGCACCCTATTATACCAATACCAAGTGCTTGAGACTGAGGCTGCTGTTGAGAGTTGAGACCAAATGACCAAGTTTTTTGTGGTTCAAACAGCCCCAAAGTTTGATGCCTCAGTTCCAAGTGTAAATTGGCTCTAATTTTCAATGTCCCTCCCGTTGGCTGTTTGACGGGATTTTGGGTAATTGTTTCTCTGTGCTTCCAAACGAAGTACATGTGATGTTGAACAAATAATAGGGAAAAAAAAATCTGGTCACTTTCCATGGCATATGCATGCGGTTCAGAATGTTTTTTGCGGAAATCTAAGACCCTGCATGTGTGGAAATTGTAAGGATGGCGTGTTGTAATTTGCAACTCAAATTCCAAATGTTGGACAAATCCACACACTTCCTGCGTGCATGCAGCATAAACTTCTAAACTCCTAAACGCCAAGCCTATTTGTTTTCTCCAAAAACACTAAAAAACTATCATTTTCAATCATTTGTTCTGAAGAACAATTTTTCTTTCTTTTACAATTAGAATAATAGGATCTTGCATTAGACTCATGTAATGAGTCAAGGTGAAAGTTTCATGAGGTTTGATTGTACGGACTAAGAGATATGATTGGATTTTTGATTTTTTTTCCAAAATTTTCAAGACCACATGTGGTGGAAATTTTTTGCACTATGTGTGTTGATGAGATTTGTCCAACATAATGCAATATTAAGTAATTTGGGGAAAAAATATAATTTCAAGATTTTTGAATTTTGTGTTTTTAAAAAACATTTGGTAAGTATTCTTTAACACTTTCAAGGACGCCCAACTCCCAAAATCTCAAAATTATGTCTTTTTCCTAAATTACTTAATATTGCACAACATGCTCTAAATCATGTTAGGCATATCCCACAAGTCTTCATGGGCAACAAGGCCTTGAAACGGTCCTTTCATGGGCCTACATTACAGGCATGTGCTTGAAATTCACATTACACTAAGGTGTTTTGCAAACTAAGTTTTCAAAGGTTTTTTTTGAAAAATAAAAAATCCAACAATGATTTGGAAGATCTTATCCTACAACTACAAAAAAAAAAATGGAAAAAAGATTAAATCTCTAACAACTATTCTTGCAACTATTGCAATTTGAAGGCTATAATGTGTTTATCAAATACAATAATGTAATTATCTAGTACACTATTGTTTTGAAAGTACTCTAATAAAGCAATGAAGGGTCATGCCGATTGCCTTTAGAGAAGTCGATGAAAAATGGCATGTCCAAATTGCCCCTAGTACAAAAAATACTCATAAAAAAATCATAACTTTGAATGGGAAATACAATTTCAAGAAAATTTACACTTACAAGTAGCCCTTGCAAAACTCTATTTTAGGAAGAAATACAAATCAAAACAATTGATCAAAAATCCCAATGCAACAAGTCTATCCAAAATCCATTTTGTCCTTTGTAGGGACAATGGGCTTTTTGGGATTAACTCTTGAAGGACCAAGGGCTTTTTTCAAGAAATATTGTCAAAATTGCTTTTTTTTGGTATGCCAATCAAAAATGAAAACCAAAACATGTATTGGAAACTTCAACAGTATGAAACTATAATAAAATATTTATCCAATGTGTGCAAAGAATTTCAGCCCATTTAATTGTGTGGATTGTAAGATTATAACGTTTGAAGTGAGAAAAACAACTTTTTTTGGTTAGCAAGCTTTGAGTTCTCTAGGAGTAAAATTTTTGCTTTGCAAAAAAAATGAGGATTTTGACCATTCATATGTATGTGATTATTGGTCAACTCATGAAAAAATTCAATAAGCAAATATGGAATCTAGTTTATTCTAAATCACCATGCAATGCGAGGCTAAGTGAATTGGCAATACACTAGTCATTTTTTCATGATTTCTTGTGCAATGAGGAAGTTTTTTGTTTGAAATTTGAATGGTGGAAAGTTAGAGACAAACATTTGAAATATGTTAAAATAAATTCAAGAGCTTTGAATTTATAAATTGGAAAATAATAGGGCATAATTGCATGAAGTTAGAAGAAAATCATTTTTCTTGAAATTGCCCAAACATAATTAACAAAGCTTGACTCCTCTAAGAATGTGATATGTGAGCTCAATTATTATTTTTATTTTTGTTATTATTATTATATTTTTGACAATTGTATACCATATTTTATTAGTTACATACATTCCAAATTTCAAAAGTTGATGAGAGTATTAGCATAAAATTCTCCAAAGATGCCCAAATTGCCCAAGTTGCCCAAATTGCCCAAGCTGCCCAAAATCTTTTGGACAACATAACTTTTAAATTGGGCATCTGATTGGGAAAAAAATTACATTTCCACATGAGAGATGCAAATGTACACCTTGTGTAAGAGTATTAAGGACATCCAATAAAATTTATCTTTGTATGACCCTACCCAAGTTCTCAAGTGTCCGTTGAGTGGTCACTTGGTCCTTTAGGGGTTAAACAACCATAAGAGAAACAAACGCACATCACATTTTATTATCTGATCATTAAATTTAAATAAAACGAAATAAAATTGAACAAAATACCATAAATTACAGTCCACGAGCCTTGCATAGTTGCATGAGTTTAACTTACTTCTTTAGACCATATGTCAAATACATAGTATTTAGAGGTGTTTGTCCCCCCAGCTTATTATGCAATACACTTTTTCTTCGTTTGCAGCACTTTTGCTCCACTTTTGCTTGTCTTCTGCATCAGCTTTTGCACCTCTAATTTGCAGGTGCATGTTCATGAACACCTCTTTCTAAAGGTCCGAAAAGCCCCAAATGTGTCCTGGGTTTCTCCCCTCCGTTTATATTCCAAGGAAACCCGCGCTGCTTGCCTGCTACTATATCCCTCCACATGCACTTTGTGGGCATCAACCAAAGATTTGCCAGAATCTTGCCTCAATTTGTCACAGGTTGCCTCAACACGAAACTAAATTGGGTTAAGAGTGGAAGAAGTTGTCAAATACCTCTCAGAGTAACATGAGGTTAGACAATATTTCGATGATGTTATTTACGAAGAGCGACCTTATGGATGAAATGTACACACGTGGATGATTCTATCCAAAAGGTGTCATCCAGACATACATTTCTAGAGTGCGTGTATAAGGGTAGACCAATGAAAAGGAAAGAAATCCCCTGGCGAGCAGGCTCTTAAAAAGACGGGAAAACAAAAAGACCGAAGTATGATCACGATATGGGAGTAATCTGGAAAAAGGTCAAGAGCCAATGAGGCAGGGACATTTCACATACAGACACCCTACTGTGGCATATGTGCAATGTGATCTTGTAGAGTGCAGCACTCCTTAGGCTTGGGCTCAGGCCAGCAAATGCCGGATTCCCCACACCCACTGTTTACCACTTCATTTGTGAAAGCCCATTTGTGACGCTCGATACACCAAACAGTGCACCAAACAGTGCATTTAGGTTGCCCCAGACTATATGTTGCCCATGCTTGGATTTCACATGGCTTATAACTTGAACGTTGTTAATTTATTTTTTGGCAGTTTTGTAGTAGTTGCAGGGCTCTTTGAAAACAAAAATTATAATAATTAGTGATGGAAATCATTTTTACAGCAGTAGAAGAGTAAGATATGAGAACTAGTGTGGGGCAACCTAAATGCACTGTTTGGTGTAAGTATATTGCACATACATATTTGATTCGTGGGTACCAGGGTAGAAAAGCTTTGGCTTTTCACCAGCCAAAAAGTGTAAGAGTTTGGAAATTTACTAATGGGGGATTGAATTTGGGAATTTTGATTTCACATATGGATTCACAAAACCTGGTTTGAAAAAGAATCCCAAATGATGATAAAATCACTAGAACAACAACTGCAAATGTCAAAAATATATATAATTGAGTCATTTCATAGACGATGTATAGTCATAATGGATCAATTGCTTAAGACATGATTTTCTTCTAATGCATTGACCAATTCCAAAATAGGGGACAAGTTTTTACTTTTCCCCTTATTTGTAAAGAGAAAGGTGAGATTTTCCACCCTAGCCCACAAACACATACGTGCAGTATAGTGACCCCATTTGTGAAGGGAATTGCTAAATCAACCACATTTTTTGCTAAATCCACCACATTGCATCATGTATGGCAATTCCATAAAGAAAAGGAGGTGAATTTTATATTTATCAAATGGCTATTCAGTGATGATGGCAAAAATACTCTACTCTTCCCTTTTATCCACTATTCTTTTTCCTTCTTTCTTTTCTTTTTCCACTCTTCCCTTATTTGTTTATAAACTTAATTTAACTTTCACAACTTTGAATGTATATAATCCTATAATAAGTACATTTGTCATCGTCATTAAATGGTCACATGATAAATATGTAATTCACCCTTATTTTCTTTATGCAATTCCTAGATATAATGTGGTAGATTTAGCTAAAGTGTGGTGGATTCAGCAATTCCCTTTGGAAAGGCCATTTGTGAAAGGGGAGCAAATCATTGGGCGCCCTTTCAATCATATACTGGGTTCTACGGCTCCCTCTTTCCCCGGGGTTCCGCATGGGGGATGGGGATGCCCCCAAGGACCAATCCCATGCTCCTTCCCCCACTCTGGCTCGCCATTAGTGCTCCTTCATTCTCTTCAGTCTTCATTGCGGAGGGGCCCCTTGTCTCCTGGACTCCCTCGCCGGCCTTCCTTCCTTGTCTCCGGGGTCAGCCATTTCTTGTGGCCCTTTGCTACAGGGGTTCCTTTGTCTTTGTTCTCCCTGTTGTTGGTCACCCTCGATTTCATGCCCGGGAGGTTTGTTGGATAGAATCATTCACGTGTGCACTTGCATCCACCAACGTATCCATCTTTCATCCACCTCTGGGCGACCCTACTGTTCTTTGAGAGGGAATTGGAGATTCATCTATTCTTCTAAGGCCGGGCCACACCAAACTAAACTGCCTACTCAGACCAGCATTTTTGTAAAAAATAGGCGGCAATGTTTACTTCTATGTGGAAAAGTAGATTCTTTGGTATTTTATGCCTATTTTTCTAGTCTGTTCAAAACTGATATTTTTGAGTGTTCACAAATCTGAGTCTCAAACTTCTTGCCCTAGAATGATGGAGAGGTTATTTTTAGAAGAACATGAGATGAAACCTTGGAAAAGTGATTGTCTACTAGATTTCCAAAAACACAAGTTACTTCTTCATCCGTTTCAAATTAGTTGTTTTGGCATGTGTGGCCTCGGCATCAGCCTCTTTAGTTTAGTGTTCAAGGAGCCACTGTAAAAAACAAGTGTAACAAATGAGGTAGAATTCTAGCAAAACTTGGCTAAACGAACTCCTTTGTTACCTCTTGCCTCCTTCACATTGTATTGCCATTATCATAAACAAGTCCTCTACACCTGTTGCATTGACAGGGTGATGTATGGTTTTAAAAAAATGGACCTCCACACAAATTGTCCTTCTTTTCCTACCTTTGCCTCTCCCTTTTTTGTTTTTGGATTTCAAAATTTGAGAAACATAGAGACACCCAATACTACAAAAAACCTCAAATTTATAATGCACCCCATGCTCATGCCCTTAATGTCCATGCCCCCCATCTCCATGCTCCCCATTCCCATAATTTGGTTATGGAACCCCATGTACTCACATCCCCACAAATTGATTATGAAACCCCATGCACTCACATCCTCATAATTTGGTTATTGATTTGTTGTACTTAGTTGCAAAATTGTCAAGGACTACCACTAAAGACATTTTTGAGGTGTATTCTATTATATATATAGATATCAGACAAATGTTTGTTGGACATCAATAATAAGGTCATTGAGTTATTATATATGTTTTCATTTCATAGTACATTTTCACATTTTTGCACACTAAGATCCACTAGTAGAAAACTGCATTAGAATCTACATTTTCATGTAATGTAATTTCTATTGAGTTCCTTGTTTCCAACACAAATTCTGCGTTGTAAATAAGGAACTCAATAAAAACTACATTACATGAAATCGTAAATTCTAATACACTTTTCTACTAGTCTAGACTACCTCAAGAACCTTCACATATTATTTTCAATATGATATGATCCTCTCTTCTAGAATTGGAACTCAAAGTTATTTTGAAATGTGAAGGAATTATGACTCTTGGCATTGCAAGAGATTAACTTGGTTGTCAAGCCTTTGCAAATATACTATAATAGTGAATGTTGATGTGAGGTTTATACTTTTTAATTGAAAATTAATTAAGTTTACCAACATCAAATTTCCTTAATTTTGAGGATATTTGTTGTTTTTTAATTTTTATTTTAAGTCTTGAAGTTCCATAAAATAAAGATTTGAGTGGGGATACTTATAAGAGACCAAAAGTGACAATTTCTAGGTGCTCCCTGAACCTATGCTCAAGCATCATCACTACTTAAAGTTCTTTGGTGTTGTGTGGCGAAAAACATCTTTATGATGTTCTTTATTGAAAAACTACTAAAAACTCAATCCCAAAATGATCAGATTGTTAAGATGAACCCTCAAATCGGGATCTTTAAACTAGACTTATTCAAAAACAAAGAATTATAAAAGAACTATGGTTTTAAATTTATCTCAACATGCAACTTAGGACAACACAAGGAGACTTGTTATAACCATAGGAGAAAAGGTCTTAACCCCTAATGGATTGTTGGTCTTTTTGGGGGACAAATGGAATTTTGGACATGTACCTATGGTTAAACTACTTTGTGTGATTTTTCAAAAAATTTATGGAAGATGGGGAATTCAAAGATATGCGTGGGCATTTCATTTTATTTTTATTTTTTTCATTTTGACATTCATTGTAGAAGTTAAAAATGAAAATCTAGAAAACAGTGATCAGCGAGCAGCTCACAAACTTCTTTAAAAATTGTATTTGTTTAAAATAAAAATATGAAATAGGTTCTTTAGACTTATATATATGTGGTGAACTTTGAATCATTGATTTATGAGATGAAACTTAAGAGCAAATTTAGTTTGCAAGTAGGTATGGAGTCTCTCAAAATCATACCTACTGGCAAACTAAATTTGCTCATAAATAAAAACTGAATGATTCAAAGCTCCCCACATATATACAAGTCTAACCCCTAAATGCCCAAGGAGGTAAAGGCAAAACATAAATGTATTATAAAATAATACTTATGTAACTTTGATGAAGTTTGCTTCAAAAGAGAAAACAAGAATCATGATGTTTAGTAATTATCCATATAGTCAAACATTCAAAAAAAGTTTTGGATTTCTGTTTAATGAATTTAGAAGCATTTACCATTTAATATTCACCAAAATTACAAATTTTATTCATAGACTTTAAATTTTGATATGATTGGTTAAAAACATACATTCTATCATAAACTCCAAAAATGCAATCTTTTCAAAGGAGAGAACATCATTAGTTTCCCAAAATAGCAAATTTTATAACAATAGCAAATATTAAAGTGTTTGTCATTGAAAAAATCTCCTTGATGGAGTTTAACTTGGATTGACATGATTCAAGTTGGGTTGGAAAGTAGACTTGATCTTTTATTTAAAGATTTAAAAAAAAAATTAAAGCATTTTTTTTAATCTCGGGCAACCCGCAAAAATTGGGCAACTACCAAAAAATGGTGAATTGAGTCCTTAGGGGCTAAAGAACCTATTTCATATTATTTTAAATAAATGCAATTTTAAAAAAGTTTTTGAGCTACCCGCCGACCACCATTTTCTAGATTTTCATTTTTAACTTGTACAATAAATGTTGAAATGAAACAAAAAAAAAAGATGTTCTTGCAAATCTTTGAATTCCCCATCTCCCATAAAACATTTAAAAAATCACACAAATTAGTTTAGCCACATGTACATGCCCAAAATCCCATTTATCTCCCAAAAGGGCCAACCGTCCGGATTAAGCATAGCCTTCTATCAAAAATCTCCTCATGATCCCTCTTTTTGCTAGAAAGTTACATTATATTGTTCAACTTAATCCTGCCATTCAACAAATTTTCTTTATGGTAGATGTTGTTTGGTTTTGAAATGAAAATTATACACAACGTTGGTTTGGAATTGATATGCTTGTGAATCCTAACTTGAGCGACGGCTCCTCAGTCTACATAAATTCATATAATTCTAGAATAAAAACATATAGTAAAAGGATTGTTAACTAAAACTTTAAATACAAACATCCTTAAAAAAGAAGTTTGTTTTTTACTCTTTTAGTAAAAAAATGGAAGTTGTGCAATTCTAGCATTTTGATAATGTACAAATAAGTTGAATATACACATATGTATACATATACAAATATACACAAACATATGTTTGTATAATGGGGAAATTACAAATAGGGGCACAAATATGAAAAATATTACAAATAGGAGCACAATTTCAAAATATTTTGTAAATTTTTGTAATTTTGTTGGATTTGACATTGGTTGAATTAGACATATCACATTTAATGTTAGCTAGCTTCCAGAAAACTTAAAGACCTCTCCAAATGAAGCCTAAATAAAGAAGTTTTAGTAAAAGGGATGGTAATATTTGGAAAGACCTCTAATTCTTTTGGAAGTTAGCTAACATTTAATGTGATATGTCTAATTCAACCAATGTCAAAACCAAAAAAATTACAAAAATTTACAAAATATTTTGAAATTGCACCCCTATTTGTAATATTTTTCATTTTTGTGCCCCTATTTGTAATTTCCCCTTGTATAATATTGTATAAAAATAAAGAAAAATATATAGACATAAACATAAAATAATGACAAAATAATCTTCATGTTTATTTAAACTAAGAAGTAAATGATGAAAACAATACCCGCGTTGCAAATAACTTGGACTTAGTTGTTTGAACTGAACATCTCAATAAAAAATAGGGTTCTAATAAGCAATCCATTACTTTTTATGTTTTATTTAAATTTTTTAGAAATAGACTGTAAAAACTCTGATGCTATTTTGACTTGAATGAAATTTCAAATTACATATCTATGTAATCCACCTTGTCAACAAAATTATGATAAAATGAAAATCTAGCATAGATATTTAAATAAACCCTCATTAGGATTGCAATACTTGCTAAAATCATTTGAAAGAACTTTAAAGATTGATCATGATAACTAGTAGGATATTGAATGATTTCATGCAAATGTTTTAGATCCTTAAGTTTTGGTGAAGGTCAAAATTTGCAAATATTATCAAACAGTCCAATTTGGGTCTTTTAGAGTTTTACAAAACACTCGACAAAACAACAACAAATTTTGTCTTTAAAAGTTTTGCAAGCACTTGATGGTAGGTACCTATGGATTCTATTGATGTTTTGGTTGGTTTGGATTTGATCCCATAGGTTTTTAACTTTAAAATTTTTAAATAACCTTTAAATTTTTAACTTTAATTTTTTTAAATAACCTTTAAATCACATTACTTCAAAACCTTCAAAAAAATAATCTTACAATTGAGAACATGATTGAAATTGTATATTCATCCAATTGCACCTCTATTGTCATTACAACATTTAAAATTATCAATATTGAATTATTGATGCTCTTATATGATGCTTTCAATGAGATAATCCAACTCTTTATTTTAATGTTTGCAACAAAAATTATTCTTGGATATAGTCATATACATGATATGGGCAAACAAAAAAAATTCTTTTATAAGAAAATATTTATGGTTTCATTTGTTGTTACAATCATACCAACTCCAAATTATATAATGCAAGAATTTAAATCATTTTTTGTGTGGTTATATAAGAATCTAAACCTTGTTCATACACTAGTAGAAAATTCAGCACAAAATTAACAAAATTTCAACCAAAAACTGTTGATTTTTTCTGTGGATTTGGTCAAGTTGATTTGGATACTTTTCTGTTGACTTTCTATTGATTTTTTGTTGATTTTTTGTTGATTATTTACTATTTTTTGTTAATTTTTTGTTGATTTTCTGTTAATTTTCACGTATTTTATGTTGTTCAATTCTATTTTTTTTCAATTTTAATTTTAAATTTTTCATAGATTTTTATTATTATTATAAAACAGTGAATTTTTAAAGGGCTAGGCAGCTACCCAAACTTCTAGGCAGCTGCTCGAACCTCCGGATAGGGCTGCTGGCAGTGGGGTTTGAACCTCCCACCACTGAGTTCACACTCAATAACTCTTCCGCATTACTCACACCACTAAAGCACGTGCCCACACACATGTGCACAATAGAATCATGATTCTATTTGTACATTAAATGTTCATGTTTTTAGTAAACCAGTAGACTTTGGAGGTTATTTTGGCTCATTAAAGGATTTTTTTCAGAAAACTTAGAACTAAAAAAATTGGTAAATGTATTTTACTTTCACCTCCAACAATTTTTTTTGGATTTCAATCTTTTTATCAAAAGTTATGAGCTAAAATTAGAGAAGGTGTTTAGAAATTTTTTAAAAATTGTTTATTTTCATCCTTTTGATTTTTTTTATAAATTTTTATTGGAATTCACAAATCTCAAAAGGATTGCTGCAAGCAAAGGTTGGATTTATTAATAATTATTATTTAGTGCTAGTTTTTTGTAAAAAGAACCTTATTCTGTTAAAATAGCTTCTATAGTTTGATAGCTTTAAATAACATGAAATTGTGAAAAGTTACGGAATTAAAACCTTGCAATTATAAAATCAAAATTCTATAGACTTTTGAATAGTTTTGGATATTTTTTTAAGGGCATTAACATGTGAACCACACCCTTTGAACTATTGTACCACACCCCTGAGGTAAATTTTAGATTTCTACCATCAAAAATTTGAGTTTGAGAATTTTGAATTCAAATTTGGACTTAGAGACCATGATATTGTCTAGAACCATAAAAAAGTTGCAATTCAACAACACCCAATTAAAAAACTTATCTTTTTTTACAAACAAAAATAAAATTAACAATTTTCTCCTTAACTAAACTTTTTCATTGGGTGTTGTTGAACTGCAATTTTTTTTATGGTTCTAGACAATACCATGGTCTCTAAGTCCAAATTTGAATTCAAAATTTTCAAATTCAGCTTTTTGATGGTAGAAATCTAAAATTTATCCAGTGGTGTGGTATAGTACTTGGAAGGATGTGGTACACATATCAATTCCCATCTTTTAAAGCTTATAAAAGTATTTTATAAGATTGTTTTCTTTTAATTCATGTGGTTAGTAATAGAAGGAAAAATACTAAAAATACCCTTTAAGTCTTTCAAAATATCAAGTTTACGCCGAAAATATGTGAAACATAAAAAATATTCCTTATTTTTTGTAGGAATATCAATTATACTCCTATTATCTTGGAAAAATAATAAAAAAGCTCTTCTATTTTGAAATATTAAATATATCCTTGTGTTATTTGAAATGTAAAAATCACCTTTGGTTTCTTGTAAGAATATGCATTAAACTATACACTTGGTTATCATATAACACAAAGACATAAATAATATAAAATAGTTGAGGAGCATTTTAATATTTTCCCAATATATTAGAAGCATTGTTGATATTTATACAAAAAGGAAAGAGGTACTTTTAATTCTTGAGGGACATATATGATTTTTTCAAAGAATTGAGGAGCATCTTTTATATTTGTTTGTAAAGAAATTTTGGTATTTAAAACAACAAAATGTTGTACTATTTATATAAAATTTTGTTGAATTAGTGAAGTTGTGTCCAAAAGTGTCCAGATCAACAAAAAATTGTTGATTTTTTTGTTATTATGGTCATGTTTTTATTTGACTTTAAAGGCTGCTAATTTTAAATCTAACCAAATTGTGAAAAGTAAAGAATATAAAACCAATCAATGTACACTCAAATTTCTAAAAGATTCTATTTTTTTTGAAAACTTCTTTCATTTTTTAAAACTTCAAAACATTTTAATGAGGTCCAAAAAGATTTCAAAAAGATTTCAAAAACAAACCTAAACTATTGTAATAGTTTTTATATTAAAAATATTTTAAAGTATTTTGATGAATTACAAAAAGATTCCTAAAGGACTCTAATTTAGTCTAAGAGATTCTATTTCTATAAATATTTTGAAGTACTTTAACAAATTTCATGAAGATTTAAAAAGATTCTCAAAGATTCCAAAAAGGTTCTTGAAAATTCTCAAAGATTCTCAAAGATTTTTAAAATTTCCAAGAAGATTATCAAAAGATTCTCAAAAGATTCTCAAAGATTCCCAAAGATTCTTAAAGATTCTCAAAGTTTCTCAAAGCTTCTCAAAGCTTCTAGGAAGATTCCAAAAAAATTCTTAAAGATTTTAAAAAATTCTCAAAAAAGTTCAAAATTTCTAGAACATTTCCAAAGATTCTCAAATTTTCCAAACTATTCTCAAAGATTCTCAAATATTCCAAACTATTCTCAAAGATTCTCAAGGATTCTCAAATATTCCTAAAAGATTTTCAAAGATTTCAAGAAGATTCTCAAAGATTCCAAGAAAATTCTCAAAGATTCCAAGAAAATTCTCAAAGATTCCAAGAAGATTCTCAAAGATTATCAAAGATTCGCAAACATTCTTAAAGATTCCAAAAAAACTTGAAAAGATTTCCAAAGATTTCCAAAGATCCTCAAAGATTCTTAAAAGATTCTCAAAGATTCTCAAAGATTCTCAATTGTCCTCAAACATTCTCAAAGATTCCAAAAAGACTTGAAAAGATTCCCAAAGATTTCCAAAGATTCTCAAAGATTCCTAAAAGATTCTCAAATATTCCAAGAAGATTCTCAAAGATTCTAAAATCTTGAAAAGATTCTTAAATATTCTTAAAAATCTAGACAAGATTCTCAATGATTCCCAAAAGATTCTTAAAGATTCTTAAAGATTCACAAAAGATTCCCAAAAGATTCCAAAATTTCTATTGATTTAGATAATGGTGTCCAAATCAACAGAACGTATTTAGTTTTTTACAGAATTTTGTTAAATTAGTCAATTAACGTGGGCAAGTGCCCAAATCAACAAGAAACTGTTGGTTTTCTGTTGTTTTGGACGGAGTTTTCTACTAGTGATACATCTAATGGCCTTGAAATAATCATGTCAAGTTTAGAATTACTACATATTTTCTTTTTGTCTTTTTCATGTATATTTGTAGCCTTACATGCTATTGTTTGTCTTATCAATTTACATTTATTATGACCAACTTAAGTTTCTTGTCTTGATGTATCTAATGTTTCTAATAAAAAATTGTAGCATCTTGTGCTTTGAAATAAGGCATGACTTTCTTTTGGATATATTTATCAAAGAACTTCATAATGATGCTTTAAACCTAACCGTTGTGTTTTTGTTTATTTCATTAATTACTTAAACATGTAATAATACCCAATTATATTTTGTCACATTATGATTTAAAAAATAAACTTCACAAATTGAAAGAATATAATATCTTTTAACAAATTGTATATGCACTCAACAATAGTATGTTCTACATACAACAAAATACTCAAGTGTATCACTTTAAACTCAACGATTTGGACTTAGTTACCTTTGCTAATGAGATCCATGGAAACACCAAAAGGCTAGAGTCAAGCTGTTTTGGTGTTTAGAATGACAAGTATGCCTTGCATGCGCTTTGCAATTTATGTAATGTCTCTCTTAATTTCTTGTGACTTTTGAGGTGATTTTTCACTTTCCCTTGCCTTACCTTGTCTCCTCATTCCCTCAAATTTGCATAACTTTTCACCCTCCATTTTCACCCTCCCTTTCCCTTCATTTTCTTCTTCCTCCCTTCTTTTTTGAATTTCAAAATTTGGGTGATGCATAGACACCTAGTGCTTGACACTCAATGCTCTATAACATAGAATTTTAAACTTGTGATGAAAATTTGAGTAAAAAATGTTAAAATACCAATGACTTTTTCACCCCCTTAGGTGCCTTCTCCTCTTCCTTTTCCCCTCTTTAATACAAGATGTAAAAAATGAGGGAAAGGTAGAATTTGGAGCCGAATTTGTATAAATGTTGTCCTTCAAGATTTATACTCATGCAATAAAAATTCTTGAAACTACAACAATGCAATTTTTTTGTGTTTTTATTATGTAGATACTCATATAGTGAGGGTTTATAAACATAATAGGCTCAATAGTAGGGAGTTTCCAACTTTGATATGATAGTTTTCTAAAGTTGTTTACACTCTACATGGTTTTAGATTTTTAGAAAATTTATGTTGGTCAACCCAAGCATCTATTCTGTACTTTTTATTTTATTTTTTGATTAAGTAATTTCAAATGAGTGATTATATGGACATCAAATATACATGGTTAGAGTTTTATTTGAGCAAAATGAAGGACAACTAGGCTTGGGAATAGTAGAGGAGGCAAATGAACAACATCCTTTTTGAAACGGAGAAAAAAGCACAAGTGGAGAATTGTGGTGGCTAGTTACTTTGTCCTACTCAAGTGCCACTCTTGTTGGTCACTGTTCAATAGTAGGGTTCTAGGAGCAAGATCTCCAAATTCTAAGAAATGCATTGAATAACAAGTAGTGCGCTTGGGTGAATAAAATGAATAGAACATTATTTTCTTAAAGAAATCAAATGAAACCATACCAACATTTATATGACCATATAAACACCTATGTGTATTTATTGTGCCAAACCATATAAAGACTTTTATAATGAGATATAAGCATTTAATATAAACCCAAAACGTAGAATTATCAAAATTTGAGACCCACTAATGTACTACAAGCAACAATAATATTGTAGCTTGTGTAAAAGATGTTGTGGATTCTTTGCTTCATTGTGTATGGTAGGCAATGATTTTTTTGTTACCTCCTCATTCTACGGCCACTAACTTAAGGATTAGGCGTTCACCTTCACTCTCATTTTCCTTACAATTCTCAAAACCAAAACTCCAATCCTTTTCCATAGCCAATGTGAATGAAATGTCCTCTTCTTGAAAGCGTCACACCAACAACTTTAGAAAGTAGGGGGCTTCTATTTTTAATTTCTAAAACCACCATAACTTGCAATTTTGACTAGAACGACAAAGCAATTCACATCTATAAATGCAAAGAACATGGATAAAACATCCAAACACGGCCCTATTTGTAAGCATTTTGGATGTGTTTTAGCAATTTCACCCATTCACAAATAGGAATATTTCACAAGGTGTTCCAAAGGTGTTCCGACCTGCAACCACAAATAAAAACCTTGGCCAAGCAAGTGTAGATTGTACACTGAATATTGCGTGTAGGTTGCTTCCACACTAATTTCTTGACATTTTACACTATATAAATATATAAATATTTATTGTTGTTACAATAAATTTTAAATGATTTAAAAAAATGGTCTAGTAACAACAATAAAGTTGCTAAATAACAAATTAGTTATTATCCATTTGAAATCCAAGTATCTAGAGAGTTGCATGCGTTTTCAAGTGACCAAGTGATGAGGCAAGAGGTAACTTCCCAAAGTAAGGCAACCTAACTGTCAAGGCAACGTAAATGCAATATTCAGTGTAGATGGGTGTTGGATTTGAACAAGTTGCAAACCTTTCATACGAGCATCATATATCGTGACCGTTTTCACATGAACATGGAGAGTACATTTGACAGGGTGTGAAGTTTTTTCAAAACTGGCACTGGCACAGAGGAACCAACTCAGGTCCAGTACAAAATCACACCTCGTATACGCAACAGGAAGTTACTGTTACACCACTGGTTCCACGGAGTTCCTCGGAGTACCACCCTGCCCACCCGTGCAAGTGAGCAAAGCGACATCCTGTCCAAAAATGGACACCCATTCGCACCCACACCGAGAGCATAAGATTCCCCGCAAAAAGATGCAATTCCTCGGTAGCAGCATCTTGTCCCTTGCTCCATTAAAACACATCACTGTCCTCCGGGCTCATCCTCATTCACCACCTCTGTCTCTTCTTCCTGGCCCTTCCCCTTTCCATTCCCATTCCCCTCCTCTACTGTCCACCCTCCCTTACTGCTCTGGTCACCACCACCATCACCACCACCTTGCAATTAGCCTGTCGGCCGGAGTGAGTGAGTGACAATGTTGATGTCGCAGTGCCTTCAATAGAGATCATCAATTGCTGGTAGAAGTACCCACGGTTTGGATTGGGATCCTGAGCGCTGCTGGCATTGAGATTGATCAGGATGAGTCCCCCCTCCTCTCGGTCATCGGTGTCCTACGGCCCTGTCGCAGGGCGGGATATCCGTGCCGTGGATGGGAAGGACTTGATGGCAGGTGGTTTTCCTTTCGGGATTCGGAAGCAGCTGGAGTCTCGGAGCTCGACATTGAAAGTGAGCAAGGACTCGCAGCGCATTCGGAAGCCTCCGTTGCCGCTGCCGCCGGTGCAGTACCGCCCTCCGGTGATCATTCACACGTACTCGCCCAAAGTGCTTCACACAGAACCCGACGACTTCATGTCGCTGGTGCAGAAGCTCACTGGCTCTAGTGACACCCGGTTGCGGTTGAAGAAGTTGAAACCATCTCCCAAGAAGATGAAGAATCTAGACAACGGTGACTCGGCTTCGAACCCTGGATCCTCTCAAGAGCCAATTCGGCACTCTGCCGGCGCAGCCACCCATCGGCGACAAGGTAATCGATTCACTGATTCAACTCTACTACTTCCTTCTTTTGGTGAATTGGCTATTTAATTTGCAACCTCAATTCGGCTACCGAAATTCCCAGTACTTCGGATTCACCAAAATCTCAGTTTTGAAGCCCAAGGCCCCAGTTTTGGGATTTTCTGAGGTTACAATTGTGAAGGCTATATATTGACGGCTTGAAAGTTGCTTTGGGTGTGTATTTTGGCAGGGTCAGGGTCCTCGTCCGCAACGTCTAATTGCGGGTCACCCTCGAGCTCGGAGGATTCGGCCACCTTCTTGGAGAGTGATCTCGGTACTCACAGTACTGCCTGCGGAGAATTAGCGACCGTCGTGAAGCAGTCGAACTCACCCAGGAGCCCTTTCGACTCCGACTTTGAATTCGACAACAATGACAACTTGTCTATGTTCTCGCACTTCGACGGTGCAGGTTCTCCCTCGGCGACCATGTTCCCGTCTCAAGTGAAAGCGGAGCCTCCGTTCTCAACCTCCGAGAACAACTACTCTTCTCCCTTCAACAACTCCTTCGCCGACTTTATGCACGCTCATGCCAATTCGAAGCTGCCTAGTATTCTTTCTCCCAAGTTTTCTCAACCCCAAACGCATCCACAAGACGGAATAGGCGGCTCCTTCACCGCTGATTCGAACTCATCGTACCTGGCTCCGCATCTCCTGGCTGGGCTGCCTGATCTCTCAACAGGCTGGTCGACGCAATCGAGCTATCTAGACAGCCTCACTGCTGGTCCTGGAGCTTCTGCTCACTTCATCAACCAGGCGCCTTATCTTCGTCAGCGCCAGTTCCCCGGGGGTTACCCTCCTGCCCCTGAAGGTACCCTAGTGGCTCTGGAGAATCTCCACGCTTTCTCATTGACATGAAATTGGTACTAGTCATTAGGTAACAGAGGTTTCAAACCATTTGGCCTCAACAATTTTGGTGTTCAAAGACGTGTCGTTCGTTCGTTCGTTCGTTGAGAAGCTTCTGCAAGGAGACGAATCGTCATTCGGATTTAACCAGCAGCTAGCATTCAACTCGGTTTTTTTTAGAAGATTGTACCCTTAACTTGGAGAGTGAAAAGTTCCGACTGTATCATTCGGCATCTAGAATTGTACATGGTAGAAGTTGTCTTCCAGAGTTAGCCAGAAGACTAACCAGCGCATTGACAAGTGTTCATAGATAGATTTAACAATGTCCAGTTGTTTTAGTTTTGACCGAGAGTATAGATTTCAACGCAAAGGTAGAGAGTGTAGATTTTAACACGAAGGTAGAGTGTTTGAGTGCGTTATTTGTAACCATAGGGAACTAGTTACCTGAAGAGGCCTCATTTCGACTGATGAGCTCTCTCACTGTGGACGAAGAGAATGGGCCTTCTTGAACTGCCAAACCGGCCACATCTCAATTGTATCATTACCATGTTTAAATTAGAAGTGTAGCTTGCTACTGACGGCAGTGCATTCTTTGCACACACGCACAAACTTTTGCATTTCGTGTTGTCTTCAATCTTCAGTGATTTGCGGAATGTGGCCATGTGGGTGCATTCAGGATGTTTTTAAAAAAATGTAGGTATCATTGCTTGGGTTCATGACCATAAAGAGGCGATGGAGGATTAGATTTGGAGTTGAGGGGAAGAGGTTCAGAAGATAACAATGATTGTGGTCCCTTTGATGTTTCTCTTAAGCCCTCTTCTGGTTTTTTCTTCTTTTTCGAACTTTCGATAACCGGGTTTGCAACATGACATGTATCATAATACCACCAAGATATCACACCAACTTGTGGAGGCAATCCACATGGACCGGGGTTGCGCTTTGCATGATTCCATTGCCGAAACTGCCGGGATGCATATGCACACCATGTGATCTGAAATTCGGAGCATGGCAACCTCCAATTCAAGTTCACTTGGTGTGGCATTGAAACGGGGGGCCTTGACTCTCGAGCTGTGAGATTGCAGGGCTGCTCACTCCAAATTGTTAATAAATCTGTCTGTCAGTGTGTACTCTAGGGCATGTAGGCTGACGGAGCTAGGGAGCTGATTATGATACTCATTTTCCAAATCCCTTGCATTTAATGCCGAAGTCTTCTTCTGCCCTCTAGAAATGAGCAGTAAGGAACTTAACATAGGCCAATCATGTGCAAGCCTTCTGTGACGTCCATGTATGTAGCACACCTTCAATGTCTACAGATTGGGAATTTGTGATATTTTATAGAGAGCCTGCAAATGGGATTGCCCTTCCAGGGTCACAAATCGCAAAAGCTCCATCCTATAAAGTAGTTTCTCATAAAGTGAACCGGTTTCTAGCCAGTTGACCAGCGTAGCAGTGGGTTTTCTCTGATAATTTCCGAAATCCGAATATCTACTGTTGCAACCCAGCAGCATCTTGGAGACAGCCTGGTTGCGCTGTACAAACAATCTAGGGTGGACACGTATCCCAACAATCGATTGTCATTACTGCCGCTCTTTGTATGGTGAAGCATGTTCTGCAGCAACACCATCAATTGCCAGAGGCAATGTCTGTGACATCAAGTTTGGGTCAGGCTTACTGCAGATTCCCAATACGAGGTTCAACCTAATTTAACGGCATTTCGAACAGAATTTGCCGAGGGAACTGGTTGACATGCCCAAAGGAACGCCACTTTCGTTCTGGTGCAGAGGGCCATAGGAATTAGGAATGGTTTGAGCAAAGTGAATAGGAGTTGAAATTGAACCTGAAACACTCCGAACACCAAGTGTGAATGAACCTGGAGACATATTAAGTGTCTGGGGACCTCTCTGGAAAAGTTGCCCATTTCTTTGAATTTCTGCCACCTCAACCAAATTGAGACGAAGTGACTGCATTCGGTTTAATATTTTTGCTTTTCATCTTCTTCCGAGTTTTGGACTCAATACTGCAGTACCGTTATCACTTATCATGGGCAGTACCCCGGGGTGGCAACTACAAAGACAGGGGTTTTCTTAACCCTTCTAGAAGGGAATAAGTTGTTTAATTAAGTAGGTTATAGGAACATAGTAAGAAAGAAGACATTGAGAGGATTTGAATGGTATAATTTTTATATTAATCATACAAGATTTAGGTTTTCAAAAGTCATTTTAAGAACTTATAATACAAAAAATTTCTTGAACATCAAATCAATCAAACTCCAACCCATTTTTGAAATTATTAAAAATTATTATTTCTCAAATACACTTCTAAAAAAAATTCTAATAATCCTAGTGTTAAAACTTCATTATTACATGTAAAAGTTTTATCATAAGCTCTTTTGAGGTTATAATAATTTCTTAAATTTGAAGTATACAACTTTCTTTACCCTTCAACCCCTAAAGGATGTTGCCTACCAAAAGTGTTGTCTGTATTTGTACAAGAATCATTTAGTACTTGAAGAAACTATTTAATGAAAAATGCCTAAAATTCCACAAAAAATCCTAGTTGACCAATAGTATGTTTATGACTTGGCTCAAAATTTACAACTCCAATGAGATTCATATGCTATCCAAATACCCCATCTGTATACAACACAAGAGTTTGTATACAAAACAACAACATTCTTTAGCCCTAAAGGACACAACGTGCCGCTGCGACCAGTACAATACGGGGTATTTTTCTTGTATTTGGAATGGATCCACACCTCTACTGCCTTTGAGATCAACAAAGAAGTTGGAGAATAGATCAAAGCGGTTCTAATGAGCTACTTGAGATCCCAAATTAAAACTTCTTACTAATAGCAAATATGGATTATACGACAGCGTATATGGTCCTTTAACCCCTAAAGGACCAAACTCAGTTTTTATCAAAAATTCTCAAAAACTGCCATTTGTAGAGCATCAGCCAAATCTGAAAACAAAAACACTTTTTTGCATATGTAACCGCAGGATCTTATAGAGCAATAGTTTCTAAAATGTGGAAATAAATTCAAAATTTTTCACCAAGTGATTGGAAGATAGAACAATTTGAAAAGTTTTTTTAGGTCATGTGGAAAATCAGGCAGCTACCTTCAAAAGGTGAAATTCCTAAGGGGAAAAGGTCATGTCAGCGGTACTTCTCTAGATTCTAAATTCCGCCTAAGTAATGTGCCTATCAAAAAAAATTCAAATCTTTTGGAATTGTACAACATGTGGGAAAAAAACAAGAAGTAAAAAGAAGTAGAGAATGATTAAAAACATCATATGTTAATAATTTAGTTATGGAAATAAAAAAAATTCAATCCCAACGGTTGTAATGTTGTGAGTAACAATTTACAACCTTTGGTCTTACATGTTTTCAAGAATATTGAAAATTGAGTAAATTAAGAGACTTTAAAGTTTATTTTAGAGTGGAGAATCCATAACTGCCTGCAAACAAAAACTCCTCATAACTTTCATCTCATCAATCCAAATGGAATGATTTAAATATTTCCACATACATGTAAATCTCTTGAACCAATTTCAAATTTTAGTTTTTGAAAAAAGTGATTCTTAAAAAACTGCCCAAGCTGCCCGCCAAACGTAAAAAGCAACATGTTAGGCTATAACTTTTTGCTCACAATTCCAAACGTCATGAAAATTAGTGCAAATGAAAGATATTCCTCATCCCAACATTCTCTTAAAATTTCAATTTAAAGTATGGAAATCTCCAATCACAGGTACCTGCCCAATATTTCTATGTTTCCAAAAAAGGCAGCTTGGTCGTTTAGGGGTCAAGGGTTAAACTATCCCTGCACATTATACAGGAGTTGCCACCCCGGGGGCAGTACAATGGCTGAGTTTGAGGTTGAGTGGTGCAGTTGAAATATATTAAATAATAGCATGTTGGCTATCAAGTAGCCCACAAGGCGAGCCGCCCAGCTACTAGTTGAGTAGGCTGCATCATTCGATCCAAAACAGGCACTTTTGTCGTACCCGAGGAGCGGAACTGAGATACGCAGATACATACTGTACAGTATTGTTGATCGTAGCATTCACCTGTCATCGAGTGGGACTTTGTGGCGTTATATCCGATGCGGGTGCTACCTATAAGGCCCTAGGGTCCGCTGTCGTTCGTTATCAGGTGCACTGTCTACTTACTACAGTTTTTTTTCTAAAAGGCTGGACCCTGCCATTCTAGCAATTCCTCTTGTTGGTGACACTTCTAAGTTGAAATATCCATGATAAGATGAGTGGGTCTAGCAGTCTAGTACTCTCAAATTTCCTTGTGCTCAGACACTCTAATATCACCCTCCGGTACACTCCCAATAACACAATCTGGCGTGCTCCTATAATATGTATTTATAAGTGAATGACTTACACTTGTCACATATTGAACACAAATTGAAGACAGGAACTTTTGACTCCCTAGAAGTCCAAGATATTTGGGTGCTGGCTAGCACCGGCTGTTTAGTAAAGTGAATCTAGTCAGGTGCACTTAAATGGCTATATCCTATATCCGTTCCTAGGACTATAGTTACACCAAGGGTGACCATATCCACGAATACAATTGATAGCATTAAAGCTACTGAAAACTTCATTCTAAGTCGTGATAAGATTTAGGGTAACCAAAAAAGGGGAGGACAAAATTACTTGAGGTGCAGCAAGGGCAAAAGCTTGAGCGGCGGGCCGAATCCAAATCTGACAACCGTCAGACATGTGGAGAATTGGTGGGTGTACCTTTCCATAATAAGGTTGATAGTTCAGAGGGAACCAGTTTGGTAGCCTGTAAATCTCACGAAGAGATTTGAGGCCATTCGCCTTTACCTTAGCTTTACGTTAAGTTTAAAGTCTCTCTGAAACTTCTTTCATTGGCGTCGAAAAAAAATAAAAATAAAATCTGACCTTGTTTATTGTTCCGCAATTCATGAACTTCCTCCTCTTCTGATTGCAGTTGTAAGGGCATCCCCAATGTAGCCGTAACAAGGCAGAGGAAAATCCAGCCTGACATATTAACAGCTATCATGTTATGATCTGATGGCTGTTAACATGTCAGGCTTGGTTCTCTTGTGCCTTGTTAGGGCATCCTCAATGCAATTGTAATAGAGCCAGGCAAAAGCTTGTGTAGTGGTTTAAACCGGACTTGAGCAAAAACATGGACTCCAATGCAGCATGTAAACTATACTGCATTTTTCAGGGCTCCCCACATAAGAGCCCCTCCCTTGCAAATTTTCACTATTTGGAGAGTCCTGCATACCACTCCAGCTCTAACACTGACACAATTTCATGGAATTTCATATACTTCTGACATGAATCCACCACACATAAGCATTTAAAAAAACATAAACTATTAAAAACTCATGTTTAGTGGGTGTCAGAGCTTGTGTGCATTGGGGTTACTGCACCGGGGAAATGCCCTTGCTTTGCATCTGACGTAGAATGACACACTGTTTGACAGAGTTTGGGGAGCTGATATCCCGGCTGGATTGGGGATGCCCTTACAGCTACATTGGATATGGTCTAAGGGCATTTCTAATCCAGCTAGGAAAGGAGCTTCGGAAACTGTGTCAGATCGTGTCTGACTTGGGGTTAGATACAAAGCAAGGGCATTTCCAAGTCCAGCAGCCTCCAATGCAAGCAAGTTATGACACTCACTAACCACAATTTTTTAATTGTTAATGTCTTTTGTAAGTGCTTATGTGAAGAGATTCATGTTAAAAATATTTGAAATTGCATGAAATTGCGTCAGAGTTAGAGTTGGAGTGGTATGCAAGACTCTCCAAAATGGCCAAATATGCAGGGGAGGGGCTCTTATGTAGGGAGGCCTGAAAAATACAATTGCAAATACCTGCTACATTGGAGCCCTGATTTTTAGTTAAGCCGGATTAACTCTTGGTACAAGTATTTTTGGTGCCTGATTGCGGCTGGATTGGGGATGCCCTAAGAGCATCTCCAATGTATCCATAACACAACACTAAAAAGCCTGTACAGATTGTTAAATCAGGCTTGAGTGAAATCAAGGCTCCAATGTAGCAAGTACTTGCAACTGCAATTTTCAGGTCTCCCCATGCAAGAGCCCCTCCCCTGTATATTTGCACTCTTTGGAGAGTCTTGAATACCACTCCAAAGTGTCTAATACTCTGACCCTGACACAATTTTTGATGTTTCTGACAAGAATCTCCTCACATAAGTACTTAAAAAAGGCATAAACAATTAAAAAGCATTGTTTAGTGAGTGCCATAACTTGTTTGCATTGGGAGTTGGTGAGCTAAGAAATGCCCATGCCCTGTTGTCATACATGGTTTGACACCATGCATGGGTCTTTTGTTACGGTTGGATTGGAGATGCTCTAAACTTACATGTACATCATGCAAAGTTATTGCCAACTGACTGGGAGTTTTTGAAAAAAATATGGATACAGTAGTGTGGCAGCATTTTTGAGTTTGGATTAGTTCAATGGATTCTGCTTTTCATTTGTAGAGAGCAAAATCCAAGTAGAGATACTTAGGGCCACTTCACACTATGGCCAAAGGTCAAGAGGCTGCTGGTTTTCACCAATCAAATTGCAAAATGCCAAGAGTTTGGCCTCTTGGCCCTTCGCACTAGAGGTCCAACTTAGAATGCTGTCATCTTTCAAATGCATACATGGTAGCACTTTGTCATCCAAAGCAATAGCTTCTCAAGAAAAGTTTGGGTCAAGAAAAAATGGAAACTCAAACTATCGTGGAGTCGTTGTCAAATTTTTCCATAAAATAATCATAAGCTGACAAGATTGACCATTAGATTTGGAAGGTCTAATAAATGTTATGACTTTGGGTTTTGGGCTTGGCCTTTGGAGGCTTCACACTATGGCCATTCAAGTAGAGAGGCTATTGAAGTTCATTGCCAAGAGTTTGACCTTTGGACTTGGCCTTTGGAGGCTTCACATTAAGGGCAACCAAAGGTGTCAGAAACAATATTTTATTGCCTATTTTTAGCCCATTTCTTTGGCCTCTCAACAAAGTTTGGTCACTCAATTCCACGGCCTCTTGACTTGGTTGGTTATAGTGTGAAGCAGCCCTTAGCATTTAATGAATGGAAGGATTTCATTGTACTAGTAGTAACCATGTTGTTGATTAGACTAAGCTCTAATCCCACAACAACAAGGGTTGTCAATATTAAATAGCAATTTGAGAGGTACAATAGAACTCTTGTAAGCTAATATCCTCTAAACTAGTATCCTTTGTAAACTAATGTATAACACAAATCTCAATGTCAAACCATACATTAGTCATAATCCAAAGCAATTAATTCAATAGTAGTAATGCTCCTTGATGCTATCCTAGCACTGACCTTAAGATCAATTCATTCACACTTCCACTAAATTAACTAATAACTTACTTAAATTAATATATTTCTTGGATTCCCAACCATATCAGGTTTAGATGAGTTCTATTGTATATGGTCATCCACAACACGTGTATAGTAGAAAATGGTCCCTCTTCCTATTAGAATGGTAGGTTGAGTGGTTAATAATCATGGAAAGTAGTGTGGGCCAACGTGCTCAATGGTTTGATTAGATGTTTTGTCACCTCATCTCAATATATGGTAAGAAGTGCCCCCAAAAGTAGACCCTATCAATTACTTTCTAGTAATCTTGTTAAAGAGTTGAGACCTACATTTGGTCCATTAGTTTTTATGACAAGTTAGATCAATGAGGGTCATTAAGTTTACTCTACATAGATAATGTTTCTACTACTGTTGTATGATATGATGTCATTTGGTACATATGGATGCAATCTTTGAGTATAGTCATAATCTCAAATTTTAGTATAATATTTTTGCACTTATTTACTTTAAGGCATGGTCCTTGCTTTAATCATGATCTAAATTTTTAAAGATTAGCTCCATTCAAGGAATAGACAACAAAAATCATAATTGTTTGAAGTTGCCATATCCCTTAAGCATTGTAATTTGTTGTATGGTCAATTTGGTTTTTTTTGTTATAATCCCCTCAAATTTTATACTAAATGCAAAATAGCCTAATGTCACATGACATGGCATCAAGGGCTATGCTACATTGCATGTATAGTTTCATCTCACATGGATAATATGATTTTTAGTTGATTTGAGAGTGCTTGGAGCAATTGGCAATTTACTTGGGTTGATACCCAATTTTGGGGCAAATAGGGTTTGGTTGATAGACAGACACTCTCCTTGGCTTGGCATTCTTTGTCAAGTAAAATATTGTAATTTTTTTGAAAAAAAGTTGTTTTGTGTAATCAAGGCTTTGGTATATATATATATATAATATATATATATATATATATATTATATATATATATATTTATATATATATATATATATATATATATATATATATATATATATTTCTATTTTTGCACTTCGTAGGTTTTCTTGTGAGTTGAAGTGATAAATAGATTGTCTTCACAAAGTGTTTAAAGGTTGGGAGTGGGTACTTGAAGTTTGCTATTAACTAGGAAGCAGAAATTAGTGGTTAGTTTGGCTCTAAGATGAACAATTATTGTCCATAGTTATTGTCTATTTTCTTACTTTCATCAGTTTTGTTGTATTTGGATTGGCATACATACATTAAGATTTAGTGCATTGCAAAATTAAATTAACTTCGTTGAGTCTTTGAGAGAAACTGTCATTGTGTATATTTTGTGTTTGATGTTGGCATGGAGACTAGGGTTTTTTTTTATGGTTTTGGACCGACAGCTTCTTAGGCCACATGGTAAATTTTAATGGTGCAAATATGGCCATACAAGATTTTGTTTAAGTGTAGAATTAGGCTACAAGTATCTACACTTTGAGCTTGCTGATTGAGATTAATTTTTTCTAAAACCAAAAATTGGTGTTGCAAGAATAAATTTAATGAAAACGTGGGTTACAAAACTCAAAAATCTATAACAAAAGAGGCCTTGTCTCAAAGAAACTTAGGAGCAGCTTGATTTTCAAATGATATGGCTCCACATGGCATGAAGACCAAGGTATTTTTTTGCCTAAGTTCCTACTCAACTGGTTACAAACATCAACATATTTTTTTTAGTGCAAGACAAGCATCTAGATTTGAAATGTTGAGCAACATCTGACATCAAGATGCTATTTTTTCTTAATTTTTTTGTATAAGCTTGTAGCTTGGATTAATTTTTTGTAGCTTTCTGGCTTTTAAAAGCCTAAAAAATACCCCGATGGTGGCTGTCATTAAAAAAACTGTTGTAAGTATCAAAACCCTTACCATTAAGGCTTTTGTAGATTTTGTAACTTCTAAAGCAGTGATGGCCTATAGTAGAACTGTGAGTGTATGCAAAGTTCCGTAAGTGACCTAGTGCAGTATAAAAAATAAATTGGAAAATATATCTAAGTTAGAGGATATATGCAAAATATGAGGAGATCTGCAAATCTCTAGGATATAGAAATTTCAAAATTACATGAATAATTCAAAAGTAATCAAATGCATCATTGTGCTATTGATTGATTGATTGGTTGATAGATTGGTTGATAGATTGGTTGATTTATATTTAATTTTGAAGTATTTATTTCTTAAGAAGCATTCTATGTTGTTGCTTTTTATATAAATTTTGCTAGTAGCATCAGGTAGAAGGTGAAATTTAACCCCTTGTTGCATGAGGTCCAAAGACACTTAACATCCTCTTTGCTTTTCAAGCTCGGTTTTCAAGTGTTGTAAGTCTAAATGTCAATAAAGTATAAAAATCTCAACCATGCAATCTTGTAGTGTGCTCATTGCAGATCATAATGATCAAATTTAATGTCATTTGGCTACTTAGATTGAAAAATTATAATGATTTTGCATTGAAAAAAGATGTTGAACTTTTCCTAAAAACACATTTGGAGGTGAATTTTGATTTCTAAACTTGCTCAAATGAAAAATATTAAAATGAAGTGATTTAAAATCAATATACAAACACATTGATGAAAAAAAAGATCATTAAATATACTCATTGTGTTTGCAAAATTGTTTTGAAATGTAAAATAGAAGTGGAAAAAGTAGCAAAAAATCACATTTATGGCAAAACCTCCCTCTACTAAAATGCTTCTCATTCACTCATACTTGCTTGGATTGATATAAAATTTTAACAAAAAAAACTAAACTAGTATGCACAACTTTTCCAATAAAAACCATTGAAAATGTAATTTGAATGAAGAAGTTGTAGGCCACCAAAGTTCATTGGCTTGAAAAAATGCATGGGTTATGAACTTTGAGTTGCTTCCAATCATTCAAAAAAAATTGGATTGACATGAAAATTCTACCACAATTACTAGACTTTAAGGGAAAAAAACCAACAAATTTTATTGAAAACAAATGTTTGATGAAAAAGATACAAGCCCTCAAACTTGCAGCCACAACAATGCAATGTGGTGAACTCAAATTGAACCTATGAACTTTGAATGGCTTTTACAAACTCAATATGTCTTATATTAATATGAAAACTTCACCATAAAAACTAGACTAGTATGTGCAACTTTACCAAGTAGTTTTATTTAATTCTGACTATAGATGCAAAAGTTGCAACACTTCAAATCTTACTGCATGAGTGTTAAAGAACACATTCTGTCCCCTTAGGCAATGAGGGGTTAAAACATCTTCAATGGACGTATAGAATGCAAAGAATGGAATTATGTTATAATTGTGGCTTGAAAATTTGACAAGTTTGATCAAGTGCATTACACTCCAATCCATGCAAATAGAAAGGAGTGGAAATTTCACTTATAAATGCTCCTCCTTACCCAAGGAGAAATTATCCCTTTTGCACACCTAGAATCTGTTTCTTGCCACATGACATTGACAAAGCCTTCTTGTGAAACGTATGGGATTTTGAAAACACGCAATTTTTTTTTGTGTGGAAGATGAAATTTATAAAGCAAATGGTGCAAGATAGCATAAAACAACAAAAATCTAACAACCATATGAGTTGTTTATAGCACCCCTTACTAAATTGAAACTCTTTGTATTAACCTCTAAAATTCTTTTGTGTTTAGAGGCTCAAAATTGCTTCAAAATACTAGTCCCCAAACCAGGGTCAAAATCTTCATTGAAATTATTTTTTCACAAATCCAACCATAGGATCCTTTAGTTGACTTGCACAACTACATTGTCCCAAAATTTCAAAAAAAAAATCCCCACCAATTGCAAGATCAATGTGCCCAAACTTCAAAATGTAAGCTTTTCTAGTCCTTCCAGAAGGTGAAGTTTTTTTTTTTTTTTTCAAACTTTTTAGAGAAAAACACGTATATTGTATTTCTTGTGCAATTTTTGCAATATGTTGGAAAATGGGTTGAAAGCATATATAAAAAATAATAACCAAAAAAAACTTTGGATTCGTTTTTATAAAAATTGTAAAGTGAAAGGTATTGATGAATGAAAGATGTAACCAATATGCTAATAAGTTTTGGAAGAATTTGAAAATTGTTAATCCCAATGGTGAGAATGCTCTAACACACAATAAGTAACTTTAGTTTTCATTTTCATTTGAAATTTTTCAAAACTGAGAGTAAAAGATAACTTTATATGCTTTTTCTACCCTCTTCCTACCTTCATTGCTTGCAAAAGAAAACTCCTTTTAACTTTTACCTCATTATTTGGAATTGAGTGATTCAAACTTTTTGAGTAGGTATCAATCTATAAAATTATATAAAAATAAAAATAAAATTTTTAGAATATATTTTTTGCTGCCCAGTTTGACATTGAAATTGAGAAAACCTTACAACTTTTGCATTACTTATTGGAATGACATGAAATAAAGCTTCACATGTAGATTATGATGAGTAGCATCCATCCTAAAAATTTCATGAAAATTTTCCAAATTATAAAGTCAACAGAGCCTGCCCGAGTTCTCATAAAGCCTAAAGTGGGCTCCTTGGGCCTTTAGGGGTTAATTAGTAGGAAGGTTTGAAAATAAGAGTGACAAAACCAAATTGAAACTATTGATTGTCAAAAAAAGGTTATTAACCCGTAAAGGACCATACTCGCTTTTTTAGCAACATAGCAATTTTGGGCAGGCACCTGTGATTGGAGATTTTTATATTTTAGGCTAATTTTTTTACGGAATGTGGGAACATGGTTTATTTTTCATATGCACTAAATTTCATGACATTTGGAATTGTGAGTAAAAAGTTATGGCCTAATATGTTGTTTTTTTCTCTTGCTGGACAGCCAGGGCAGATTTTTAAAATCACTTTTTTCAAAAACAAAAGTTTTAAATTGGTTTAGGAGATTTATGTGAATGTAGGAAGCTTTTGAAACATTCCGTTTTGATTGCCAAGATGAATGTTAATATGTTATGAGGATTTTTTGTTTGTGGGCAATTATGGATTCTTGACTCTAAAATAAATTTTGAAATCCTTTATTTCACTTAGTTTTCATTATTTTGGAAAAAAAAACAAAACCAAAGAATGTAGATTGTTTATCACAACATTACTACCATTGGGATTGGCATTTTCATTTCCATAGTTAAATTCTTAAATTTTTGTATTTTGAATCATTCTCTATTTCTTTTTACTTACTAAACTTTTTCCATATGTTATACAATTTGAAATGATTTGAATTAATTTTGACATGTACTTTACTTAGGTGGAATAAGGAATTTAGAGAAGTACCACCCACATGGCTTTTTTTCCTTAAGAATTTCACCTTTTGAAGGGTAGCTACCCGATTTTTCACAAGATGTTTTTAAATATTCAAACCATTCTAGCTTCCAATCCATGTGATGGAAAATTCTGAAAAAATTTCCACATCTTCTGAACCTATTCTTCTACAATATCCTACGGTCACATATGCATAAGAATGTTTTTGTTTTCAAATTTGGTTGATGCTTTAAAAATGGCAGTTTTGGAGAGATTTTAGTGAAAACTTTGCTTGGTCCTTTACGGGTTAACATTCAAAAGCAACCACTTATTTGACATTTTTGGCCAAAAATTTGTTGGATTATTACTCTCAACTCACAATACCCACATGCGGCACTTGTTCTTCTGATTGAGCGCGTTCTTCAGCGTCGCAATTGGAGATGCTCTGAGGAAGAAACGTGTGGACCAGAAGCTGAATAGACATTGCTAAAAACAGTCACAAACGCGTGGAACAGACTAACATCAGATGAAATCATGATCATGTCCAAGGATGCGCGCAGTTTTTTCCATCTTGAAGAATGTCGTTGGGAACAAGGTGCCGTGGATCTCTGAAGATTCCTCTCAATTGCTTGTGAAAAAGTGAAGGTAATATTATAATGGGAAATTTTTATGGATACCCTTGAAGTTTGCCATTTGCCATGTATGTATAGATATCCCTGTTTTTTCAGAAATTGCACAAATATTTAATAATTTTCAAGCATTTGTTGTATTGTGCATGCTATTTCTTTTTCCCTTGTGCGCGCATTGCTTCTTTTCTGGTCTATTGTGGAAGTAGCGTGCATAACAAAATAAACACCTGAAAATTATAGTCCAAAGGTATTTGTGCAATTTCTGAAAAACCAGGGGTATCTTTACAAATACAGCAATCTTCAGGGGTGTCCATAATATTTTCCCTATTATGATTGAGAATGAAATAATTACACGTAGGGATTTTTCGATATTTCCGTCTCTTGTGCTGTTCTGTACATGGGAGGAAAGTCAGCTATGCTTTTGGAATTTCACACTTCACCAGAGTTTATCCACTTCAGAAAAGTGATCTCCAACAATGCAACCAAACATGGGATACTACTTCTAACGAGAGTACCCCATACTGCAATTAAGCTCTATCAATATATCAGGTTGATCCAAGAGAGAGAGAGAGTGACTACAATAATGTCCCTGCGCATCTGATACATCCAAAGATTTCTCTGTTGTGCTCGAAAGAGAAGTTATCCTCAGAAAGGTCATCCGATGAGGGATGTTAAGCATGCCACGAAGTGAAATCGATATCAATCGATCCCTAATACCTGCATTCCAATTTAGCATTGTGTCACTGTGGTTAAGATGCCAGTTCACATCATTCATTCGGTTAGTTCAAGCTTGACGCTCAGCAAAGCTCGGCATTTAACTTCGTCAGAGGCCACGTGTTGTATATAGTTACATCCAATAGGCCATACGCACAAGCATCAAAAAATATACTTAAAGGAATAACCGGTTCTTCAAAACATGAACCATTTCCAGATGAACGGCAGCACATGCTATGTATCTTGATGAACTGGCGATATGTATCTTCAGAAATCCATCATGCTAGTGAAATGGGGAACTGGCATCCTCTACTCGTTAATCGTCACTGATGGAATTTAGGAGGGTTTGCCATGCTTTTTTCCTATCGAACTTGGTACATGCAATACCAACGTTTGTCTCACCATTTTAGAGCAAACTATAGAGATTTCCTCCGGATAGACAAGGCACTACATGTCAACGAGTCAAAAATTTGACTTTGAAAATCCACTCGATATTAGAAAGAAACTTTGAAATTTAAATTTAGTTTGAAACGACCATTAAGTTTCCAACTTTGAAATGAATCCTTGCTTTTATTAGCTATATTTTTGGTGTTGCTGGAAGGATAAATTCTAGTCTATAGTGTGTGAAGAGCGTTGTTTCAAAGATCAGCAGCGTTGTGGTTTCCACTGATATGCTTCACGAGTTGAATCAGCCTTGGCCTCCCTGAACACTATCTGCAACACAAGTTGTTCTGCTGAGGATTTTATACATCTCCAAAAAATCATCATGCTACTGAAGTGGGGACTAAAACTCTCTGCTCATTGCATTGAGCGCTCCCATGTAAGGAGAGCATTGTTTCCCACATCAGTAACATTATGGGTTTTCATTGATATGCGCACTTGTAGAAGTCGCGTTGAAATCTCCGGACAGTCTTCTACACATCTATATAAGCAGTATTTTATACATATCTCCAGAAACCCATCATGCTACTGAAGTGGGAACTATAAACATTCTGCTCATTGAGCGTCTCCACACAAGAAGAGCATTATTTCCCACATCAGTAACATTATGGTTTTCACTGATATGTGTCAGCCTTGGCCGCTCTGAACAGCGTTTGCAACTCAAGCCATTACGTACTAAAACTGCAATGCACACAATAAGGTGCCAACATTGAGAATGCACAAAAAACTCTATGATGATACAACTGAATAAAAACAACAAAAATAAATATCCCGGAATGATCTCTGGAGCATGGAGGTCATGTGAGGACGATTGAGATCCAAAGCTGGAAGATGAGACTAAGTGAGAGACGCAAAGATTTATAGTGCGTTCAAATTCAACACTGACGGAGTGGATTTGTATTATAAAAAAGTTAACGCTTGTAGGGTAGGAGCATGGGATGAATGTGAGAAAGAGAACCTAATCTTCTGGGGATTCTGCGCTATGGCTTTCCTTGCCTGGCGTGCATGTCTCATGCCGTTGACCCCACCAAGGGTGCGTCCTTGCATGAGTCACTCTGGCCTAGCTCTTGCTTGCACTTGCATGGAGGCAAAATCTCGTGCGATACATTTTGTACCACAGGCATGACCTAATAATTAATTTAATTCTCCAGTTAAATTTGCATAGATGCGTAGGAGTCTAGGTGGATCCCTAGAGGGGTTCCATTTATTAAACTTGCCGTTCCTTGTCTATCACAATTTGAAGGTCCATGTTTGGAGCTTCATTGAAGAGTATGGGACAATTTTGTCACATGATATTTTAATTGCAAATGCATGAAATGAAGCATACTTTAGTATACATGGTTGTTGAGTGAATTAAGCATACAATGTGGTATGTACACAGTACATGAACTGATATCTAAACTTGAGAACCCAAAAGTTTCTTTGGAAGCAACATGTTGGTTCTTAGTAGGGTGTACCTCCTAACAAACACACATTCATTCACGCTTGTATTTTATACTAAAGTAAATTTTTTTTGAAGTAATATTTAACAAAGCAAGCTCACACCCTTGCGCTGCTTCAGATGCAGCATGCGGTATTTTGTGGCATCAATATTACTTGCGTGTAGGCTTGCGGAAGTTTGTTGCTTTGACTATTTTGTGGTGGATAATATTGGTCGTAAAGAGGTCTTCAGATATACTACATTCTTGTAGAAGAGAGGATTTACCACTCAAAGACTGCTCAAAGGTACTAGTAGAAAACAAGGTCCAAATCAACCAGTCTTAATTAACACAAATATATCTTAACTAGCACAATTTTGTTCAAAATTTTCAAATCAAGATATCTAAATTAGCAAAATAACATTGACTTGGGTTCGATTTGGTAACAATGAGGTGTTGAAAGATCCCACATGAGAAGGACTAACTTAAGTAGAGGAATATAAGCCAAGAGTGCTTGAAATGGTGTACTTGGCGGAGGTGGAGGAACCAAACACATGCCAAGCTTAGTCATGTAGAGAAAATGTTTGTTGCATGGTGAAGACTTTATAAGAATATCATAAGTTTGAATTCAACATCTTTGGAAAGAACTTGCTTACAATGTGCTATTCATTAAATTGAGAAAAGCACTTTCCCAAAACGTATTTTGGGTGATGGCACGATCAAGGTACCCCCGAAAGGGCTTGCCAGACCTCCGGAAAGGACTCTTTCCTGAGGAGTCTGGATTATTTTTGTTTAGGTAAAAGTTTGAACTTGCAAGTGATGAAACATTTTTTTAAAACTTTCCTTATGTTAAGACATTCATTTAGAAAGTGTTCCTTCCATCAAAAGGAATTTCTTGATTTTTTTTCTCACCATAAAAGTGATTAGAACCCAAATGTCCTAATCTGGACTTTTTTTGACTTGTAATTTGTAATGGCTCCCTAAAATGAATTATTAACATTTTAATAATTTTGACCATATGTGCACCTAGAAACAAGTATATGTGCATGATTTTGCCACTTCAAAAAAAAATTACAAAATTTTAATGTTCTTTATTGGACGTGGAAAAAACTCACATGAAAGTGTCCCTAAGAGAACTCATAACAACTAGTTTTAATAATGTATGGATTAATACACTTCAAATTCATGGACCATAGAAGCTTGCACAATTATAAATGGTTTAACCTAATTCCTACTAACCAAACTTGTAGTCAAGATGAGTCCTTTACTTCATTTTGATGAAATGAGACAGTTCCGGAACTTCTCACATAATTGCTCATTTAGACATGATAACATTCATCATTTGAAAAAATGTATTTTTTTTCTACAAATCTACAAGTATAAGCAACTTCTTGCCAAAAAATAAATAGCAAAGCACTATCTACTAGGATGTAATAAATAGCAAAAGTATCATGGGTATGGCCAAATTGAAGTTAAGCAGTCCTTTTTGGGTACCCTAGTCATGCCATTGCCCTTTTGGAAATGCTAAATTTTGCTTCTGTGAGAATATTTTGGTGATTTGAAATGAGTTTTTTAACAATTCTTGTGAGGTATTTCATCATTGATGTAAGGTCTTGAAGAAATCATCATAAAATTCACTCTAAATTACCTAAAAACTCTTGAAAACAAAATATTCAAAAGTCCCAATATGTAAGTTTTTCCCAATTTAATGTTAAATGAATAACATGTTTTACAAATAGGATGATGTTGGATATTAATATGCTTGGAGCAAGAATGATAATTAGAACTATGTATCGTGGCAACAACACATTGATTATTAGAATATGTAAGTAGGATGTTTCTTTAGAAACCCAAGTTCTTGAAATAATTTTTTTAATCAAATAGCTTTAGTAGTGGCTTTTACTAAAGCCACGTATTCAAATTTTATGGAGGAACAAGTTTTTGATTGTTGTTTCATATTGCTCCAAAAGATAACACCACTAGCTATAAGAAAACAATAGCTGAATGTGGAATGGTGTGTATCTTTACCACCCCTCAATCAATGTTGCAATAGGCATAGAGATTATCTTCTTATGCAAATTGTTGACAACGTACATGTCAAAAGGTAAAGTGTTTTTGATGTATCTCAATGTTTGTTTAAGTGTGTAAATATGTGAGTCAATTGGAAGTGCAAGATTTTGAGCTATATTGTTGATTGTATAGGCACAAGTGGGTCAAATACTAACGATGGCATGCAAAAGGTAGCCAACTATTCATGAACAAAGATGTTGATTTTTTTTGTAATGAATTAGGTTCTTTTTATTAAAAAAACCCTTGATTATATAGGTGTATTCAAAAAGTTGCAATTTAACATGTCATATTCTTGAAACTTAGAATTGAGATAATTTTGTTAATGTATAATAATCCAATTTGTTGTTTTATTTCTTAAAACAACATTGCGGCAAGAGTATAGTGAAGATTACTTTAATTTGAAATGTTAAGTTCATTTGTAAAATGGCTTTAATATTGTGAATAAGAGCAAACTAATCATTCATTAATGTTCAGTCATTGACATAAACAAGAAGAATGATAATATTGTGATTAGCTTTTTGTTTGATGTAAATGCTTGATTGCTTGTATCTAATTCCAAATTTTAAAAGTTGCCAGAGAAAAGATATTGATCCAAACATTGATACCATGCTCAAGTAGACTATTGAAGTTTTTTCAATGATTTGCTGAGTTTGCAAATTAAACAGATTTAAACTAGAAGGTACCAATTCAAGAAGCCTTCAAGTATAGACCTATGAATGTATTCTTAAATAAAGTCATTAACCCAATATTCATTAATTTGGAAAAGAATTTAATTTTAGGACTTTTGGGTTTTATTGTTTTGAAAAAGTATTTAATAAATACCCTTTCAAAAACATGAAATTCAAGAGTTTCAAATTTATGTTTTTTATTTGAATTAACGAATATTGCATTCATTTGAAAATGTAATCTTTACATCCAATTGATGGGTTTCAAAGTTATGTTGAGTGGCAACAGCTAGTTATACTTTAATGGAATTGTATTTAACAATAGGAAAAAAGGTCTCCATATAATTTTCTTGTATCTGATTGAAGTTACATCCACTAAATGAGCTTTATACTTATCTAGAATTCCTTCAACCTTGAGTTATAATCTTAAAATCCATTTTAAATTTATGTCTTTACAAGATGGTGGTAAAAATGTGAGTATCCAAGTTTTTTTTTAATGAATGAAACTCAACATGGATGGTTGTTTGCCAATACTAAGAATTAGACTAAGCTCAAGCTATTTGTATGGTTTGAAGAAGATTTAAAGAAATATGAACAACAATGTCTTGATAATGTGTTTTGAAATTGGATTTTATTGTGAATGCTTACACTACAATGGGTTTAAGTAATTGCCTTATGAGTTTTATTTTTCATGTACATCGTACATAAAGTAGTTGACAAAATAACAGCAACCAACTGTATGAAAGAAATATGCATGAATTGGTTTTGAATATAAAAATAATTTGGAAGAATTGTTTGTTATTGTACTTAATGGACCATTGTTATTAGGTCATACTCCCTCTATTTCTGAAAGAAACCTGGATTCATGTTTTTTTTTGTTTCAAAAAAAACCCGCGTTTGTCTCTTGAGTTTATTTTATTTTATAAAAAATCCTACTCTTATCTTTTAAATTAAATTAACTACTTAGCATGTTTGGTGATATTTTTTGGGCTTTTTATGTTCATTGATTGCTAATGTTTGTTTGCGAATTTTGCCTATTGTTAAGCTAAAATCATCAATAATATCAACAAAAATATTTGGTTTTTTTATAAATGGGTCTCCTTGGGCAACTAGGTTAACTTGTTCTTTACTTACAATTGCATTGACACATTTCATATCATTCATTTTTCTAACCATTTCTGACAATAACAAAACATTTGAAATTTCAAAACTTTGGTACTAATTTTCTCTCCTTTCTAAAAAACTTTAATTCTAGAAAAATTCAAAATAGGTTTGGAATGGTTTAAGCCTAATATCCAATAACTCCCAATTACAATTTGTTGTTAATATTCCTTAACTCCTCACAAATTCTCAAATACAGGTTTCTTTCATAAACAAAGGGAGTACAATTTAATACAATGGTCTAAAAAAGACCAGCCCTTTAGATTTTATACACTTTGTTGTATGGAAGTTTGTTGTTGTAATTGTGCTTATAAAGACATCCAAGGCAAGTCTTGAGTTTGAGGTAATTGTTCTATGAGTTTTTAAGGTGTGTTGGTCATATTTTAAAATGAAGCAAGATTTACTTAAAAAATCATCTTGTTTTGTTCCTAAAACAGTAGTTGTTTTAAAAATTTAGCAAGAATTTTATCAAAAATGACATTTTAAAGTATGATTTCTTTTATAGCTATATATTCATTCAATAATAAGCTTTAATTTCTTCATTGTAACCCAAAAAAATTGCTTCATATGAATAGAAGGAGTTTAATTTTGTCTTTGTTCTTTGAAGATGAGAATACAAGCTTTTCAATAAAAGTCTTACAATAAAATAATTTGGATAGTCAACCAAGCCAAAACTCAAACTAAATGGCATTTATTGATATAGCCTTGGTAGGACTCTTATTTTGAAAATAAAAGGTTGTGTGAAGTGCTTTGCCCCAAAATATGTTAGATGATATTGCATAAGACAATCATTGTAATACAAATGATGATTGATTTTACAAAACACCAAGCAAAGCCAATATTAGATTTTTTTAATGAAATTTTTAGTTTAACTAAAGTACGTGAACTAAGGTCAAATGTAGAGTAAATAAATGTTAAATCAAGAAAAAGAAGGAGAAAATAAAGGTAGAAGTTTATCAAGTTAGAATATTTGTGCATACTCCTTGTGAGTAAGTTTTATAACTATGCTTATATGTTAATTGATCATAAATATATGCCCATAATATAACATAATTTGAATGGCAGTAATTTGGCAACTCTTTTTTAATGTTGCATCCACACATTAAGAAAATATTTTGATAATTTATTCACAATCATTATCACAATTTGTATATTTTGTAACTTCTACTAGTTACTTGTAAATCAACAAATTTAATTAGTTTTTAATTTATACCACATTTTAATTCAAAATAACTATGGCCTACTTAAGAAAGATTTATTAAATTCAATTAATCAATTACAATTATTAATTTTCCATTGACAATGATCATCTTCTATTCATTGTTCATAAATTCATTTAGTCAATTAACTTCTTTGTTACTCTAAAATTCTCAAAAAAACTATTTTGTAACACCAAAGTTATGCACTAATGTTTTATTTCTTATATTTATAAACCACTTCAAAAAAAATATTTTATCTTCTATTTTATCACTATTTGGTCAATCTACAAATCATAGCAATTTCTACATAAATAATTGGGGAAATTACAAATAGGGGCATGAAAACGTAAAATATTACAAATAGGGGCGCAGTTTCAAAATATTTACAAATAGGGGCACAATTTCAAAAAAAAACATATTTTTTTGTAATTTTTTTTGGTTTGGACACTGGTTGATTAAGACACATCACATTAAATGTTAGCTAATTTCTAAAAACTTAAAGGTCTCTCCAAATCAAGCCTATGTAAAGAAATTTTAGTAAAAGGGAAGGCGATTTTTGGAAACTTTCAAATATTTTGGAAGTTAGCTACATTGAATGTGATGTATCTAAATCAACCAATGTCTAAACTAAAAAAATTACAAAAAATCACATTTTTTTTGAAATCATGCTTCTATTTGTAATTATTTTGAAACTGCGCCCCTATTTGTAATATTTTACGTTTTCGTGCCCCTATTTGTCATTTCTCCTAAATAATTGCTAGTTATAATTCCTTAATTTGTGCATTTGACAATAGCCCATTCAAAATTCAATTATTTAAATAAAAATCAATATCATGCAAAGATAACATCTTAGATCACAGTCATAGTTTTTTTTTTTTAAACTCACAATGCATTAACCCTCATTCATCATAAACTATATGTTTAGATTACTCATGACTTTTGTGGAGTTATTAACTCTTGTTATGTTCTCACAAAGACTACATCTCAAATTTATGATGCCATTGAAACAACCTAGGAACAATTCAAAACAATACCTAATGTCATGCAATGTTGTTACAATATTATGTTGAGATAATAACCTTTGAAACAATAAGAAATAATATTGAGACAATGGCTTCTTCTTGCATCATTTAAAAAATCATTGTTTATCATTGTTGAACTAAAATAAGGATTTATTATAAAGAAAGGAGAACAATGACTAGTTGCAATTAAATTGGAACAACATTAAGCTTGAAAACTAGAAGTGCAGGTTTTTTAATTTCTGGAAAAACTTTGAAGATTTGCAGTATCAATAACTAGAAATCTAATAAGTTTTTCATGATTGAAATATTTACAATAGTCACTTTCAACACTATAGTTAGATGTTGGTGATTGAATTGTTAAGTGATATCCTTTAATATCTTTGTCTTCAATTAATGACTATTAGTTATATCAATAAAGAATACATTTGCTTAAACAACTTGCACACAAAACTTGGTTTATTGTTAATACTATTGGTAATCTAAACCAAACTAACAATAACCTTTGTTAAACTCATTAGAAAATATACACCATAGTAGCCACAAATGAATTGAAAAGAAAAAAATTGTATGTTCAGAGTTTGTGTAAAAAGACACATGAAACAAAAAGAAAATATTCTAATTCTAAAAGATATATGTTACCATTTCTTTAAGTGCCTATTTTTTTCAAAAACACGCCTATAATAGACTCTCTAGAAGGACTTTGTCCTCTTGCACATCAAGCCCTCCCTTCTTTGGAATGTAAATTCTATGTATTAGATGCAAGTTGTGCTTGATATCTTCCTCTTTTATCTTCATGAAGCGGATCTCAGAAGTCAATTGTCTTATAGAATTTTTTGAAATTCAATGCAAGCTCCATTTGTAAGTAATTGAGAAATAAAAAAGCCAATATCACTAGTATAAGCCAACAAAACAAGCAATAGGTGTTAAACAACAAGCATCAATCAAAAGAACAAATAATATCATTTAAAACATACCACGTGGAAAAACAATATGCTTACTCAAGGGTAATTTGAACATGAATAACAGGAGTAGCATCTTCCTACCATTACATAGGTTATCGTTCCATGCACCGCAATAGAATCATAATGGTCAAAAACTCTTGTATCGTCCAAAGTGTGCCATTTGTTTTCTAGTTTAAATTTTTGCACATTTCTTTTCCAATCTTCTTTTGCCTCTACGCCACTTTGAGGAGGGGCTTTAAGAAGTCCTAAGAGTAATAAAGTGGCTCTTGATTATTTGAGTCATGTTGCCTCTATGCAATATGATGTTATTACATACAAACCCTCTAACACCCTTTTCTTCTTTCTTGAAATTGTCCACTCCTTCCAAAAGGTTGATCTTGTTGCTTCATCATCCAAAGCTATTTGAAATGATGACAAGATGCATTTTAATTGTAATGTCCTTGTAAAGATAAATAGTTGAGAATGAATAATGACCAATTAAAAGCTTGCAAACAACATTTGTCATCATTTTTTGTTAAACATGCACATTAAATATAAGAACAAAATGTGATACAAGGAATCAATAATCTAATCACATTTTCTTGAACTGAAGGTGTAATTTCTAAATATTGCATATACTAATTGACAATATTTTAAATGTACATTTACATATGGAATTTGGCAACAGTGTGGCAGTTTTTCTTCTCCGTGTTATTTCTCTACTACTTTAGTAAGAACATAAAAAAATTCTTTTTGCTTGGCAATGTATCTTATGAAGTAAGCATTCTTGATTTTAAGAATTGCGTCATTAATAGGAACAATTGTTTCTTGATTCCTAAATAGACTGCTAGCAATGACAACATCGGCTTTAGTATTTACTTCAACACAAACATAAGACATTGTTTGCTCTGACTTGAACATTAGGACTTGCAGAAGTGGATTGCATTTGATAAGGCTTATCATCTTGGTTTGATTGTAGTATCCTTATTTTATGATGCATTTGTTTTTTTCCATGGTTATTGTATAGTAGAGATTTGGCAAATGCCTCAAATTTAGGTTTCATCAAAAAAACATGACATAGTCTTGATAAATCATCAATGAATGAGATAAAATAAAGATAACTAAGAAGTGTTGCAACTTGCATTAGTATACGTATATCTAAATGAATTAATTCCAATGATTTGATAGCTTGTCTTACTCTTTGTTTAGAAGTTTTTCCTTAAGTTGCTTGCTTTCTATATAAGTTCAATATAAACCAATTTTTTTATAAAACAAACGTCAACACTTTTTGGAACAATTTCTATTTTTCTAAGTCTTTACTAACTTGTATGGCCTAACCTTAAATGCCATAAATCAAATTTATTTAATTTTGTAGCAGTTGAAATTGCTAAAATATATTGAATAAATGTAATATTCTCACCAAATTTAAGTAAATCTATAATGAATTTATATGTAGCAATTGTGTGACTCAATTTGTTAATAAAAGTGGATACTTCAACTTTTATACAAAATTCTCTACTTGCCTTGTTAGCCTACTTTGTTGAAATTATTTATTTTGCAAAGTCAAGTATGTGCAAAACATCAAGTATGAATTTTTCATCTCCATTTGATAATTTTAGATTAATATCACCATATCTTTGTATGATGTATAATATAGAGTCTTCACCTAGATAGACTGATTGCTAATCATTATATTTGATGTAACTTACAAAATTCCTTCACATGGATGGATGGCTCATGTGCTGAGTTGCCCCAAAATCCACACATCAAGTGGAATTAGTTTTTAATTGTATGGCTAATGCTACTACATAGACCGTATTGTTTGGGTAAATTACTCTTTACAATTTGTGATATACATTTATGTTAAGAAGATACTTGATGAAGGGTTATTCACTTTAATTATTGTATTTAAGTTGATTGTATTTTTATATGAAAAGCTATGCAAGGTATTTATCTAATCATTCCAATGTTATCATATCCTTGCTGTACTTTAAAAAGGAATCTTTTTATTACATACATGTATATAGAAATGTATTATATATCATGATACCAATAACAAGCATATGAATTAAAGAGAAAATACCTAAGTGGCTATTTTTTATTAAACATTTCTAAATGTATCTCAATTTTGTCACGTGTTTTAAACAACCTCATATGAATAGCAACAAACAACACTGTAAATCTGCATAATTCCTATTTGTCAAAGCTAATTTATTAATAAAATTTTCTACTACCTAATGTTTTTAAATGTCCTAACGTATACATAATAAAATCTATAGTATTTCATATATTCTATATGTTACGAACTAGTTCGTAATGACGGTTACATTGATTAGAGGTTGGTTACCTTTCTTCTTTCTTTCTTAAACCAAGTGAGGAGGTTTGTTCCTCACTTGACATTTTGCTTAATACAATGGAATACTTTCAATGTCACCTTTGCATCTTTTAGTGTTTGTTTCTACATTAGGTTTTGATCTCAAAATAGGAAAGGAATGTCGACTCTTGATCTTGTATCGTAACATAATGTCAAGTACTTGAGAGTCCACATTCGGATGAGGAAGCAACTGAGTAGGGATGTATTTGGTTTTGACAAATGTAGGATGTTGCCTTTTGGGAAATTATTGTGAAGTAAATAGGCTCGAGAGTTTTTGCAAATTTTCTATGGTGGTAGGAGTAGCAAACAATTTGTGCGGTTTTCTTTTTCCAAAATTTTGGCATGTTTTATTCAATGTTTCAATGCGTTCTTAGGATTGTTTGTTGGTTCTATCGAGGAGGTGATTTTAGGTTTTGATGCATTCACCGTGGTTGGTAGGTAGGATAACGGCCAATTAATTGGTAGTAGTTAGGAAGGAAAGAAGAATAGAGGCATAAATGAAATAAGGTTAGGGTTAGGAAATACTTGCATCAAGTAAATTATGTTGCAAGTTTCAACAATGCTTGTCTACAATGGCAAGATTGTGGTGGGTGAAGAAGGTTAGAGAAGTCATGTTGTGAAGTTAGGTTGAGCTACTATGGATTGTGAGCACGTAGCCGGAGATTTGCAAGGGCTTATAATACTGGAAGGGGTGGGGTTGGAATTGGCTTCATTCATACAACAATAAATTCAAAATGTGTTTCAAGCAACGATCCTCCACTTGGTGCAAAAACTTTCAGAGTGTGCGACGTTGAGGCCAGGACTAGTAGCGTTATCCACATTTGAGGAAGAAGGGCGAGCACCAAGAAGAATGGAAGAGCCTCAAGGTGATAAATTTCATATCAAAGAATCAAAAATAGCGGAACCGGATAAGTTTTCTAGAAAGAAGGGTAACGAGGTGTATCGGTGGCTTGCACAATTACATTTGGTATTCCAAGGTAAGTCACGCACTTATAATTTTGATGCCGATAAAATCGCTTATGTTCTTTCATATATGACAGGGGCTGCACAAAATTGGACGATGCCACTTTTGCAAGCCCTTGATGAAGGACGTGATCATGAGCTGTTGATGGATTATGAGGCTTTTCGGAAATCCATTATTGAGGTTTATGGTGACTTGGATAAATAAGGTAACGCAAAAGATCATTTGGGTCGACTTAGGCAAACCGGTTTGGCGGCATCATATATTTCTACGTTTAATAAATATGTCGCTCAAGTCGAATGGAATGAAGCTAACTTGGTGGCTCGGTTTCGAGGAGGACTCAAAGATGAGATCTTGGATTCCATAGCTACCGCAAAGACCCAACCACAAAGACTTCAAGATTGGATGGCAATGGTGTCCCAGATTGATGAGAGGCTATGGGGCCGACGGCAAAATCGGCAGGTACAATCCGATTCCCAAAATGTTAGAGTTCCAACCACTCCTTTCCGTGATCCAAATACAAGGTCTTTAGCAAATTCGGGCCAATGCATATGAAGCTTGGCGCGACTCGAGCCACGCAAGCTTTGGCAAAAACGGCAGCGGAACGGCTAGAGTATCAACGCCAGAGGCAATGTTGGAGTTGCGGCGAACTAGGACGTATCAGAGCTAAATGTCCCACAAATCCCTCTATGCCACTTTTAATTTTGGCTACCATGAAGATGGAAGAAACAGCCTTGGGAAAAGAGGAAGCCCGGGACTGAGTGGGAGGATTCAGTACCCGGGCATTGTCCAGACAGCGGCGGCTACAATCCCGAAGCAAAGCACGAGCACAAAACGGGGGATGATAAACTTGATCATGAGCAAGGTTTGCATTGGAAGGAACCTCTAATGATCCACAAGGATCTATGAAATATATTGACTCCATTGTCTTTACGGGCTACCTTGGATCCGGAGGCCCATGTAATGTTGGATGCCACAATCAACTCCATGGCGGTCTCCATCCTAGTAGACTCAAGAGCCACAGGAATTTTCATGCATCCTAGGTTTGCAGAGGAGTGCAATGCAATCCTAAAACTTAAGGGAGCACCAAGAAAAGTCCGAGTGATTGATGGCCGAATGATTAATTCCGGGCTTATGACACACAAAGCGGTGGTTGAACTTGTAATTGGGAGTCATCGTGAGAAGTTGGTGGCAGATATTACCAACACAAGAAGATACCCATTTATTTTGGACATTCCTTGGTTGATTCGTCACAACTCAATTATTTGTTGGTCACAAAGGAGTAATGTTCAACTCAGCGTATTGTGGAGTGAATTGTATAATGCCTGAAATAATAATAAGCCTCCATTCTGGAGTTGGGAATGATGCTTGGCGACGGTCAACGGATGGTGGGATTACCGCGAGTGCACTGTATTCACAAAGCAAAGTTCACGAAGGAAGAATTGAAAAAAAATTAGCTAAGGAAGAAGCGCCGCGGGCCTTGCAGACGCTGCGGGCTTGTCAGGGCCCGCAGACAGCCTGTACGTCGGTGCTGCGGGCATGTCAGGGCCTGTAGGCAGTCCGGGCGTTGGAGCTGTAGATTTGCCGAGACTGCCGAGACCTGCCGGGCGGGCCTAGGCAGTGAGCCCCGCCCTGCTACCCGGCAAACCAATGCCGGCTGGCGGCTGCGGGCTGGCGGCTGAGGATACCTCCGCCTCTCGGTACCCTCCCCGGCACCTAGCATAGGGATACCGGGTGTAGGGGCCGGTAAGGGGCTTAGGGGTACAGGGCCCGATAAGCCAAATGAAAAGCGTGGCGGACATGAGGATTGAATTCAAGCAGAGCCAAGAGCCACAAAATACTGGTCTCCGACCTATGTCACCGGCGGAATTAGAAGAGTTTCGCAAGTATTTAAAGGAAAATTTGAGGAAGGGATGGATTCGACAGTCCAAATCCCTGCTATCGGCACCAATTGTATTTGCCAAAAAGAAAGATGGTTCTATCAGAGTTTGCATGGATTATCAAAATTTGAATAAAGTCACAATCTGAAATCTTTACCCGTTACCCCTTATTCCGGAGCTCACAGACCGGTTAGTGGGAGCAAAGATTTTTATTAAGCTGGATATAAAATAGGCGTACCACCAAGTGCGGATGGCATTGGGACATGAGTTCAAAACGACTTTCAAAACACAGTATGGGTTGTTCGAGTATTTAGTAATACCTTTTGGATTAACCAATGCACTTGCCCAATTTCAATTTTACATGCAGAAGCTCTTTGGAGATCTATTGGACATTTCCGTAGTAATATATTTGGATGATATCCTCATTTTTTCAAAAGATCTGGAAGAACATGTACGAGTCATGCGAGAAGTTCTTCAACGATTAGGAAAACATGGACTTTATGTCAAGGAATCAAACTGTCAGTTTCATTGTCAATCCATTGAGTTTTTAGGAATGGTGGTGTCTGCTAAAGGGTTGAAAATGTGCCAGGACAACATTCAAACCATTAAGGATTGGCCTACACCAAAAACCGTGAATGAAGTGCAAGCATTCTTTGGCTTTGCCAATTTTTATCGGCGTTTTATATGTGATTATTCTAGGATTGCCGTTCCCCATATCATGCTGACAAAAAAAGATAAAAAAATTGAATGGACTATAAAAGTGGACCGGGCTTTCATGGAACTTCGATCAAGATTTCTGCAAGCACCGGTATTGCTCCACCCTAATTTTGAACGACTTTTTATTGTAAAGGCGAACGCATCCGATGTGGCAACAAGAGCTATTCTTTCGCAACACGAGGATGATGGGCATCTCCACCCTTGTGCGTTTCGTAGTTCAAAAATGTCTCCAGCAAAATAAAACTATAATATCTATAATAAGGAGCTCTTAAGTATAATTTTAGCGTTTCAAGACTAGCAGGTATATTTGGAAGGATCACCGCATCAAACTCGGGTATTCTCGGACCACAAAAATTTGAAGTATTTTTTTATTACAAAACAGTTGAACCGACGCCAAGCTCAATGGTCTGAATTCCTATCTGCTTTTAACTTTGAAATTCACCACCGGGCGGGATCGCTAAATGGAAGGGCAAACACTCTTTTTAGACAAGTGGATGTCACCGAGGAACAAAATAAAGAGAATCGACCCTTACTGCAATTGGCTGAGCTTGAGTCTCATGAACAGGTATGGGCGGATGTATAGATTATAGATTGACTTAAGACAGCGTTGCAAAAGAATGCCACACTACAACTACTATTGTCATTTTTCTAAGACAATTCCAAGCAACCTCCCTGAGATATACGCCGACGACTTCAAAGATACACGTTAGATGATGGAATTCTTTGCTTTAAAGATTTAATATATGTACCAGACGATGAGAAACTCAAGCGGCAAATTTTGCGATCTTGGCATGATGTATCAGCCGCGGGACACTAAAGGAGAGCTAAAACTTTGGATTTGGTTAGCCAAATTTTTTATTGACCTACATTACGCCGCTATGTTCACCGGTACGTTGAAGGATGTAATTTGTGTCAACGGTTGAAATCAACTCACCATACTAGATATGGACTAATGCAACCCATTCCAACCGGTCATGCACCGTGGAAAAGAATTTCTACCGATTTCATAATAAAATTACCAAATAGCAGCGAACATAACTCTATTATAGTGGTGGTCGATAAAAACACAAAATTAGGCCACTTTATTCCTACAAAGGAAACGGTTACCTCCAACGAGACCGCTTTATTATATCTACATAATATTTGGAAGTTTCATGGCATACCGGAGGAAGTAATTTCAAATCGTGGCCCAGTTTTTGTCTCTAAGTTCATGAGAAGACTTTGCGAACTCCTTAGGATTTGGCCATCTCCAACCACGGCTTTTCATCCTCAGGCGGACGGACAAACCGAAAGGGTAAATCAAGTGCTTGAGCAATTTTTTTAAACTTTCACTACAACCCGGCAAGATAATTGGGCCGATCTCCTCCCAACAGCGGAATTTGCGTATAACAACGCAAGTCATTCTGCAACATGGTTCTCTCCTTTCTATGTCACTTATGGTTATCATCTGGTATTTTTGGTTTCTACACCAACCACATCTACAGTACTTGCGGCGGAGGACCGAGTGCAACATTTACAACAAGTCCACAAAGAACTTAAGGTCATGATAAAAATTGCAGGGGAAGACGCCAAACGCAGCTATGATCGCGGGGTACAATTACAACCAACATTTCAAATAGGCGACAAAGTTCTTCTTTGGCACGATAATATAACAACGGAACCGTCTCAGAAACTGGCCCCAAAGTTTTTGGAATCATTTACAGTAATTGCTAAACTCTCCAATGTTGTTTATCGCTTACAATTACCAAAAACATTGCAGATTCATGATGTGTTCCATGTCTCCTTGCTTGAAAGATATTGTCATGATTCTATTCCGGGACGACGCCAATTATCACCCCCATCAATTACCACTCCTGATGGAGATGTTGAATGGGAAGTCCACGAAGTTCTTAATTCACGGATTTTTGGTCGGGGAAGAAAATTGCAATATCTAGTCTCTAGGGAGGACTACGGACCAGAAGAGAATTTTTGGGAGCCGGCGGCAAATTTAGAGAATGCACCACTAGCGGTGGCAAAGTTTCATAAGAAGCACCCTGGGGCGCCGGCACCGAACCATAAGAAAACTCTATCTAAGAAGGGGGATAATATTATGAACTAGTTCGTAAGGACGGTTATATTGATTAGAGGTTGGTTACCTTTCTTCTTTCCTTCTTAAACCAAGTGAGGAGGTTTGTTCCTCACTTGACATTTTGCTTAATACAATGGAATACTTTCAATGTCACATTTGCGTCTCTTAGTGTTTGTTTCTACATTAGGTTATGATCTCAAAATAAGAAAGGAATGTCGACTCTTGATCTTGTATCGTAACACTATACTAGCCTAAGATATTATACAATTTTCTTTCTTTGAATTAAATAGATCCTATCTTTTAATTCACATAGTTTTAACATTATTGCTACTTATCTCTCTACGGTATATTGTTTGTTGTAGAAGGATTTGTTTGGGTTCTATTGTGACTTTAAAATGGGTATTTTTTTCTAGCAATTCTAGTTTTACAATTTTTAATCTAATGCTTGGATTATTTTGCAATAAAAGCATTCTTTTTCAATTGTAAAATTCTCCTTTTCAAAAAGTTTGTAGCTACTATATATTGCCTCCATTTTGTTTTAAACTTTTCTTGAAGTTCTTATTGGAATATGATTTCTTGTCTTTTTTGGAAAAAATAATATTAA